>JADMNL010000026.1:26690000-27082500 GCA_016271365.2 Neoceratodus forsteri | reverse complement strand
CTGGAGGCTGCACCTCTGCAAGGACATCGATAGGGTGGAAGTGGTACAGAAGAGGGCCACAAAAATGATATGGGGACTTCATGAGAAGCCATATGAGGAGAGACTGTGGGATCTCAACATGTACTCCCTGGAGGAGAGGAGAGGAGAGGACATGATTGAGACCTATAAACACCTCACAGGGGTGTGCAAGGTGTAGGTGGGATGTCTCTTTCAGAGAAAGGAAGGCAGCAGTACACAGGGGCATGCAATGAAGCCTTAGGGGTGGAAGTTTAAAAGGGATGTGAGGAAATACTGGAATGGCCTCCTGGCAGAAGTTGTGGGAGCTAAGACTGTAGGAAGCGTCAAGCATGCATGGGAAAGGCACAGGAGAAAACTAGCTGGTAGAAAGGGAAGAGAGGGAGACATCAGTGACCAAGAAAGGTCAGAGCTGTCAAAATAGGTAGGGGAAATCAAGGCAGACTAGATGGGCCAACCAGTCCTTTTCTGCTGGCAAAATCTATGTTTCTATGTAACGAGAAAACATTTTTTTTATTTTAATTTTCTTTTCCAGGGCCTCAACCTGACCCTCACTTCCTCCACTCCTATCCAGCCACCCCATCCACACACCCTCATACCCCTCCCCCCCAGTTCCTACTCCACACACTCCTTCCCGCCTGGCACCCTTAACAAAGCCTACTCTGGCTGCTTACTTCACTCCCTCCCTCTCACGGACCCACCTGACAGCGCTTCTCTGTCTCACTTACTTCACTCTCCTCCCTGCATGGACCCACCCAGCACAAAGCCTACTCCTGGCTGCTTGCTTAACTATCCCTCTATGGTCCCACTCCTGACAAAACCTACTCTGGATGCTTACTTCACTCCCCTCCCTCTACGGACCCACCTCCTGAAAAGCCTACTCTGTCTGCTTACTTCCTCCCCTCCCTCTACGGACCCACCCCTGACAAAGCCTACTCTGTCTGCTTACTTCACTCTCCTCTACAGACCCACCCCTGACAAAGCCTACTCTGTCTGCTTACTTCACTCTCCCCTCTACGGACCCACCCCTGACAAAGCCTACTCTGTCTGCTTACTTCCTCTCCTTTCATTTTTTTTTTATTTTCTTCTTTATCCACAACTGGTCCTCTGTCACCATCAGGGTCATAGGCCCTGGGACTTCGTTGCCATCTACTGCCGCCATCCCAGTTGTCCCGGCTTACCCCCGGAGGCGGGGCTGCCGTCGGTCCCCTTCATCTGTGCCGCGGAACTGGTATGTGGTCGGGGATGCGGCGATGGCAGCTAATTGAAGCCCCAGGGAGGGCTTCACATAGACAGCGGACCCACCTGCCATCTTTTTCCTGGTTTTCTCGGAGGCGGGGATGTGCAATGATGCCAGCATCCACCCTGCCTCCCTGATGCCGAGCGCCGGTAGCGTGAGTGACTCCCAGCCTTTGGCAGGAGTCCTCATTGCGCCGGACACTGCCCCCACCTCCCCTGGGAAGAGAGAGCCACCCATGGGGCACTCTGTCCTTCTCCCGCCAATGGCCTTCGATGGCCCAGGTCCGTTCCCAGACCTGGGTGGCTGGCCTATGGCCAAGTCTAACCACTGCGCAGAGCAGTCCCTCTCCTTTCTTTTTTTTTATTTCCCCTTTTTCCGGCGGTACCACCATCTGCCCTCCGCCCTAGTCACTGCCCCCGGAGACCTCTACCACCGCCTATAGCTGCTGAGGACCCACGGTCACCCCCGGCTTACCCCCTGGAGGTGGGGCCACAGGCCACCTCCGTGGCCCCAGACTGTGACTGGTTGGGGTCCCGGCGATGGTGGAGCTCTCAGGGAGGGCTTCATCTCAGGTGGTCCCGCCCGCCATTTTCAATTTTTCTCCCAGAGGAGGCGGGGATGTGCAATGATGCCAGCGTCTGCCCCGCCTCCCTCACATCAAGCGTCAGCAGCGCTAGGTCTCCTAGCCTCCGCCAGGAGTCCTCAGCGCACTGAGCACTACCGCACCCTCCCCGGAGTAGGAGAGCTGTCCGTTGGACGCTCGATCCTACTCCCCCCGGCCGGCCCTCCGACGAGTCACTCTCCTTTCTATGGACTGACCCATGACAAAGCCTACTCTGTCTGCTTACTTCAATCTCCCTCACGGACCCACCCTGACAAAGCCCTCTGACTACACTTCTACTCTCCTCCCTCTGAACCCCATGACAAAGCCTGCTCTGGCTGCTTGCTTCGTTCCTCCCTCTAAGGACCCACCCCTGACATAGCCTACTCTGTCTGCCTTTACTCTCCTCCTCTATGGACCCCATGACAAAGCCTACTCTGTCTGCTTACTTCACTCTCCCCTCTATGGACCCATCCCTGACAGAGCCTACTCTGTCTGCTTACTTCATTCCCCTCCCCTCTACGGACCCACCCCTGACAAAGCCTGCTCTGTCTGCTCATTTCACTACTCCTCAGTAGTGAACCTCCATGGCAATCTCAAAGCGCTGTATCTTATTCAATGAGTGATGACACTGTTAGCACTTCCATGCTGTAAATATTTCCCTATTTGCTGTTACAGCATCACCTGTGTGTACTGTGTAGCCTCTGTTAAGCGATGTCGTATTATGTTATGTTAAATATGTCATGTCATGTTATGTCATGTATTGCTATGTATTGTACTGTATTGACTGACTTGGAAGCTTTGTAAACGAGCCCTTGGCTCAAAGGTATTAATCCTAAACTTAAATAAATACATTGCAGTTACAGAGAAACATAGAATTTGATGGCAGAAATGGATTGGTAGGCCCCTGTAGTTTTCCCTGCCTATTTCTGTACCCTGAACCCTATTTGGTCACAGGTGTCCGTCCCTCCTCCCTTTCCTCCACCTATTATGCCTATCCCATGCATGCTTGAAGCTCCCCACTGTTTTTGTCCACTACCTATTTTGGAAGGCTGTTCCAGGTATCCATCACCCTTTCAGTGAAGAAGTGTTTCCTCACATCCCTCTTAAACTCCCCCCGACCAAGCCTTATTGCATGCCCCATATTCTGGCACTCTTCTTTCTCTGAAAGAGACTCCTCGCCTGCACCTTGTTCAGCCCCGTGATGTACTTATAAGTCACAGTCATGTCCTCTCTTGCTTTCCTCCAGGGAGTACATGTTCGGCTTCCACAGCCTCTCCTCATATGGTTTGTCGTGCAGCCCCCACACACAGATCATTTTAGTAGCCCTCCTCTGGACTGCTTCCACCCAATCAATATCTTTGTGAAGGTGTGGCTTCCAGAACTGGACACAGTACTCTAGGCGGGGTCTCACTAGCAAGCGATGCAGTGGCAGCACCACCTCCCTTCTCCTGTTAGAAATTCCCCTCCTTACGCATCCCAGCATCTGGCTAACTTTGGTAACTACCTTGTTGTACTGTCTTGCCACCTTGAGATCATCAGGTATAATTACCCCAAAGCCCCTCTCTTGCTTGGTGACTGTAAGTACCTGTCACTATCTTATACACAGCCCCCAAGTTCTTCACCCCAGGTACATGACTTTGCACTTTTTGGCATTGAAATCCAGCTGCTACCCCCTATACCACTCCTCACGTTGCCCCAAAACCCTTTTCTTACTTTCCACCCCTTCCTGGGTGACCGCTGTCTTGCAGATTTTTGTATCATCAACAAATAGACACACTTCCCCTGCAGCTCCTCTACAATGATACTTTTGAAGACATTGACGAGGACAGGGCCCAGTACCGACCCCTGTGCTACTTCACTGTTCACTCTCCCGTCCCCTGAGTGACTGCCATTTGCCACCATCATTGCCTTCTCCCCATGTTGCTAAGATAAACAAAATTCTTTTAAATCTATTACTTTAAAGCACTTTATTTCAGTAGACAGATGCTATTTAAGTGGTCTAAATGCCATCACATCTGCAGAATTAAAACAAGTTGCACAGATGTTTCCTTACAAATGGCATGCCTTAGTTGTCAAATGCATGCCTGCACTTTGTTGTGCTGTTTTTTCTGTAAGTAGTACTGAGTGTTTTTTTTCATCAGGTTCACACTACCCACTCCCATCGGTGTGTGCGTCTCTCACTCACTCACTTATTGCTTTCATGTAGTTCTTCTCCCTCAGCCACTTCCTTGGATTAATAAAAACAGAAACATAGACTCTGTCGGCAGATAAGGACTGCTCGGCTTACCCAGTCTGCCCATTTTTTCCCTACCTATGGTATCACCGCAGACCCTGCTTGGTCTCTGACTCTTTCTCCCTCTCCCCATTCCTTCCCCTGTAAAATTTCCTTATGCCTACTCCCATGCATTCTTGAACCCCATCACCATTTTTGCCCCCACCACCTCCGCTGGTAGGCTGTTCCCGGAATCCACCACTCTTTCTGTGAAGTATTTCCTCACATTTCTTCTGAATCTGCCCCCCTCCAGCTTCATAGCATGTCCCCTTGTTCTTTTTTTTTTTTTCAAACAAATTTTATTGTCTCATAAATAGAAATACCAACAGTATGTAAAACTATCAGAAAATAATGTGGTCACGGAGTACCTAAAACAGATTAAAATTAAGCACGGTACAGAAGGTAAAATAGTAACATGTAACGATTAACGAATCAATAAATTGAAACAGTCCCATAGGACAGTACAGAAGAAACATTAGATCCTCATTTACACATCACAGATACCCATAAAGCTTCTACATATATTAATAAGGCAACAAATGATCCACCCTAATTCTAGCCAGTTAAAGAAGGGGTCCCAGATTGCATCGTATTTATGCAGGGTCCTGGCATTTAGATGACTGATACATTCATTAATAGCCACCATGGATAAGGAGTTAGTCCAGTCACCTAGATTTGGAGGGTATTTGTCTTTCCAGTGACCTAGGGTCAAGCATTTAAAATACAAGGAAGTCATCTTTTCTCTGCTAAGCTCAGAGATGGTAAACTACTTTTGTCGCCCAATATAAAATGTCAGGCTTAACTGGTAAGTTATCCCGGAGGATTTAATTGCAAGCTTCCCAAATGATTATCCCTGAAAGTCTAAACAGTGTGCATTCCAACATCATGTGGAGTAGGTTAGCACATGGAGGGTCGCATCTCCAGCAATTACTGTCTAGAGATAGGCCAAGCTGGTGTCGATTTTCTGGGATATAATGCCAGTTATCAAGTAATTTAAACTGGATTAGGTGACCCTGTAAGTCCATACTGGTCTTGTATGCATTGCGCCACATAAGTTCCCATGATGTCTGAGGTATTACAAGTCCTAACCTGTCCTCCCAGGTTGTTTTGGTTGTACATGTGAGATCAGGACCTGCACTGATGGAAAGCTTGTACAGTTTACCAGTGCCTCCCTTACTTCTAGCTACTGTGTTCAAACTCTCAAATTCTTTGGATATTGGTATAGCTAAATTATCATCTAAGGTACCATCCAGCGCATTATCATCATCTAAGGTACCCTTCAATGCATCCCTTATCTATAGGAACAAGTAAAATCGCACGCATTGTATCCCATATATCTCCCTCAGCTCTGTGAATGACCTAAGAACACCCGTTTTGGGGTCTACTATATCAGCTGATAGCAGAATTCCTTTCTTTTCCCACACTGGGTTAACCAAAATCTCCCCTTCCCTTCTGATATTGGGATTTCTCCATATGGTAGTGTACTCAGAGGGGAGCAAGGGGAATGACAAATAATTGACAAAGTATTTTACAGATCTAGTGGAATTCTTCAAGAATGGATGGTATCCCATACAAACTGGATAAATACCTAGAATAATCAATCAATCAATCAATCAAAACTTTATTTATATAGCGCCTTTCAAATATCAAGGAGCTATATACTTTAAAACACAAATATAATAACCAGAATGAAACAACCATAATAAATTAATTAACAACAATCTGGGAAGGCAAGTGAAAAGAAATATGTTTTTAACACTGATTTAAAACTGCTGACAGTCAGGCATTCTCTTAACCGGCAAGGTAGAGAATTCCACAGGGTTGGTGCTGCAAATGAAAAAGCACGGGCACCAGAGGTTTTCAAATGAACCCTGGGAATCTCTAGCAATCTCTCATCGGCGGATCGGAGAGGACAATTTGGGGAGTAGGGAAACAGGAGATCTTTCAGGTAGTTTGGTTCCTGTTTGTGTAGGGCTTTAAAGGTAAGCAAGCCTACCTTATAGGTGATCCGCCACTGAACCGGCAACCAGTGCAGTCCACACAGCACAGGCGTAATGTGGCTGGTCCTTGAAGTACCAGTCAACAGCCTGGCCGCAGTATTCTGCACTAGCTGCTAGTGGCGGATATCAACCCCAGACAGCCCTAGGTAGAGGGCATTGCAGTAGTCAAGATGGGTGGTAATGAAGGCGTGGACCAATGTTGGAAGGTCAGCTGGTGAAACCAGGTGTTTCACCCGGGCGATATTCCTTACATGGTAAAATGAGGATTTAACCATGGCTGATACCTGAGATAATGTGATATAGTGAATGAGGACTGAAAATAGATTGTTCATATTTAACCCATGTGGGTGTACTGCCACCCGTCAAGAGCCAATGGCAGGCTTGTCTGTATGAAAAGGTCTGCTGATAGTGTTTAAAATACGGAAGGCCCATACCCCGCTGTTGCCATTGTTTCTTTAACTTCCCCAAAGTGAGCCTTGCCTTCTTCTCCTCCTATAGAAAATATCTGATGTAGGACTCAATTTATACAAACCAAACAGGCAGACTATACATAGGTATGTTGTTTAGCAAATAAAGGGTTTTGGGCGCCAACATCATTTTATGCTCATTAACTTTATCCCATAATGACACTATTCATTTCCTCTAGTAAGGGCTTTATATTAGTAGCCATCAAGCTTTCCAGTTTACATGGAATCTGTACACCTTAATACTCAGTGAAATCCCCCCTCCATTTCAGATGGTTATTGTGGCAGAGCATTTTAAGGGCTTCCTTATTATACAATTTAGGGGAAGAACTTCTGATTTAGACCAGTTAATAGACAAATCAGGCACTAGTCTAAACTCTTCAAGGAGTTCCATAGTGGGTTTGAGAGACCTGTGTGGGTTGGATAAGGACAAAAGTAGATTGTCAGCGTAAGCTACAATTTTGTGTTCAAGTTTACAGAACTTAACACCAGTAATAATGTTGCTTTGTCTAATAAGGCAAAGAAGAGGCTATGCAGCTAAGATAAATAAAAGAGGAGAGGGGGCATCCTTGTCTCGTCCCTCTTTCTTGTGAAAAATTTTCCAGAAAGAATTTTGTTAGTACATATTTTGCTAGTAGGGGTTCGATACATTACAGCCACCCTTGAGATAAAGCTATCACCCAATCTGAAAGCGCCTAGCACTGCATATAAATAGTGCTAATTGACTGAGTTATTTATTATTATTTATTTATTGAATTTTGTTGACCTGGTAAGCCCACTGGGCCTAGAAGTCCCTTTTTCAGGGGCGACCGGTGGGAGAGGGGATACAGATGGTAAGCAACTGAAATTGAACCAGATTAAGCTGTTGGTGGTATTTTTTAGTGACTGGGAGGAATTTGGCCAGGACACCGGGGAAATTCCCCTACTCTGCGGAGGCAGAGGGCGCTGTTTGGCTCTGTGGCGGTATTGCTCAGTAGTGCCTGAGCTCTGGACTGCACTGGATGAGCGGGAGGCTGAGGAGTGTGTCTCCTCCTTAGACAACCTAATTCTTTTCTCAAAGGAGACTACCGAGGACTCTGTAGCAGGTTTGGAGTTTTTATTACCTGTGGAAGAAATGATGGCCACGAATACTGTAGTGGGTGATGTATCTCCTAGCGTTGTTGAAAGCAGTACTCCTAACCAAGCAGCTTTGCAGTCGGAAGACATCTTGAGCTGTCGACTACAGGAAGCAGAACAAAGATACGTTGATGCGAGGAAGTGTTACAGGGAGGCACAGGAGCGTCGGAAAACGAGCGAGCCGGACCAGGAAACGGAATTACAACAGGATGGTGTAGTCGCAGTAATAGAGGACGCTGCCAGTGCTGAAAGTGGGGTGCAGGTTGGAAACATCTTTTCTGAAGCTATTTCAAATGACAGAGAGCACAACGGCAGAGGACAAAGCAGAAAATATGGGGGAAAAGAACTGTGCCCAACATTTGTTTTCTGGACCACAATCAGAGACAGGTAGGGTAAAACCTATCAGTGGTACTCTACCACAGGCTGACTTTACATCTAGAACCTCTGTAGGAGGCCCAATATGTCCTTTTCCTGAAAAGAATAAAAGTATAAAATTATTTAGTAAGGGGGGACTCCAGAAAGCCCTCTGATCGTTTTTTTGCAGGACAGACTGGAGTCGGAGGACTGGGTGGACAATCCCTTTGACCAAACCCTTAACTAAAAAGATCACAGTTCTTTTTCGTAATGAAGGGATAAATGTGGCCGATATTACGTATTGGCTGCAGCAGCATTGCACAGTACAAGGAGCCCCGAAGCCCATTTTGGATGATGAACAACTATGGACAGGAGGGTGGAACTACCAGATAGTTTTGAGGTTAGAGAATGGGCTAACGCATCATTTACCGAACTGTTTTTTTTTGGGCAGGGACAGAGGGGTGATTTTTTATCCTGGGCAACCGAGAGCTTGTTTTAAGTGTGGGGTGGTGGGTCACCTGAGCAATGTCTGTGACAAACAGAAATGTGGCTTATGTGGTGATTTGGGACATGTTGGGACTCATTGTCGGCAATCTTTGAAATGCAACCTTTGTGATGAAAAAGGTCACTCTTTTCGTACCTGCTCGTGGGCCTCACATAATAGTGTAGCTGCTTTAGTTCGGGCTGAGCAGGACGTGTATGTAGCCACAGCCCAGAAGGAGAGGTTGCGTATGATGGAGTTGTTATCAAAAGAGCCTACTGGCTCCCCATTACCCCAAAATGTTCCCAGGGACGAGGAGGTGGTGGTGAGGGAAGAGATAGATGAGGCACGCTTTCAGGACATCACATCTCAGTGTACTCTGACAGAGACAGGAGAGGCTGCAACTGTAGAGAAGCTTTTAGAGTGTGACAAGGTTCAGGATTCAGAACCCATAGTGCAAATGGAGGAGAGTCAAGTCTCTATGCCCCCCCCTTTAGTGCACGCGGATGCAGATTTCAAAAGGGTCACTAGGTCAAAAGCAGGGGCAATAGGGACGGCTGCTTTCAAACACACAAAAGAAGTTGAGGAGGTAGCAGTACAAAACTCATACGCTTTACTGTTTGAGGGTGGGGTGGATGAGGCTGGCTGTGAGTCGGATCTCTCCTCAGCAGCCTCCGCTCACACAGATGGGTTTTCAGAGGTAGGCCCCACTGAGAAGCCGAAGACTAGGAAAAGGAAAAAGAAATGGTGAATGGGTTTGCTTGTTTCTTTTCCTTCCCCTCTTTTTTGTGGGCTCTTGATGGCTCTAATTTTTTGTACGATCAATGTTAACAGCATCAAGGCTTACAAGAGATGGCAAAGCACCTTTTTAAGTCTTAGTATTGGGGATGGTAATTTTTTTTACTGCAAGATACTAGACTACATTCTTTGGCTGAAGTACAACAGGCTCAAAAGGATTGGAGATGGGGTGTTTCTTTCTGGTCTGTCGGTGAGGATCTTTGTTCTGGGATTGGAGTACTTTTTAAGGGTGAGGTAAAAGTCCTGCATGTGTATGATTTAATACCTGGAAGGGCTTTGATTCTGGATGTAGTTTTACAGAAAGTAGGATACAGGATGATTAATATATATGCACCTCAAAGTAAGGCATAAAGATCTGGTATGTTTAAGCGCATAGGGCCTTTTTTGCACACCTCCAAATTAGTTTCATGGGGTGGAGATTTTAATTGTGGACTTGCAGCTCGGGACTGGGGAAGACTCACGAAGAAGGTATTTTGCGATACAAATTCTTTAAACACACTTCTAAACCACCATCATATCCGTGATGTGTATGACATCTTACATTTGGAACCAAATCATACTTTTTTTAAAGGTAAATTATCCACTCGTATTGATTTTTGGTTAGTATCCGCACGCTTATCCTGCCAGTCAGTGAGTGTGCGGCCTTTGGAAACCTCTGATCATTTTATGGTAGTTTTGCATTTAGGGGCCATGCAGAAAATTCAAATTGGGAGGGGGTATTGGAAAATGAATATTTCCAAGCTCCAAGACGACTTGGTAGATATTGGTGTGAAAACTTTGTTGCAGGCCAGAAAAGATCTAAGTTTTCTATATGATAGTCCCATAGAGTGGTGGGAAGATCTTAAAAGAGACCTGCAGGATTGATATGGTGCAGTTACGAAGCAGCATGCAAACGTTAACTATATTGAATATCTAAAACTTAGGGCCCAGTATTTGAAACTTGTATCTCAGGGAGGTGACAGTGAGAAATGTTGGATGAAGCTTCTCATTATCAAAGCACATATGTTACAGTATTTAGATAGAGTAGCCAAAAGAACAGCGGCTCAGCAGGCATATAATACGCAAAGAACAAAGGACGAGGTTAGTCCTTTTGAAATTAGGGCAGGTGCATCACATAGTAGAATTTTGACAAGCCTTAGAGACGCAGAGGGTAAGTTACAGGAAAATAATCAGGACATCATGCTTATTGTACAACAACACATAGCAGCCACTTTTCAAAGTAAAAAGAAAGAACCCTTTGATTTTTTCCATGGCATTACTACACCGACCTTAAGCAAGGTTGAGCAAAATGCCTTAGTTACTCCTATTACTCAAGCTGAAATTCTGGGAGCTATTTCACAATTGTCCAATAAAATGGTTCCAGGTAAGGATGGGATACCTAATGACTTTTTTAAGAAATATAGAGATATTCTAGCCCCCTGCCTAGAAATACTTTTTCAGGCCAACTGGGAAGAGGACAGACTTGCACCCTCCATGCAGCTGGGGATAATGTTTTTCCTTTTTAAGAAGGGGAACCCACAGGATTTACAAAACTGGACACCGTTGACATTATTGAATTCTGATTACAAAATACTGGCAAAAATACTTAACACAAGATTAGCGCGGGTAGCACAGAAGGTGATTTTACCAGAGCAGACGTGTGCCATCCCAGGCAGAAATATTGTGCAGAACTTGGTGGTCATTAGGGAAATTGTAGAGCAAGGCTTGCGGCAGAACTTGTCGGGATACCTGATGGCTTTGGATCAGAAACTGCCTTTGATGCACGTTAGTCAGGACTATCTTTGGCAGACCTTAAGCCAGTATGGGATTCCGTCAGGATTCATAAACTTAGTAAAGGTTTTATATAAAAGCCTAGCGTTGCCTTTACGTAAATGTTTTTTTGGAGTCCCAATTTTTGAAGAATGGAGTGAAACAAGGTTGCCCAATGAGCGCCTTACTGTATGTTTTTGGTCTAGATTATATATTACGGAGGATTAAGCAAGATCAGAGAATTGTGGCAATTAAAAACAAAGATGGGTATGAGTTCTCCAAAATATCGGCTTATGCGGATGATTTCATTTTCACTGTAGCCGATAGTGTGTCAGGCTTCGCTATAATAGCTACATTTCAAGAAGCTTCTGACATAACAGGCATTAAGATTAATATGTCAAAAAGTACTGTTCTGGTTCTTGGGGAAAACAATATTGTGACAGATTTTCCCATTGAAATGACAAAAGAACAGATAAAAATTCTGGGCATCTATTTTGGCACTAGAGGGTCGGAATCCTATAATTGGAATCTGGCCTATGATAAAGCGCTTCTGAAGGTGACGGCCTGGTTGAATTGGAAAATGTCAAGAAAGAAAAAAGTGTATCTCTTACAAGCATATTTGGCCCCTGTTTTTCTATTTTTATCTCACATTTTTCCCTTACCATACAGTATGCACACAAAAGTTTTAGGCTTATTTTTTCACCTGTTATGGGGTAGTAGATTAAACCCAGTTAAAAGAAATCATACCTATAGAACACTGAAAGAAGGAGGTTTAAATATGATTCACCCTATTGTATACCTTTTTGGGAATTTTTTTTATAGCTCCATCCTACCTTTGTTGGTACAGACATCTATTTCAGGGCAAGTCTGTTTCCAACTCGGAGGTAATTCCTTTTTTACGGCATGGGGTACAGGCAAGTGGCACCCTACTGATCGCCTACTTCCTAGTTATGCACAGATGGCAGTTCGGTACGTACGTACTTGGAAGATTGATCTGACTCGGTGTCAGGGGAAGAGGAAGAAATGTTTTTATCAAGCAATACTTGACTCCTGGTATCGGGAAGATCCAATCTTTCATGTACCTCCACGTATTGAAATTTCTTTATTGTTAGAAAATATGTTAGAAAAACGGATTCCTTGGAAGGTGCAGGATTTTGCCTGGCTTTGTGGGCACCAAAAATTACAGGTAAAAGGTAATCAGAAACATAAGCAACTCTCTGACCGAGAATGTGGAGAACACGAATGTGCTGGGGTAGTGGAGACAATGCAGCATCTTTTTTTTGATTGTGTTCAAGTACATAGTTTTTGGAAATTACTATCAGATCTTTGGGGTGAAAAGTTATTTTTACTAATTGATTATGATATTTTGGTTTTAGGGCAAATTCCAGCTTCATGGGCAAAATGGACGACCAGTACAATACACGTTGTTTTGGTATGTATTGAATGGTCCATTTGGCAGGCACGCTGCTCTCGATCCTTGCAAGGTAAAACAGTGCAACAACAGGATGTTTTTTTTCATATACAACGTGAATTGGATGGGATTTATGCTAGTGAAAAACGCTTTTTGAAGAAAGGAATTTTTGAAAATTTATGGAGGAATATTGACTGGGTGGGTTAGGGGTTTTGCTTTTTTTTTTTTAAATGGAATGGCGCAATGGTTACAGAGCTGTTTGGATTGCTTTCAATATTATGATAATATGCTTGTTTATGATTCTGTTCATTTTCTTTTATGGTTTACTGTATTTGGAATTGTTTTGTTTTTTTCTCTTTGTGATGTTTTTGTTTTCAATAAAAATTTCCCCTACTCTTTTTCGATAAGTGCCATGGGATCTTTAGCATCCACCTGAACTACCACAAATCCAGGCAGATGGGACCTCGGTTTAATGTCTCATCCGAAAGATGGCACCTCAGAAGTGCAGCACCCCCCTCATGCAGCACTACAGTGTCAGTATTGGGATATTAACCCAAGTGCCAGGTGTGGGAACTGAACCCACAGCCCTCTGATCTCCCGGCCTCAGTTGAACACTTTGTGAGCATCTAAGGAAAACAAAATAGACTTATCCTGATGTTTAGAGGCCTTCCATATTGTTGACAGGACTCTTCTAACATTTTCAAAAGTGGCCCTTCCCTTAATGAAGCCCACCTGATCCCTATGTATATGGCATGTAAGTATGCACTGTAATACATTGGCTAGAATCTTCACCCAGATCTCGTAGTCGATATTTAATAAGGAAATTGGATGATAGTTGGCTGGGTTTGGGGGTTGCCTTTTTTTAACTAGACTGTTATAATAGCTTCTGACATCATCGGGGTAATCCTGTACTGTTTTCAGCTTCTGTATAAATGTTTTGGAGCACTGGGCTTACCTTGTCATTTAGAAACACATAAAGTTCAACTGGCAGACCATCTGGCCCTCAAGGTTTTATCCTGGGCATAGCATTAATTACCCTTTTAATCTCATTCAATGAGATTTCCTTGTCTAGATCGTGCTGTTCTGACTCAGAAATTCTGGGGAGTTTAGCCTTAGACAAAAAGTGCTTGATAAAGACTGAGTTATTGCTGCTTTTACTCGTATACAAGTCCTTGTAGAATTTTAGAAAGATATTATTAATATCTTAAGTATTGGTGACGGTATTATGAGACTCATTTATAATACCCTGTATGTTGTTCCTGTTTTAGACTTGTTTAAGCCTATAGGCCAGCAGTCTGACAGTCTCCTCCCAGGACTCCCAGTAGTTCTGCTGTATATGTTAATAATCCCCTGGAGCCACTCGTTGCTGTATCAGAGTGGTTTCACACGCCTTCAGCTTGAGCAAGAACAGTGAAGCAAAGCTGAGCTGTTGTGACTGAAGCTGAAGGCAAGTGAAACCACTCTGACACAAGGATGAGTGGTGATGGGGGATGTATTAATATGTAGTATATGGATTTCCAAAATAATAATATTGAAAACTATCCAAAAAATCCTTATAATACATCTCACAGAACTCTGCAGACCCAATAATACCACACTTCACTCTCAATAATACTATCGTTCCAACGGATGATAGTACTATCACTACAGCAGCACAGTGGAAGCACACCCTTCAACCTTGCGCCCACCACGAGCCACCTTAATCACCACACAGCTCTAATAGTTTGAAAAACTGATTCGCGGGAAAGTATAGCTCGCTACTGTTTTACGATACTCTGGCAATAAAAATCGCAAATATGGCACTATCAAAGCCACAAACGATAACAGAAACAAGGCTCCACTTCCTGATGCAGCTTTCAAGCCACCTCCACAAACTTTACTATCTTTGCCAAATCTTCAGTCAACTTCCTGATGCAGCTTTCAAGCCATCGCATTTAAAACTCGCCAACCTCCTTCATCCATATATTACAAAAAATAACAAATGGGTTAGTGTGTATTACTCGGCTGAAATTTCATCTTGAGTTTCTGGGGACATAGAAACCTCTCGAGCTTCGCTCTCGAGGTTATCTGTCCCCGAACCTCGATGAAATTACAGCCTTGAAATACACACTAACCCATCTATTATTCTATTTATTATTGATCAAGTGTTATCAATAATATATTAAAAAAAAAAAAACTTCCCAGAATGTGCCCGTTTCTAGGGCATCTGTGCATGAGACACTTTTCATAAAATAGGAGTGTCTCGCGCATGGGAAAGGAGCGCTCCAATTGGTCGGGAGTGCTCCCTTGATCTATAATGTCCCGAAGAGGGCAAATTCAGCTTTCCCAGTATGGACTTTCTTGCTCTCGTAATGTAAAATAATTATTTTTCTAACCAAGCTCATATTATCCCCTTATTTTGCTTATGTATTGTCTCTCGGTCTTGCAATTTCTTCTCCTTTTGTATAAGAGCTCTCTCTCTCTCTCTCTCTCATTCTTTTTGTAAGAAGAGTGACTTGGTATCCTTCCCCCAATGTATGCCTTAAAGGCCTCCCACAACATGACGTACAATATCTCTCCTTCGTCATGAATTAAAAACCAATGGTTTTGTTTCCTTAACAATCCAAAATTTGAACTGGGTGGAATGGCCTTGCAGCATTAGGGCCCACATTCAGTATAACAGAGACAGGGGCATGGTCTGATATTAAAATTGTGCCAATGTCTGCTTTAATCAGACCATTATTTAAGCCACTGGACAACAGTATCACGTCAGTTCTGCTATATGTACCTTGCCTATTGTAACAGAAGGAATAATCTTTCTTATCGGGATACATCAGCCGCCATGCATTATTTCTCCTGAACAGTGCCCTATTTAGCTTCTATAGGAGAATCGACTGCTCTTGTACCATGTCACAGGAACCTGAGAACCAGTGGCATCGTGAATTCCCTGGCCAATGTGGCTGACAGGTTCATATTGACTAAATCTTGCAGGAAACTGTTTGTTTTAATATTTACAGAATTGATGCTTATTATTAATTACTTTTTAGTATGTTTCAACATGGATGTTCTACTATTACTGTTTTGTGGTTCTATAAGTATTTATAGGGCATGGTCTTTTACTTATCTCTGTACTCTTCTGTTTACAATGGGTACAGTTTTGCGGTTAACTTTGAAGCCTGGAGTGTTACATTTTATCAAATTGCTTTTCACGCTAGGAATACCAAGCTACACAGGCAGGGTACACGTAGTTAACATACAGGCTTACATGTCTGTATGCACATCATTCATATTTATAATTAATGCTTTGTGTAACAGACAAATTGTTTTCCCTATTACGGCATTTTGGCTTTCCACCTTGCACAAAGGTAATTTACCAAGCGACATTACCTGGTCAATTATTTACAATGAGTAATAGAAGAGTAACTATTACGTGTCTCTTGGAATGTAAAGGGGTTAAGTATGCCAATTAAAAGGAAAAAAGGAACTCTTATAGCTCCACAAACTTAAGGCAGATATTGCTTTAGTGCAAGAAACCCACTTACTAAGTGAAGAGGCAGTTAAATTAAGGAGATCGTGGGTTGAGGAAGTTTTTTGTAACTTGGTTAGTAAGAAACGAAAGGGCCTGGCTATACTTATTAATAAAACACTTAATTTTACCACATTGTTTCACCAGATAGACCGTAATGAAAGATGACAAATTCTAGGAGGATCAATAGATGGTGCAGAGATAACCATATGCAACATCTGTGCTCCCAATGGGGAGTCTAGTGCCTTCTTTGTGGAGTTTCTTGATGGAATTAGTAAAACACCGAGTAAAAATATTATGGTGGGAGGTGACTTTAACATCTTATTGGATCACCTCACAGACAGGACTAACCCAAGTAGTGCTGAGACCAACCTTAAAGCTCAAAAGATAATCAGAGATAGAATGAATGATTTATGCCCCCTCGTTCTTGAGTACCTTTTGTTTACTGAGAAATACTTCCCTCCTTGACCTCATTTACCCTGTGGGGTATTTAAAGGTCTCTGTCATATCCCCCTCTCCCTCCTCTTTTCCAGGGTGTACATATTGAGGTCCTTAGTCGCTCCTCATAGGGCTTTTGATTCAGACACCTCAACATTTCAGTTGCCCTCCTTTGGACAGCCTCCACTTATATCCTTCCAATGATGTGGCCTCCAGAACGGTGCACTATATTCTAGGTGAGGTCTTAACTGGAAAGTAAGCCTTTCTCACCACAGATGTATCACGAACAGGCAATGGAGTTGAAGGAAGAGCAGAACGAGACAGAGGACCTTGCATCTCAGTTGAAATTAGATGAAAAGGTAATAAGTACTTTGCAAACACACACACACACACATCTTGATTAAGACTAAGGGATGTGTGCAGTGTTGGAATTACAGTTTTTGAATTTTGGGAGGTAAGGGAGCCCATGAGGGTACCATCCTTATACTGAGCCCCCACTCCTTCCAATTATAAGTCAATGACAGTGATGTGTGAGTGACTGGGGCTTACTTCAGTGCTATGGGGACTAAGCCCTGTCAGGCCCCCCTGTAGTTCCAGCATTGGATGCATGGAAGAAATAACATATGCTGTCAAACTCTGGAATGAGGATGAGCTTTAGACTCACAAGATCTGTTAAGTTACTTATATAGTGCCTTGAGACCCACAGAGTTGCTAAGAGTTCTGAGAAATATACTGAGTTATAGGAAAAACAAGTAAGAAAATTACCTTATTTTCATGCACATATATAGAATTGTGTCTGGGCAATCATACACAACAAGGCTATGTTTCCATCGAGGGGTTGAGATGACACAATAGGGACCTCAAGAGTGAAGCTGGTGAGGTCCCTGATGCCATCCCAACCTCGAGACGGTAAACGCATGCCTCATTGTGTATGGCTGCTCATACACTGTTTTATATAGTATATGGTTTAAAATTAGGTGTTTGAGTGAGTAAGTGATCACTTTTCTCAGAGCAGCGCATGCCCAGTCGCTAGCTCGCCTCCTCCCCCCCCTTTGCTGTTTCTGGACTTACAAAACATACTTAAAACCAGTATCTTTTTAATTTAGTTTTTAACTGATGGAGTTGTTTTATTTCAGACGGCCATGGTGCAGCTTTAACTCAGCGGGTCCATCCAGCCGCACTCTACATGCCCCCATGAAAATCTTTCCAGCCACCTGAGCAGTTAAATTTAAAAGTGTGGATCATGTCAGTGGAGGGAGGCACTATTGTCCTAGCCTCCTCCACCTCACAGTGATTTGTCTTTCAGATCCATGACCCTCATACCACTGACATTCCTCCCGCGTCGTTTAAACTCGCAGCTTCACTAAAGAGTCTTGTGTGCAGTTCAGAGCAGAAAAGTTGTTGTAGTATTGCTCTGACATCACAATGATACTACAGCAACTTTCTGTGACCTTTGAACTGTCCTACAACAGCTTTTAGAGAGCCACTGAATTCCGTACACAATAAGCCCTAACCAGATACTAAAAGTTATTTGAACATGTTCTGAGTTACCGTGAAAGTCATGCAGACAGATGAATGCATGAATTTATATTGCAAATGAAAGCTGGGTATAAATAAAGAGATTAGGAGATGTGCGTTTTCTCCAGTAGTGAAGGCGTAAAGTGCTAAACTCAGCTGCCTAAGCATCGGGGAGCTCTGGATGTTTTAGGGGCAGTTCTCCATGGTGGATTTCCTTTCCTGGAATCCAAGGTATAATTCTGGAATTCATACAGAATTTCTTGAATTTGTCCTCCCCACACACATTTTCACCCCTGGTTACACCCATGGTTGTCAACACCCACCTGCACCAGAATGACAAGCCCCAAGCAGCGAAACACACATCTGTGGTTTTCTGGTTTAACCCCTGCAGACTATTTGTCAAAGCCTTATGGCACCTTCCAGTGCTGCATAACGCCCAGTCTGTCTGCAGTCTTCCTGGAGATTTGCACGTATTGGCTTCCCTTCTCTGTTCCCTCAACCGCGTGTGAGACATCCATATGGTAAGAAAGATGGAATGGATCTGACATATGCACTTGTTAACTGTTGCAGCTCCATGTAAGCAGTACGTTTTTGTAGAGAAGCAGCAGTACATCATAGCATGCGCACGCACACACATACACACACACACACACACACACACACACGCAGCAGTATATCATAGCGTGCGTATGCACACACATACACATACACACACACACACACACACACACACACACACGCAGCAGTATATCATAGCAGACACACAAACACACACATAAGCAGCAGTTCATCATAGTGCTTGCACACACAGGCAGCAGTACATCATAACAGGGGCACGGGGACACACACACACACACACAAGCAGCAATACATCATAGCGGAGACACACACACGCAAGCAGCAGTACATAATAGTGGACACACACACAAGCAGTAACATCATAGCGGAGACACACACACATAAGCAGCAGTACATCATAGACACACACACACACACACACACAAGCACACACACACACAAGCAGTACATCATAGTGCACACACACACACAAGCAGCAGTACATCATAGAGACACACACACACACGCACACACAAATAGCAGTACATCATAGTGCGCAAACAAGCAAGCAGCAGTACATCATAGCAGAGAGACACACACACACACACACACACACACACACACACAAGCAGCAGTAAATCATAGTGCACGCACACACACACAAGCAGCAGTATTTCATAGCAGAGACACACACGCACATGCACACACACAAGCAACAGTACATCATAGCATGCACACACACACACACACACACAAGCAGCAGTACATCATAGCAGACACACACACACAAACACACAAGCAGCAGTACATCATAGCGGACACACACACACACACACACACACACACACACACACACACACACAAACATACAAGCAACAGTACATCATAGCAGAGACACACACACACACACACAAGCAGCAGTACATCATAGCGGACACACACAAACATACAAGCAGCAGTACATCATAGCAGACACACACAAAGGCACACACAAGCAGCAGTACATCATAGCAGAGACACACACATGCACGCACACACACAAGGAGGAGTACATCATAGCAGGGACACACACACAAACAGCAGTACATCATATCAGAGACACACACATGCAAACAGCAGTACATCATAGCGCACGCACACACACACACACACACACACACACACAAGCAGCAGTACGTCATAGCGTGTGCACACACACACACACACACACACACAATCAGCAATACATCATAGCAGAGACACACACAAGCAGCAGTACATCATAGCAGAGACACAGACAAACAGCAGTACATCATAGCGTGCACACACACACACACACAAGCAGCAGTACATCATAGCAGAGACACACACACAAGCAGCAGTACATCATAGCGTGTGCACACACACACAGAAGCAGCAGTACATCATAGCAGAGACACACACACACACACACTCAAGCAGTAGTACATCATAGCAGAGACACACACACACAAGCAGCAGTACATCATAGCGTGCACGCACACACAAGCAGCAGTACATCATAGCGGACACACACGCATGCACAAGCAACAGTACATCATAGCAGAGACACACACATGCACACACACACACACAGAGCAGTACATCATAGCGACCACACACACATACAGCAGTACATCACAGCACACACACACAAGCAGCAGTACATCATAGTGGGACACGCATACAAACAGTAGTATATCATAGTGCGCGCACACACACACACACACACACACACACACACACACACACAAGCAGCAGTACATCATAGCACGCGCACACACACACACACACACAAGCAGCAGTACATCATAGCGAACACACACACACACACAAGCAGCAGTACATCATAGCGGACACACACAAACACACACACACAAGCAGCAGTACATCATAGCAGAGACACACACACGCAAACAGCAGTACATCATAGAGAACACACACACACACACACACAAGCAGCAGTACATCATAGCGGACACACACACACACACAAAGGGCAGTACTTCATAGCGGGGACACACACACAAGCAGCAGTACATCATAGCAGAGACGCACACACACACACAAGCAGCAGTACATCATAGCAGAGATACACACATGCACACGCACACACACAAGGAGCAGTACATCATAGCAGAGACACTCACACATGCAAACACCAGTACATCATAGCGCACGCACACACACACACACACACACACACACACACACACACAGCAGTATATCATAGCAGAGACACACACACAAGCAGCAGTACATCATAGTACATCCACACACACACACACACACACACACATGCAGCAGTACATCATAGTATGCACACACACACACACACACACACACACACACACATACAGCAGTATATCATAGCGGGTACACATAAACACAAACAGCAGTACATCATAGCACGCACACACACACACACACACACACCTGCTGGGCTTGTATTTACCCCCCACTGAGGTCCCCAAATGGGATTTGTATAAATATTATTGAATGGGCCATTAAAATTCTATAATCCCACTGGCTGAAACATGTCACAAAACCATTGATTCTTTTCTGACAACCGCACACCTCACATGATCTACACAAATAATGCGCTTCCCAGATGATTGTGGCACTCAGCTATGCCTCACCCATTGCCAAAATGGGTGAGTGCCTAAGAAATGCACTAGCAAATGGGCAGGAAGGCGGGGTGGAAGAACAATGGGGAATAATAAAAACTGCCATCACAGAGGTAACAAGCCTTTGTGTGAAGCAAATAAACAAAACAAAACGATGTAAGAAACCACTATGGTTCTCAAAGGAAGTGGCAGTGAAGGTTCAAGAGAAAAAGAAAGCATTCAGGAAGTACAAGGAATCACAGAAGGAGCAGGACAGAGAACTGTATCAGTTAAAGCCAAAGGAAGCCGGGAAGGCAGTCAGAACAGCAAAGGCCCAAACCGAGGAAAAGATAGCCAACTCAGTTAAAAAGGGGGATAAAACCTTTTATAGGTACATCAGGGAGCAAAGGAAGACCAAAGGAAGGTTAGTGAGGCTTAATAAAGGGGAGGAGGGTGGGCAGAGGGTGACTGTGAAAAGGCAGAGATACTAAACAAATATTTTTGCTCAGTATTTACAAAGGAAAAGGGGGAGGTACCTAAAACAAACAGTAGAAACACTCTGGATACAGAAGTTGATACCAGTCCCTTTACAGAAGAAAGGGTTCTGAAAGAACTCTTAAAACTGAAGGTGGACAAAGCAATGGGGCTTAATGGGATTCATCCCAGAATTCTAAAAGAACTAGGGGTAGAACTAGTGACACCACTGACTACCATCTTTAACAAATCATGGGATGATGGGATGGTACCCGAGGACTGGAGGAGGGCAGATGTGATTCCCCCTTCACAAAAGTGGGAGCAAGGCAGAAGCAGGAAACTACAGACCTGTTAGTTTAACCTCAGTGGTAGGGAAAATGATGGAATCACTTCTGAAGGAAAGAATTGTTGAGTATCTAGTGGCCAGAGGAGCACAGGACCCAAGGCAGCATGGATTCACAGCGGGAAGGTCATGCCAGACAAATCTGATAGATTTCTTTGACTGGGTGGCCAAAGTAGTACATCAGGGAGGGGCTGTGGACATGGCCTAACTAGACTTTAGCAAGGCATTTGACAGTCCCACACAAAAGATTAATATACAAGTTAGCCAGCTTGGGAGTGGGTCCCAAGATGACAGCCTGGGTAAAGAATTGGCTGGAGAATAGGACACAGAGAGTAATAGTAAATGGAGTCCACTCTGAAGAAAGGGGATTACTAGTGGGGTACATAGGGTTCAGTATTAGATCGATCCTCTTCAATGTCTTTATAAGTGACATTGCAGAGGGACTGGAAGGAAAAGTATGTCTCTTTGCAGATGACACAAAGATCTGCAACAGAGTTGATGCACAGGGTGGGGTGGAAAGGATGAGAAGGGACTTGGCAAGGTTAGAGGAATGGTCAAATGTATGGCAGCTTAGATTCAATGCTAAGAAGTGCAAGGTAATGCACCTGGGAAACAAAAACCCAGGGGAAGAGTACACAATTGGGGTTGAGATACTAACAACAACAAAAATGGAAAGGGACCTGGGGGTAGTCATATCAGATGACCTAAAGGTGAGCAAGCAATGTGAGAGGGCAGCAAGGAGGGCTGGGGGCGGAGGATACTGGGATGCATAGGGAGAGGCATCACCAGTAGAAAACAGGAAGTTATTATCCCTCTGTACAGACAGTTGGTGAGACCCCATCTGGAGTACTGTGTGCAGTTCTGGAGACCCAATCTCCACAAAGACATAGACAGGATGGAAGCTGTCCAGAGGAGGGCAACTAAAATGGTGCAGGGTCTGCACCGGAAGACATATGAAGAGAGACTTAAGGAGCTTAATATGTATAGCCTCGAGGAAAGGAGGGAGAGGGGGGACATGATAGAAACTTTCAAGTACCTCAAGGGAATCAACAAAGTCCAAGAGGGTAGCATCTTTCAAAAAAAGAGGTGTGCAAGAACAAGGGGGCACAATTTGAAGATGGGGCGGGGCGGCTCAGAGGTAATTTAAGGAAGTATTTTTTCACAGAGAGGGTTATGGCTGCATGGAACGGCCTTCCGGAGGAGGTTGTGGAGTCAAAAACAGTGGTGGAATTCAAGCATGCATGGGACAGTCATTAGGCAATTCTAGGGGGTGGGGGTAGGAAGAAGTAGGCTGCTGGTTAACTAGGATCTGCAGCTTATCCATTAGGTAGGGAAATGGGCAGACTGGGTGGGCCAAGCGGTCCTTATCTGCCGTCAAAATATATGTTTCTATGTTCTATGTTTCTATATTTTACAACCAACTGAGGCGTGCATCATTCCCATATAACCAGTCACCATGTCTTGTATTATCCCTCACATGAATATCACAGCGGTGCCCTCCAGTTTTGACCCTGTGTGTTGAAATGTGTGCACCTGCAACAAATTGGCCAGGTAGAGTAACGCCATGCAATGACAGTGCGCAGTGCTTCCACTTGGGAGATCGGGTTTAGTGTGTGTGAACCTTGAAATGCCACGTGGGGTCTGCGGGAGGGGGGCCACAGATGTGAGGCATTCGGGCCCAGGGAGGGAGGGTTCAGGCAGCATGGTATTCGCTCATCCCCCAGCCAGCTGACAAAGAAGCAGAATTCTTATTGGCTGTGAGGGCTGCCACTCACCTGTCCTAGTGGCCATTGTGTACAGCCATGGAATCCCCATCATCCTGGTGTGACAAGTGGAAACATTTGCAGTGGGGGAAGGGACGTCCATCTGAGCTCTGCTTTGCTAGTGCTGAAACAAGCCCTGCTCCTCTTAGGAGTACTCCAGTAAAAGAACAAGCCTCAAGCCCTGCAGTGTTTTGCTTGCTATGCGTTCCATCTTCAGTTGCACTGATCCCTCTGAAATGGTATAGGGGCATCTTGAAAGGGATATTTTCTGGCAGGGTGATCAAAGTAAGGCCCGCTGCCTTCACAGAACCAGTTCATACAGAAAGATGGAAAATATTCATTTGGTGCCAAATATTGGAACGACTTGTGTTCCATTCCAAGTGTGGCTTATTGTATGAAAGGGAAGTGTACAGCGGGTGTGTCAGGCTGGATACGTCCTGCAGCATATGCATTTTAAATGAACAGTTCTGATTTCTAGAGAAATGTGCCACAGTACAAAGAATGTAGCCTAAAGAGTTGAACGCTTTCTTTTATACGCCCTGGTCCTGCTTGAAAACTCGAAAACCGTGAGGGGGAAACCTAACAGGGGCAGCAGTTGCCACAACCCTGTAACAGCAGGAAAAATACAGCTGGCACTAAACAGATGATAACAGATGGTGGGGACTGTAGAATAGTGCTGCTTCTCGTTTGGGAGAAATAATTGCAGCAGTAAGGGTTCCTGACCTGCAGAGACCTGAGAAAACTTGAGGAATGGTCAAGGGTTTGGCAGCTGGGTTAGAGTTACCATCTTTCAAGAAGTCCAAAGTGGGACATTTCTTACTGAAACATGATTTTTCTCACGACAATATGTAACCTCGACCAATGCAACAGACTTTGTTTCTATAAATAATCACATTTAAGATTAAGTTGTAGTTTTTTTAGTTGTTTCTTGTAATTTTTTATTTATTTTAGATAAGGTATTATAGTTTTCTGCAACATTTAGAAGAAAGTTAGAAAATATTTTTCTACCTTAAGGTCAGGACATGCATTATTTTTCATGTATTTTTGCAGGCCACAGTTGCCCAAATCAGGACTGCCCTGCGAAAATCAGGACAAGTGGTAACCCTCAGCTGGGTTTTAACATGAAAAAATGTGAAAAGATGCACTTGGGGCACAGAAGCCCTGGGGCAGAATACAGAATGGGAGGACTGGTACTGATGACCAATAAGCAGGAAAGATACCCAGGTGTGATCGTATCGGATTACCTAAAGGTGGCCAGGCAGTACAACAAAGCAGTTGAGAGGGCTAGTGAGATACTGGGGTGCATAGGGAAGGGTATCACCAGCAGAAAGATGGAGGTGGTATTGCTTCTGTATAGATCTCTATTAAGACCCCACCTAGAGTACTGTGTCCAGTTCTGGAGATCACGTCTCTGGAAGGACATAGACAGCGTGGAGGTGGTCCAGAGAAGGGCAACTAAAATGGTGCAGGTTCTGCATCAGAAACCCTATGAGGAGATGCTTAAGAACCTAAATATGTACACCCTGGAAGACAGGAAGGAGAGGGGGCATATGATAGAGACCTTTAAGTATCTCACGGGGTAAATAAGGTACAGGAGGGAAGTATGATTTTTTTTTTTTTAGAAAAAAAGAAGTACAAGGGCAAGGGGACATAAGAAGCTGGAGGGGGTAGACTTAGGAGAGATGTGAGGAAGTACTTCTTCATAGAAGGAGTGGTGGATTCTAGGAACCGTCTTCCAGTGGAGGTGGTGGGGGCAAAAACAGTGGTGGGGTTCAAGAATGCATGGGTTAGGCAGAAGGGAATCTTAAGGAAAGAGAGAGGGATCAAGTAGGATCTGCGGTGATACTCTAGTCAGGAAAACATGGGCAAACTTGGTTGGCCAAGCGGTCTTCATCTGCCGCAGATTCTGTGTTTCTATATTTCCTATGATCAGTTGTTTTTACTCAGAAAATTTTGTTTTTTTCACCCATTGTTTACCTCCAGTCACCAACCTGGTCCTGTATGCACCGTTCCTTCCAGCCCTGTCACCCACCTTCTCTAGGGCTTACCTCTCCTCCAGCAAAGTTCCCCATGAATTGCCCTCTCTGTGGGGGAAGGGGCAGTCATGGGCTGGCCAGGCCCATCCGGAGTACAATCCAGTTTGCTATAGAGGAGGACCCTAGCTGGTGGTGAGGGGCCTGTGGTGGACAGGAGTGCCATCCTACTCGGTTGTGCAGGGCCTGCAGTGGACAGGAGTGCTATCCTGCTCAGCTATGTGGGGCCTGAAGTGGACAGGAGCACCATCCTGCTTGGTTGTGCAGGGCCTGTGGTGAACATGAACACCATTCTGCTCAGTTGTTTGGGGCCTGTGGTGGACAGTCATATCATCCTGTTCAGATGTACTCCTTTGTGCAGGGCCTGTGGTGGATCGACGTGCCACCCTGCTTGGTTGTGCAGGACCTGCGGTGGACAGGCGCATCATCCTCCTCCATTGTGCAGGGCCTGTGGTGGATCGACATGCCATCCTGCTTGGTTGTGCAGGGCCTATGTTGGACAGGAGCACCATCCTGCTTGGATTCTGAAATTACAGGGTAATCCTACTAATGCTTACAAGAAAGAAGTGTTGACAGTGCTGGAGGCAGCTGTCTACTGTAGTGACATACTGTAAGTCAAGATGATTCCAGTTGATCCAGAATGACAACCCCAGGGTACCCACTGTGTACGTACTACCCAAGATGCACAAGAGCACTACTGCCCCCAAAGACCTATTGTGTCTGGAGTGAATTCTATCACAGAGAAATTAGGCAAATTCATTGACTTCCGCTTAAAAAATGAAGTCACTAAACTAAAATCATATGCGAGACATACATTGGTCATACTAAACAAACTAGGGGAGCTTATATGGGAAGATGACTATCTATAGATAACCATAAATATTGAACGTTTGTACACAAGCACACAACACAGGGACTGTTTGAAAGCATGTAATATTATTTTATAAATGATGGGATATGATGATGTGGTGCCAAAAAGTTTCGTTATGGAAACCCTCAAGTTTATTTTAACTCACAATGTTTTCCAGTTAGAAGGAGACTTCTTTTAGCAAACATGTGGTACTACGATGGGTGGCACCATGGCACCGTCATATGCCAACCTGATGTTGAGGGTATGGGACAAGAATACTTTACTGATGACATTGTCTATGTGTGGAAAGGCCCCCCTTGAGGATGCTGTTGAATTTAAGTGGCTAAACCAGAACTACTTAAATCTTAAATTCGCTAGCACTATGGATAGAAAACAAAGTACTTTTCTTGATGTTGTTCTAAAAGTGGGTAATGGTGAAACTCAAAGTGAAGGGTACAGAAAGAAAGCAGCTACCAGCTCTACTTTGAGGGCTGAAAGTTCTCACCTGAGATCTTTTATTAAATCTGTTACATATAGACAGTTCATTCAACTCAGAGGAAATTGCTGTGATGACACTGTTTGTGAGAACCAATCATTTGAATTGAAAAAAAAAAGACTTAAAAAAAAGGCTATAATAGGAATCTTCTGAAAACAACCCATGAGAAAGCATGTAATACAGATAGGAAGGTGTTTCCAACACTCAAAGAAATGCTGAAAATAATGACTATGTGACATTTGCAACAGGCTACAACATGGCAGCTGAAAGAATAGGAGCTGAGGTGAAGAACAATAGAAACACAGAAACATAGAAACATAGACTTTGACAGCAGATAAGGACCACTTGGCTCACCAGGAGGAAGGAGCTACTGGTATAAGTAAAACTTGTCTACTGGGAATAAGAACTAGAACTCTCGTACTGGGACCTTCAATTTAGGGTAAAAAAAAAAGGAGTTAGTGTGTTTGTCAGAGGTAGTTGAAGTAAATTGTTATCTGTTATCTGTGTACTTATCTAGGTGCTTGTCACAGGTGTCAGAAGGGAATTGTTATCTGTGAAATTAACTAAGTGTAGATTAAGATTTGCAAAGTAGGGGGAGTGGCTTAGCTAGAAGGAGCCAGGTTAAGACCAGATATAAACACTGCCCTAGATAGCTTCTGCCAGAGGACAGACAGAACACCAGGAGGAAGGTGCTAGTGGTATAACTAAAACTTCTCTACTGGGACTATATTGCCCTCTACCCCCCACTCTGAACCAGTTCTACTTTTATAGGCATAGGATTTAACTGACAACAGGAACTTCCTGTTTGGGAGCAGGAAGTGAGTGATCACAGAGCCACCAAAGACTCACCATCCTAAAAGAGCAAGAGTAGCTGTCCATCCCCCCCCCCCAGCTGCTGGAGGTCTGACTCTGAGCAAGTAAGGAGACTACTGAGAAATATAGGAACTTCTTGTCTCAGAACAGGAAGATCAGGCGCTAAAAGGGCGCAGAGGCAGTAAGTAAGTAGGGAGAGAAGAAAAAAAAAGAAATAAACAAACAGAGGAAAGAGTAAGTATTCCAAATAACAGTTAGGGGGCCAGAAAAAAGACATGATGGGAGTGGTACGGTGCAGTGGCGTTGGAGCAGCAGTCTTCCAGGAGATGTTCTGGAGGTTGCAGTGTTGTCCCATCTGCAGGCACCTCTCTGGGCTGAGGCTGAGGGAGGAGGTTGCTCATCTCCAGGCTGAGTTGGCCAGGATTTGTGGGACCTCCTCTCCCACCCAGGGACCACCAGGGTCACTGCTGTTGCCTCAGAGGTTGCCAAGAAAGAGGAGCGGTTGGACCACAGTGGGCTCAGGGAGGGTGAGGGTGGTGGAACAGAGGTGCATCCCTCCAGTTGTACCTCTCCACAATTTCTATGCCATTCTGGAAAAGTGTGGTTCCTCTATGGAGACCAAGGAGGATGCTGGGCACCTCCACAAAGGAGACCCACAGGAGGGTGGCATGGGACCCCACAGGGGAAGAAAACAACTCCTGGTGGGGGACTCCACTGTTAGGAAGGTGGAACTGGGGGAGGAAGGGAGGGAGGTAGGCCTGCCTGGCGCCATGGCTTGGAGGGACAGGAGCGAATCCTCAGGATTGCAGGAGCAGCTGCACAGGGAGGAGCTGGATGTCATTGTCCACCAGGACAAATGACCTGGCTAAGAAAGGGATCAGAGCAGTGCAAGAAGCATTTATGGAGATGGGGAGGGGCCTTAGACAAATAGCACACACGGTAACCTTCGCGGAGGTGCTGCCTGTCTATGGCACGGGTGAGGCTAGGGTGCTTCACACCATGGGATTCAATCAGTGGTTGAAAAGCTGGTGCAGAGCTCAGGGATTTTACTTCACTGGGGACTGGGGGTCCATCTGGAGGGATGCAGGCCTATACTGGCATGATGGTCTACATCTGTCCGGGAGGGGAACCAGGATCCTAGGTG
This sequence comes from Neoceratodus forsteri, assembly GCA_016271365.2. Taxonomy (NCBI): domain Eukaryota; kingdom Metazoa; phylum Chordata; order Ceratodontiformes; family Ceratodontidae; genus Neoceratodus; species Neoceratodus forsteri. Next base: position 27,053,458 of record JADMNL010000026.1, on the reverse strand, counting down.
ATAGGTTTAAATACTTTATTGACAAGCATTTAAACTATCTAAGGGGGGAGGCACTGGAAAGGAGCTGGGAAATCCTAGTCCCCCCAAAATATCAGGGTACTAAGTGAGGTAAACACCAACACAGAGATGTCGATAGGAAGAAGTGCAGGGATAAATGTAGAAAGTGACAAATACAGTAAGGACAGGGATGGGGCAAAAAGGGATAAGGCCATCAAGAAATGGAGGGTAATGAGTACCAACACCCATAGTCTGGGCAACAAGCTCCCTGAAATGGTGGCCTTGATGGAAGAGGGATGTCTGGATATCGTAGCAGTCACAGAAACATGGTACACAGAGAACCATGACTGGGATGTTAACATACCAGGGTACATAACCTACAGGAGAGACAGGGAGGGCAGAAGGGGGGAAGGTAGCTCTCTATGTAAGGGAAGGGATAAAAGCAAATGAACAAAAGAGTAAACAGGGAGGAGAGGAGGCACTGTGGGTCACATTAGAGACTGGAAATGGCACCACAGTCCACACAGGGGTTGTATACAGACCCCCATGTCAGGAGGAGGGAATGGACAAGGATATGATAGAAGGCATACTTAGGATGACAGAAAGGGGAGATACTGTTGATGGGGAACCTTAATATGCCAGATGTTAACTGGAGCACCTTTGCGGCAGCCACATCCAAAAGCAGGGCCATTCTTGATGCCCTTCAGGTGACATGTCTCAGACAGCTAGATTTGGAACCTACTCATGAGGGAGCAATCTTAGACCTCATACTCTCAAATGGGGACAGTGAGAGGATCTCAGATCTAGAAGTGGGTAGCCATTTGGGAACAAGCGACCACCAAACAGTGTGGTTCACGATAAACTCAGCTACAGAGTCAAGCCATACAAAAGTGAGGGTTCTGGACTTCAGGAGGGCTGACTTTGGCATGATGGGAGAGTGCCTTAGAAAAGCACTAGCAAACAGGCTAGAAGGAGGGGTGGATCAACAATGGAGAAATATCAAAACTGCCATCACAGAGGCAACAAGCCTTTGTGTGAAGCAAATAAACAAATCAAAATGAAAGAAAAAGCCACTATGGTTCTCAAAAGAGGTGGCGGTGAAGGTTAGGGAGAAAAAGCATTTAGGAAGTATAAGGAAACACAGAAGGAGCAGGACAGAGAACTGTACCAGTTAAGGCAGAAGGAAGCAGGGAGGGTAGTCAGAATAGCAAAGGCACAAACTGAGGAAAAGATAGCTAACTTGGTTAAGAAGGGGGATAAAACCTTTTATAGGTATATCAGGGAGTGTAGAAAGACAAAGGGAGGGATAGTGAGGCTGAATAGAATGGATGGTGGGTGGGCAGAGAGGGACAGTGAAAAAGCAGGGATACTGAATGAATACTTCTGTTCAGTATTCACAAAAGAAGAGGTGGGGGAGGTGCCTAATCCAATTAATAGAAGCACTCTGGAGAGGGGGGTCGATCCCAGTCCTTTCACAGAAGAAAGGGTTCTGAAAGAACTAAAACTGAAGGTGGACAAAGCAATGGGGCCAAATGGAATTCACCCCAGAATTCTAAAAGAATTAAGCAGAGAACTAGTGACACCACTGACTACCCTTTTTATCAAATCATGGTAGGATGGTGTGGTACCTGAGGACTGGAAGAAGGTGGATGTGATTCTCCTTCACAAAAGTGGGACCAAGACAGAGGCAGGAAACTACAGACCTGTCAGTTTGACCTCTGTGGTAGGGAAAGTGATGGAGTCACTTCTGAAGGAAAGAATTGTTGAGTACTTTGACGCCAGTTGGGCACAGGACCCAAGGCAGCATGGGTTCACAGCGGGAAGGTCATGTTAGATGAATCTAATTGATTTCTTTCGCTGAGTGACCAAAGTAGTAGACCAGGGAGGGGCTATGGACATGGCCTACCTAGACTTTAGCAAGGCATTTGACACAGTCCCACACAAAAGATTAGTAGTCAAATTAACTAGTCTGGGAGTGGGTCCCAGTTTGGTAGCCTGTCTAAAACATTGGCTGAACAACAGGACACAGAAGGTAATTGTAAATGGAGTCCACTCTGAAGAAAGAGGGGTTACTAGTGGGGCACTGCAGGGTTCAGTACTGGGTCCAGTCCTTTTTAATGTCTTTATAAGTGACATTGCAGAGGGACTGGAAGGAAAAGTATGCCTCTTTGCAGATGACACAAAGATCTGCAACAGGGTTGATACACAAGGAGGCGTGGAAAGGATGAGAAGGGACTTGGCAAGGTTGGAGGAATGGTCAGAAGTATGACAGCTTGGATTCAATGCAAAGAAGTGCAAAGTAATGCACCTGGGAAACAAAAACCCAGGGAAAGATTACACAATGGGGGGGAGGTAGTAACAACAACAAAAATGGATAGAGACCTGGGAGTAATCATATCAGATGACCTTAAGGTTGGCAAGCAATGTGAGAAGACGGTAGGGAGGGCTGGGGGGATACTGGGATATATAGGCAGAGGTATCACCAGCAGAAAACAGGAAGTTGTTATATCCCTGTTCAGACAGTTGGTGAGACCCCATCTGGAGTACTGCGTCCAGTTCTGGAGACCCCATCTCCGCAAGGACATAGACAGGATGGAGGCAGTTCAGATGAGGGCAACTAAAACGATGCAGAGTCTGCAAGAGAAGCCATATGAGGAGAGACTAAAGGAGCTTAATATGTATACCCTTGAGGAAAGGAGGGAGAGGGGGGACATGATAGAAACGTTTAAGTACCTCAGTGGAATCAACAAAGTCCAAGAGGGTAGCATCTTTCAGAAAAAGAGATGTGCAAGAACAAGGGGACACAATTTGAAGATAGAGGGGGACGGCTCAGGGGCAATGTGAGGAAGTATTTTTTTCACAGAGAGGGTGGTGGATGCATGGAACAGCCTTTCTGAGGAGGTTGTGGGGTCTAAAACTGTGGGAGAATTCAAGAATGCATGAGACAGACATAAGGCAATTTTTGGGGGGGAGTAGGAAGAAATAGGCTGTTGGTTAAATAGGATCTGCAGCTTATCCTCTAGATAAGGAAATGGGCAGACTGGGTGGGCCAAGCGGTTCTTATCTACCGTCAAAGTCTATGTTTCTATGTTTCTACCTACAGGATAAACTGCGGATCCTATTTAACCAACAGCCTATTTCTTCCTACCCCCCACAAAAATTGCCTTATGTCTGTTCCAGATGAGGGACATTCAGTTCCACCTGAGGGCCTTTTGGTCCCAAAGGAAGGATCCTCTTACCAAACTGATTCCAGTGACTCAGACTCTGATCCAAGCTCTTCAATGGTGGCAGGATCAGGACAATTTAAGGCAAGGGGTCCCATTTGTTACTCAGTCTCATTCGGTGGTCCTTTACACAGATGCCTCCCTTTTGTGGTGGGGTGCCCATCTGGGGGCTGTCACAGCCCAGGGACTGTGGTCCCCTCGGGAATCCCTTCTTCATATCAATCTCCTAGAACTCAGGGCAGTTTTTCTGGCCCTGCAAGCTTTCTCTTAGTCAGTGTAGAACAAGGTGGTTCAGGTCAGAAGACAACACCACCACCATGTGGTACATCAACAAGCAGGGAGGCACTCGGTCCACAGCCTTTTGCATGGAAGCCATGAAATTGTGGTCCCTGGCTTATTCTCTGCAGACCTCTCTGACAGCAGTCCACCTTCCAGGGAATGACAATGTGCTAGCAGATGCACTGAGCAGGATCTCCCAGGGCCATCACGAATGGACCCTGGACCCTCTGGTATTAAAAGTGATTTTCTCAAGGCAGGGCACTTCAGAGATAGATCTCTTTGCAGCCCCAGACAATTACCAACTTCCTCTGTTTTGTTGCAGACCCCCGGTCTTGGGCTCAGTCCCTCTGGATGTTCTGATCTTGAACTGGGAAAAGAAATTTCTCTATGCCTTCCCTTCCTTTCCTCTACTGTTCAAGGTTCTGGTCAAAGTGAGGTCAGAACCCTACAAAGTGATTCTGATTGCTCCAGATTGGGCCAGGCAACCCTGGTACTGTCCCAGGCAGTCCATCTTCCCCTGTCTCTTCCCAGGAATTACAACCTGTTAACCTCCTCTCAGGGGAGAATTTGGTACCCCAGTCTTCAGTCCCTCAGTCTCAAGGCATGGCTCTTGAAGAGCTAGAGTATGCAGATTTGCATCTGTCCCAGGGGGTTCTGTATATTCTCAAAGCCTCTCGAAAGTCTGCCACCAGAAAGACTTATGACTCCAAATGGAAAAGATTCAGCATTTGGTGTTCCAAGAAGCATATATCCCCAGACACTACTGAATTGCCTACAGTTCTGGATTATTTGGTCCATCTTAATGGTCTAGGCCTCAGACCAGCTACTGTCAAGGTACACCTGTCAGCTGTTTCTGCTTTTCTGTCAGTGGGAAAGCCTTCCTCACTGTCATCTCACCCTGTATTCTGCAAGTTTTTCAAGGGATTGCTTCATACCAATCTTCCCTTCAGGGATCCTGCCCCTGCCTGGTACTTAAACGTTTGCATTGCTCAACTTATGCAACCCCCATTTGAACCTATGTCTTCAGCAGAGCTTAAGTACTTGACTTGGAAAACTGTGTTTTTGGTAGCCATTACCTCTGCCAGACGCATCAGTGAATTGCAAGCCCTGTCAGTGGAACCTGATTTTATCTCATTCCATAGAGATAAAGTGGTCCTTAGAACCAATAGGAGGTTCTTGCCCAATGTGGTTTCAGACTTCCATTTGAATCTGTCCATGTCTCTCCCTGTTTTCTTCACTGATAAGTCTTCCTCAGGGGAGAGGAGGCTACACAGTTTAGATGTTAAAAGAGCCCTTAGCTACTACATAGAGTGTACCAAGGGTCACAGGTTTGATTCCCTCCACATTGTTCCTCACTTATGGGGAAGTGGGAAAGCGCAAACCTGCCACCAAGAGAACTATTGCCAGGTGGATCGTTTCTTGTATACAATTCTGCTGTGAGAAACTGGGAAAAATTCCACCCTTAGGCCTGAGGGCTCATTCCACAAGAGGTACAGCTGCTTCCCTGGCTGCTGCCAGGGATATCCCTCTGTTAGAAATTTGTCAAGCAGCCACATGGAAAACAGTCCATACCTTTACCAAGCATTACTCTCTGGATATCCAGGCTAGGAGTGATGCTCGGTTTGGCACAGCAGTGCTTCAGAGCCTATTCCCAAAGTAGGTTCTGTCCCTCCTCCATGGAGATACTGCTTGGTAGTCTGCAGATTGTCAGAATACAGCAAGACTTCATGTTGTTTGAAGAAAAAATTACTCACCTTAGTAATTGTGTTTCTTCTAATGAAGTCTTGCTGTATTCTGACCTCCCTTCCTGTCTCTCCTCTCAGAACCTGTTTTTGGGAAGTGGGTGGGCAGGTGCAGTGTTGCACCCCAGGGGTGTCTTCAGCACACCCTCCTTTTTACTTGGATGCTTATATTATAATCTTTATTTGGATAGGTTTTGGGTTTTGGGTTTCCTGACTTGAGTCTTCCTTTGGGCATCCAAAACGTTTTGTTGCCAGTTGGCTAGTTTAAAAAAAATTTACAATTTCCACATAGTCAGTGGGTGTTTGCTCATAAGAATCTGACAATTGGGTTTCAAAGTGCTGCAGACAGAGACCTCAACCAAGCTCGAGCTCAACGTTCTATGCACTGCATAGAAAATTAACCCTATACTCTCCGGGGCAGTTTAAAGGCTGGGGCTAACTGCAGATTGTCAGAATACAGCAAGACTCCATTAGAAGAAACACAATTACTAAGGTGAGTAATTTTTTCATCTACAAGTATGCTGTACAAAGGAGAGTTTGTTCATGTTAAATATGAGATTAGAATCGAAATTGGGGAATTTGAAAACTACGTAAGCAGTTTTGTAATCTATGTTGTTTGATACCCCTGTGGATTACTATAAGTGGGAAGGACAATAAGAGCTCTCAAGGGAAGGACTCAGGAACATGTCCACAACATTAACAATCTCAGTGTGGAAACCCCAATTGGCATTCACTTCAGGGCAGTATAGCCCTAGAGGTTAGAGTAACAAACTGCGAATGAGCTTGGTACATCCAGCAGACCTGGGTTTGATTCCTACAACCTCCACTTGCATACTGTGTGACTCTGAACAAGTCATTTAACCTCTTCAGTGCTCCCGGGTCACCCCTGAAAACAGACGTTTGTGCCTAGGGATTACCTGGTTACTAAAGACTAAATAAAAAGTGCCAAAGAGGAGTGGAAATCGCTTGCAGCTTTTGTTATCAAAAGAGAACCAGTGGACCTATGAACTTAAATGATTAACACCTAACAGTTTAAATGTCATTACTGACTTTAAACCTTTTCTGTGACTCTCCTAGATTGGCATGGTAGTAGTACTCTGAAATGCAGCTCCTCCTGGCTCATACAGTGTAATATCATCGTTACATAGAGGATAATGTATGGGCTTGCATCAGTAACCAGTTTATTAACCGGTGAGAGGTTGCCATGGCGACCATGTAACCCTCGAGAGTGAAACTCGAGAGGTTTATGTCGCCATGGCAACCTCGAGCTGATTATTCAAACTGGCTGCTGATGAATGACCATACATTATATTTTATAGTGTATGGCCATACATTTCAATTCTGAAAATGAAACAGGCTCCTTACTGTTTACATTTAGGCACCGCCGCAGCCATTCTGGGTTATGCTTTCACAGCCGTGGCCGTTTCTGGAAGGCTCGGTCCCGTAGAAGATGCATTAAAGATATCCTTCTTGTTAACCTATCATGTAACGTAGCATCGATAGGTTAACAACACTGGAATGGACAGATGATGGTTAACAACCTTAAGAAATGATGATTTCCTAAGGTTAACAGTGTTCTACCATACACTATATAAAATTATTTAATGTGCTGCCCATCTTGTTTTTTAGGGATGGTGAGACTACATCCCAATAGTAACCTGAGAAAGATAGCCTACAAGAAACTGTACCTATTAACGGATTTGCATGTTCTCTTTTCAAGAAACTGATGTATAATAGAGCCCACCAGGATGAAGTGCAGTGTCACAGTTTCCTGCATGACGTTAGGGATTAAGTCCCACTGAAACTGCCTTGCTTCCTGAAGTAGTTCTGCTGCAGAATGCTGCAGAATTGGGTTTCATCATGGCAGACTTCACTGTATATAAATGTTATGAATGACACTAACTTCACTTTTGCTTTTTTTTTTTTCAGATTTCAGAATTTTTCTATTTTCTGTCATTCTCCATTGACCTCATCCTGAGTCAGCCCTGACGAATGGCCACAGCATCTTTCTCACTGTCCAAACAATGATCTTTGGCAGGTTCGATTTGGCATTTTTTCTAAGTGTCTGGCATAGTTTGATATTTGCATGCTGCAGCGTTGTCCCTTTGCAAATTTCAATGATATTAGTTGTTTTACTGCAGATAGGGATCTGTGTTGGGGGATGTGTTAGGCTGTGTTGTACTGGATTAGGTTGCTCTGGGCTAAGAACTGTGTTAGACTGGGCTGCACTGAATCACACTGAACTGATCTGGGGGCTCTGTTAGGCTGGGTTGCCCTTGATTAGGTTGTCCTAGGCTAAGGGCTGTGTTAGGTTGGGTTGCCCTGGTATGTATTAGAAAGATCTGTGTTGGGGACTGTGTTAGGCTGGGTTGTACTGGATAAGGTTGATCTGTGTTGGGTGGCTATGATAGGCTGGGCTGCTCTGCTGCAGACTGGCCTGGGCTGTGGTCTGTGTTAGGCTGGGCTGCACTTGGTTAGGTTAATGTGAGCTGGGGACTGTGTTAGGCTGTGTTGCATGGGATTACGTTGGCTTGGGCTGGGGGCAGTGTTAGGCTGGGCTGAAACTGATTAGGTTGGCTTGGGCTGCAGGCTTCGTTAGGCTGGGCTGCACTGAATCACACTGATCTGATCTGGGGGCTCTGTTAGGCTGGGTTGCCCTTGATTAGGTTGTCCTGGACTAAGGGCTGTGTTAGGTTGGGTTGCCCTGGTCTGGATTAGATCGATCTGTGTTGGGGACTGTGTTAGGCTGGGTTGTACTGGATAAGGTTGGTCTGTGTTGTGTGGCTATGATAGGCTGGGCTGCTCTGCTGCAGATTCACCTGGGCTGTGGTCTGTGTTAGGCTGGGCTGCACTTGGTTAGGTTAGTGTGAGCTGGGGACTGTGTTAGGCTGTGTTGCATGGGATTAGGTTGGCTTGGGCTGGGGGCAGTGTTAGGCTGGGCAGCAGCTGATTAGGTTGGCTTGGGCTGCAGGCTTTGTTAGGCTGGGCTACACTGGATTAGGCTGGGCTAGGCTGAGGGCTGTGAAAGGCTGGGCTGCAGTTAATTAGGTTGGCTTGAGCTGCAGGCTGTGTTAGGCTGGGCTACACTGGATTAGGCTGGGCTGGGGGCTGTGAAAGGCTGGGTTGGTATTTCTGGGACAGGTGAAGGTTAATTTGCTGCAGATAAAGTCACAGCACATCCTCTTCTCCAAAACTGGAACATTTCTCAAAACACCTGTGACACCAGATATCAGTATGGTGGTTGTGTGTCCCGCCTGTGAGCCCAGCAGCCCAGGTTTGAACCCCAGCATAGACATGCAGCTCAGTGTGTGACCATAGGCAGGTAATCTGGTAACCTCCTTGTACTTTGGAGCCACAGTCACACACAGAAAACAGGATGCTGCAGCTCACGTGGGCAGTGTCCTAGGTAATTCAGTTTAGTTAACAGTCTGGGCCCTCTTTTTTTTCAACTGCATTAAGAACACAGTCCTTTCATCTCTTAACTTTGTGATGGTACCTTCCTTTGACTATGCGGTGCGTGGGCAGGGCATCAATATGGGTCGCTTTTGTGCCTCAGACCTTAGTTACAATGTCTGACCTTGGGAACCGGTTCAGGAACACAAGCCCTTTGCCATTCCTTTGTGCTACTGTCTTTCATAAATCCCTCCTTGTAGCAGACCTGTTTGTCAACGATCCCATGACTCTGTGAAGTTCAACAGTATCAGTCTCTGCCCCACCCCCATGCGTTGTACAGTATGGTGGTGATTGGGGGGAGGGTGGTATGGTTTCAAATTTACTTCACTTGTCCTGCCTGCACTACTGCGCATTCCCCCACCCCCACCTCACCACGCACACCCAGTAACATGAGAAAGAGCCTCTCACTGAACCTAACAGTGCAAATCTGCCTTAAACTCCTGTCAGGGATCAGTTACCGGTTTTTAACAATACAGCACTTTGGAGCATTGTCCTTCCTTGTGTCTTTAATCAGGTCCGAGACTGCCGGAGTAGCTGCTCCATTCCTCCTCACTGCATTTCATGTTACTGTTTGATTTAGCTGGTACGTTTTAGATGCTGCCATTTTTAAGCACTTAGGCCCCACACTGTACGCAGCCTTCGGAGAGCAAGATAGATGATTGCTAAAGGTGCCAAGTGGGTTGCAGAGCAAACTGCACCTTTGTGTTAAAGTTTTTTTAAGTTTACTCGGAATAAACGCATGGACCCAGGGCGCATTTACAGGGGTGTAGAAGAGCCCAGTTTGTTTTGATATCTCAAAGTACTGCTTGAGGGAGCTGAAGGGAGGGTGCACATTTGGGCTTATAATTAAGGACTGGTTTTCCAAAGCTGAGACATCAACACTTGAATTCCCCAGCACAAAATCTCACCATTTGGGTGTAGAAGAACCTTATCCAGAATTTTCAAACAGAGCTATGTGGACAAAGGTATCCTGTTCAGTGGATGTGTGGTCAAAACACCTGGTTAGCAAGTGCAGGGTCACAGATTTTGGTCAGGGAGAGTAGGGTCGCCTTCCCTGGTCAGTGAGTGCAGGGTCACACCACCTAGTCTGTCAGCATGGGGTCACACCTCCTGTTCAGTGAGTGTGGGGTCACACTGCCTGGTTATTGAGCATGGAGTCGCATCACCTGGTTAGTAAGCATGAGATTGCACTGCCTGGTCAGTAAGTGTGGGGTCACACTACCTGGTTAGTGAATGGGGGGGGTCACACCACCTGGCAAGTGAGTATGGGGTCACACTGTCTGGCCAGTGAGCATGGGGTCACCCTGTCTGGTCAGTGAGCATGGGGTCACACCACCTGATCAGTGAGTGTGGGGTCACATGCCCGGTCAGTGAGTGTGGGGTCACACCACCTGATCAGTGAGTGTGGGGTCACATGCCTGGTCAGTGAGTGTGGGGTCACATCACCTGGTTAGTGAATGGGGGGTCACACCACCTGATCAGTGAGTGTGGGGTCACATGCCTAGTCAGTGAGTGTGGGGTCACATGCCTGCTCAATGAGTATGGGATCGCACTGCCTGATCAGTGAGTATGGGATCGCACTGCCTGGTCAGTGAGTGTGGGGTCACATGCCTGGTCAGTGAGTGTGGGGTCACATGGCTGGTCAGTGAGTGTGGGATCGCACTGCCTGGTCAGTGAGTATGGGATCGCACTGCCTGGTCAGTGAGTAAGGGATCACACTGCCTGGTCAGGGAGCATGAGGTCCCTCTGCCTAGTTAATGAGCATAGGGTCACACCATCTGGTTAGTGAGCTTGGAGTCACACCACATGGTCAGTGTGCATGGGGTCACACCATCTGGTTAGTGAGCTTGGAGTCACACCACCTGGTCAGTAAGCATGGGGTCACACTGCCTGGTCAGTAAGTGTGGGGTCACACCACCTGGTCAGTGAGTGTGGGATTGCACTGCTTGGTCAGTGAGCATGGGTTCCCTCTGCTAAGTTAATGAGTGTGGGGTCCCACTGCCTAGTTAATGAGTAAGGGGTCACACTACCTGGTTAGTGAGTGTGGGGTCATACCACCTGGTCAGTGAGTGTGGGGTCACACTACCTGGTCAGTGAGTGTGGGGTCACACCACCTGGTCAGTGAGCATAGGGTCACATCATCTGGTCAGTGAGCATAGGGTCACATCATCTGGTCAATGAGTGTGGGCTCACACTGCCTGGCCAGTGAGCACGGTGTCCCACTGCCTAGTTAATGAGCATAGGGTCACACCACATGGTCAGTGCGCATGGGGTCACACCACATGGTCAGTGCGTATGGGGTCACACCACATGGTCAGTGCGCATGGGGTCACACCACATGGTCTGTGCACATGGGGTCACACCACATGGTCAGTGCACATGGGGTCACACCACATGGTCAGTGCGCATGGGGTCACACCACCTGGTCAGTGAATGTTTTCATTTAATTTTCATTTTTAATTTTTATACTTGTAGACCAGATGAGCAAAAGGCCCATGTTCACCAGTGACAAGTTATAACATACAACAATTAAATTGCAGCAAATTAACAATACAAAAACATACAACATTATTCAATGTACTGCACAATTACGTTCATTGCTTATTAGAAGCCATTGTTTAAGACGGGTTTTAAAACAGCAATGGGAATTACATTCAATGATATCAGAGGGAATTAATGTGGGGTCACACCACCTTGTCTGTGAGCATGGGGTCAGACTGACTAGTGATCTCTTTCTGTTGTTATTGTCCAGCCGTAACTTCCCTTCTGGTAAATGTATTTGGTTTTTCTGAGTCACACACTTGTGATGAGTACCATTTACAGCGGTATGATGTAGTCTGTATAAGCAATACGACCTGACAGAGTGTGGGGTATTGGTGGATACCTGCACGCCCAGGAACATGATGAGACCTGAAGCTGCAGGTAGATGGCCTTACAGCCCCTGAAAGTGTGGGTGTAACCCCTTTGTTACCCGGGGTTACTAGAATCCCAGTAAGACCTAGTGGTAGGCAGGGAAGGCAGCTTGTGAAACTCCAGTTAAATGGGTTTCACACTGTCTCACTCTGTCCTCAGTCACAGCTGAGACTAGAGGGATGACATCATAATAGAATTGTCACAGCTGCATGAGCCACAGTTGGAATCTTCAGCTCAGAGTAGTTCTAGAATCTTGGGAATTCAAAGTCAGTCTTCCGCTTGACCTTAAGTAAGAAGGAAGCATTATTGTGCAGTGTGATTTCTCTCTCAGAGAAAGAGTCTTCAGTTTGTCCTTACAACAAGAAGGACACCAGTAGTGTTTGTTTACCCTCCTCTTCAGGGGGTGAGGAAAAGTTCTTTGGGGTTCCAGGGCAACCTTCTCCCACCTTGGGAAGAAAGCTGCCTGTTTTAATTTAAGTTCAGTCTGTTCATGTATAACAGCAAAGGTTACATTTCTTCGCCTGTGGGGCACCTGCAACGAATGGGTGAGTGTTTGGCCTCATTGGAAGGGGCAAACAACTTCTTTTCTTCAGTTGGATTTCAAGTATTGGGGACTGCTATTTGGGAGAACTATGTCAACTAGGACGAACAAATAGAGCAGTCATCTGTTTAAAGTAAAGTTCATTGTAGAGGGGGTGCTTCAGGTCATCCACCATCAATCTACAGTTTTAAAGTCTAAAGTTTTGTGTGTCCAGAGAAATGGCCGGGTATGGGCTATGGGAGCTGGAGGTCGATAGATCCCCATCTTTAGTACCCAGGTCCACCTCTACGGATTTCTTCTGTGTTTTTGCTACTTGCCTCATGCGCTTGGCCAGTGATGGGGTGGGTACCCAGACGTGGGTCGCAACTTGAAAATCTCTCTAGGAGTCGCAGACTCTAAGTGGTGTGGGGAGCCACAGAATGGGAACATACTCCTTGTTTGATGGGAGTCTCCTGTTTGATGGGAGTTTCCAATTGGAAGTACGAAACAAATCTCTAGGAGTCGCTAGACTTCAAGTGGTGTGGGAGCCACAGTTTGGGAGCTCCTTGTTTGATGGGATGTCTTTCCAAGTAGAGTTTGGGTTCACTCGTCATGTGGACCGTCCAGTGAAAGTGCCGGCATGGGAGCCGGGCCAGTCGGGCTGTGTATCCAATGTGCATGCAAAGTCCAGGCTGAGTGCCTGGTGGGTCCAAAGCCAGACAACTGTTGTAGTGTTCATTCCTCAAATGGACCGCTGTGTTTAACCTCTAATCTGCATTACAGTTACGTAGCCCTGTGGGGGACCATACAGAGCTTTGTTTATGTTCAGTGAGTTAATAAATAAAGCCACACTGAAAAATCCCAATTCTGGTTCTGGTCATTGGTTATTGCTTCCTGTAGTTGGATTTACTTGGGTGCCCCTGTGCAGAGTAGTCAAACCTAGGTCTCTTGTGCCAGGTAACCTCATCCTTCCCCGAACCCGTAGATACCCTATGTATATCCATGCTACAAATGTGGACACATAGAGGGGTTACAAAAATGGAGGCACCGCTTTGGATTTGTTTGGGAAGGAAGGTGCTTGGGCAAGTAGGCTAGCGTTTTGGCTATCTGGCAGTCGGTAGCCCAAAAAAGTTGAAGCAATTTCCCTAGTGTGTGCTGTGTGCTGTGAATCTTGTGCTGCTGTTTAAAAATGCCAACTGTTTACCAAGGAACTGTAAAGCCAAAGTGTGTGTCCTTGTCCTGCATCAACATAGTTTACAGCGTTTGTCAGTTTTAAAATAAAGTTCTGTGAAGAAAAGTGTGGAAAACTAGGGGTAGCAACAGAGAAATTATGCCCTGGACGTTGGAAATGCTTTCTGTGCAATACTAGAGACTGCAGAGTTAATGGCAATGTTACATGGTTGAAATGGGCTCCCGCCGTGGAGTCAGTTGAAAAAAAAAAAAGTGCATCTTTTCAGTTTAAATTTGCCTGCTCGACGATTGCCGTGAGGAGAGGAGCTCTCGTGAGGAAGAAGAGGCTCATTTGCATGGCGTCATGTGGTTGGTCAGTTTGCCATTAGTCCCGCCCCTCAGCCAGCTCTTCAGTGTCTGCTTCAGCATTCGAGAGGGAGACAGAGAGTAGTGCGTGTACTGGCAGTGGAGGAGCATCGCGAAGTGTTCAAAGCGCTGTAAACAGTGAAAAGTGACTTTTCTAGTTCAAAATTGGGCTCAACCCGCTTATCGGTCGTGGGATCAGTGAACTGTGTGATTAATACTATGATCGCGGAGACTGCCCGTCCGTTTGAAATCCAAGGCCTTCAAAAATCTGGCTGCAGGCCGTTTTCCTCCATCGCAGCAATCTGCTACAATAACAGTGAGTAAACGATTTAAAACTGCTCAAATCAGTGATTTTCAGTAATGCCATATAAAATGTGAGTGCAGCTGTATAGTCGCTTTGCAAGTAGCGATTGTGTGATATCCTGCTGGCAAGTGCAAGTCTGTAAAGCCATTAAATATGTGCATAGCAATGAAAGTGGTTCTGGACATTACAGTTATTGCTTCCTGTAGTTGGATTTACTTGGGTGCCCCTGTGTAGAGTAGTCAAACCTAGGTCTCTTGTGCCAGGTAACCTCATCCTTCCCCGAACCCGTAGATACCCTATGTATATCCATGCTACAAATGTGGACACATAGAGGGGTTACATGGGTATCCACCAATACTCTGCATCCTGATGGGTCTTACTGCACTTAGAAAATGGGTTGGACAAATTAAAACACAATCTGTAAAATGTAAGTGACACAAACAGTGCAATAAAGTGTTGCTTAGAAAATGTCCAACTGTCCCTCCACAGATGGTTTCTACCTGTCAGTCTTGTCTTTTTACACATGTAGTAGAAGGTTGTTTACCATTTATTTATTTAGAAACTGGTAACCAGGAGAGGCACACTGAGCTGAGGCTCGTTTCCAGGTGTGACCCAAGGGGACGGGAAGTGCAGAAGAAACAAAAATAGAGTACAATAAAATAGGGCATGCTGGGATACACAATATAAATATCTCATATTACAAGCGGCAGGTGGTGAATTCAGCAACACTGGAGTACTGTACAATAGGGGGAGGAATGTGCAAACAAGTAAGAGTAACAAGGGTGTATGGAACACCATGGAACATAAGAATTCAGTATTCTGCAGTATTCCTCCAGTAGAGTGCTCACCCCCCTCCGAAGCATGCAATGTTAACATGGAATGCATGAATTCAAATTTCTGCAAAATTCTACTGGTATACAGACACATATTGGCTAATATAGGATCACGGGCTCAGTTTTAGCTGGGGCAGGGTTAGCAGCAGAAATTGCTCTGTCAAATTGGTTAGGCTATGAGGATGATTTTTCATGTTCAAAGAAATACCAGAAATAAAAAAAAAATTGAATCGTGCTTGATTTTTTTATTTGTTTCTGTGTATAAAAAAGGGATCATAAGTAGAAAGAATGTTTAGTTATTTATGTATTTTTTTAATTTAAGGAGTTTTTTTTGCATGTCATGTCATCGAGAGGGAAGCTAGCACAGTTGGAAACAGCGTAGGCAAACCCCTCAAAACACGAAACTGCGCATCCAGAATACAGACGAGGAAGAAAAAATGGTAAGTTACTAAATTTCACTGGAGTGGTGTTCCATTGTGGTGTGATGTTGTAATAGTAAATCTTACCATCCCCTAAATCCATGCTGGTATTCTGTGTGCGTGGTTTCGTGTTTTGAGGGTTTGCCTGCGCTGTTTTTGCCGTGCTGGATTTGCCCTTGATGAGATGATGTGGATCCATTTTTTTTGTAAGGCCTAGTTGATGTTTTTTATGCAAGAGTAAAAGTAGCAGCCATGTTTGTGATGGAAATCAAAAATGAGTGAAGTGGCTCATGAATTCTGTATGTGATTTGTCCAAATTCTAGCTCACATGTTGGACCTTTTTCTTTACAGGGGGATATTGGCACATAAACATATGCCCATGGAATGGCAACAACCAATCAGAATATAGTATTTAACTTGTCCATTTTCTAAGTTTCTCTAAACCACAGCATGCTATAGTAGAACATAGATACATTGTTACAACAATGTAAGAGCTTAACAAGAACATGAACTTCATCATACAGTTCTAAAATAGTGCCTAACAGCAGTGCCTGAATCAGAAATGCCAACTGTGTTCATTAACAGTAAAGATGAAGCAATAAGAGAATGTGAACCAGTATTCAAAAAACAGCTTTATTGATAACGATTCTTGTTCATCCATGGACATTAAAAATTCTTCACAGACAGAAGTAAAACAACAATATCTAAAAGGTAGAGAAGAATAAAAAAGGGTAAAAATACTATCTAAAAAAAAACTATCCTAGGTTACATTCACATATAACTCTGGATTTCCTTTTTTCTTACCTTATATGCATGAGCTTGGAAGTACAAAAAAAAGCGTCTCCCAGAAATGGTGTCTTGCAGGTTATAGGCAGTTCCCCAATAAAGAGGCAGTATATGCTAAAATAAAATGTTTGCAACCAGTATGTTGATAGCCATTGCATTCAGCGCTCATGTTTTCTAGATTTTGATACTATCCCACTATGTGTTGCCAGTATTTCAACAAGTACCTGTTCCGTTCCAAAGTCTGTTTCAAAATCTTTGACTGTCTCCAACTGACCTCACAATTGTTGTGTTTGTGACATCATGGTCTGTTGTGATGGTGAATCCTGTGCTGTCATAGCGAGTGGTGAAGTCCGAAAGTGCTGACTAAAGCTTCTCATACTGACTTCATGGATAAATGAAGTCCCCCCCTCCAAAAAAAAAACAAAATCAACAGCAAAAACTGAGAAAGACAAGTGAAATAAAAACTAATATATGCAAGTATGTCTAGTTAGTCATAATTGCAAGTGGAATTACGGTATAAAGTATGTTTAAGAAATTATATACCATGCAGACAAAGGGAAACTGCTCTTTGAAAGGGTTGTTGATTCCATTCTGATGTTTTCTGGTCTACAGAGGGTATTGACTTAGTGAGTGACTTTTCCTGTTTGCTTTTTTGTTGTTGTTTTAAGTAAATTAACTTTTATAGACATTTAAAAACATTTTAATTACAGTTATAAGCCCGACAGCTCAGTCATGTATAGTCAGGCAGGCGCTAGACTTGCACAGCAAGAATCTGGGTTTCCCATCTCTAAGTCTTTGACTGAATGTATTGGTCACTGTGCCTTTAAATGGAATGAGCCACAAGCCACCCTGTCTGGGCATGCTCCAACAGAGGAGATCAAAGGAGAGCAATTTGCTGAATCGCTAATTAGAAACAGTAAAAAAAAAAGTTCTTCAGTCATCAAAAATATTTGACATAAAAATTAGAGCTTTATCAGTGTGCAGCTGCAGAAAAAATCTCTGTTGCTTTCAATTCTACAAAAAGTAGACAAAACGTACACGCGCCACGTATTTTTTTAGAGATATTTATAAAAAACTATCAGGCCACCAAATGCCAGTGTTAGGTGACTCAATCACACTATTTCCTCATTGTAGCTGTCCTGTAATTATTTATGCTTGTAATTAAACAGTTATATATAGTCATATTTTTAAAAATAAATATTTCCCAAATTACATGGTGAGTATGTGGTTTTTTTTTTACTTTTTTGTACTGTATAATATTTAGAACCAGCCCCAGGCCCCAGATTCATTTTTAATTTTTTTAAATTTATTTATTTAAAGTTGTTGACCAGGAGAGGCGAACAAAGCCGAGGCTTCTTTCAGGTGCGACCCAGGGGAAGGGGAAAGTTACAATTATAGATTACACTTGTAACAAATATCAGCCAAGAAGATTAGACAGGAAATAGTGTGAGCCAGAAGCATAAATTACAGGTAAGGTAAGATAAGAGTGCAACACATCACAATATAATTAGTATTCATTTCAGATTAGCATAGTAATTCAGTTGAATACATTTACTGTTCAGGTGACAGGAAACTCAGTAGGTGCTGAGGTATATTTCTACAAGAGAAGTTACGTGGTAGAAAGAGAAAGGTAGGGAGGAAATAGAGTAGGAGTGTAGGGGGAGATAGAAGGGGACTGAGGATAATAGGGTATTGGCATTATTAAGAGCAGGGGGTTGGCCCGGGGGGGAGGACAAATCGAGGGCAAAAACTCTGTATTTCATAGAGACTGGGGAGAAAAAGGAAATAGGGAGAAAAAGAGTAGGGGACAGGGAGGAGGGAAAAAATGGGAGTAGAAAAAGTAGGGGAACGAGATCACAAACCCAAGTGCTACTTACTTTATATGCCAACAGAGTGTTCATTCTCTCTCTCTCTCTCTCTCTCTCTCTCTCTCTTCCCATGAGAGAATCTCTGAGTCTTCCTGGTATGTCTCTGCATTACTTTCAGTTCTAAAACATTAAAATACAGGCATTCCTGGGTATGTGTAAAAACCAGACCATCAGACCCAGACTGGACCAGACTGGTAAAATCCAGACCGGCCGGTCAAGCCGGACCAACTGGACCAGGCACAAATTGCACTAATATTGTTGTTTCAGCTACTCTGTACAGATGGACTGGTACTGATTTTACCTCTGTGGTCCAGTCTCGGAGGTCGGGGTCTCACCTACTTATGTGATCCGGTTCCAGTGGTCCAGGTTTCAGCCTGTCCTGGGCAGGGGTGAAACCCAGACCGTCTGGACTTGATCAGACCACATAGGTAATAGGCAGACTGGTGCAATTGTCCAGAGTGGCTGGACAATTAATATTAGGGCGACTTGTGCCTGGTCTGGCCAGGTGGGCCAGTCTAGATTTTACCAGTCCGGTCCTGTCCAGATCTGGGGGTCATGTTTTCACCGAGACCCAGTGTTCCTTTCATAAATTGTATAGTAAGAGTACAAGGACAAGCACATTTTAAAGGCCTGGGACCCCATACACAGTCCCAGTCAGTGGTGGTGGTGGTGCAGTTTCTGAGTGCAAAGAGGCTCCCCCATTGCACCACTACCAAAACCTGACACACACGGAGCCCTGACTTAGCCTCTTAGTCCCCTTCCCATATTCCCTTGAAGCGGGGACCTTCCCCCAGCTGGGAGGGTGGGCAAGTGGTTCCTGTCAATGCCTCTCCCAGTGCTGCTTTGAACACAACTAGCATGGTTGGGGATGCAAATGCTGGATGTCTCGCTGCCAGACTCCCTTGCTGGGAGCCGTGTGCCTCAGCTCTACCACGCATCCTGTCCCCAGCCAGCTCCAGCGTGGGATTCTCTGTATTACCCCTAGTCTCTGGGATGGCTACTTGAAACTGAATTCATGAGAATTTCCACTAAAAACATAGAGAATAAGAATAAAGTGGTACTATCCCCCGTGAAGAACAATCTGATAACTTCACACCAAGTTAGTGTGGTGACATCAAGGGCACAAGATCAAAGCTCAAAGTGGAGGAGGCAAAAACAGTAGGGACCTTCGAGTGTGTATGTGGGATAGACATAGGGGAATATTAGTAAACAGGCAGGGAGGAGGGAGGGTCACCGGAGACCAGTTAGGGTCTGTGGAGACAGACTAAGCAGGGACCATTTGGGCAGACTGGGTGGGTTAAGTGGTCCCTTTTTGCCAACAGCTCCTATGTTTTTATGCACTTACGATGTCAACACACTAATGGGGGAGTGGTATGCAAGCAATAAGACACGGCGAGGTGTGGGTTATCTCCTGATAAGAGCACGCCCAGGTGCGTTGTTAGGCACGAGGTGCTTGCACCGAGTGCCTTATGCACCTGGGCATGCTCTTATCAGGAGATAACCCACACCTCGGAGTGTCTTATTTCGCTTATAAAATGGGCATAACAGGTAATTATTGTAAGAAAAATAAAGAAAAAAATGTTTAAAATATATGTATGAAAAATGGTTTTAATAGGCGAAATAGTGAAAAATAGTCCCCTTTTATAAGTGTTTGAGATCCCCCAGCAACAGCAGTGATAGGCTATTTTATTTTGTTGTAGTTTCTTTTTTCTTAAATTCATATTGTATTTTGTGCTTTTAAGAAGACTGGTTTGTTAGGGAGTGAGCTTGTCCCACTTGTGTATTATAGCAGGCTTGAGTGAGAGCGAGCGTATCACTCAACGACCGCCGTAGTGGTAGACACTTGCTTCCTGGTTTCATGGGCAGGTCGCGGTTTTAAAACCGTAACTATTCTAAAATAAAAAAGTGTCTCTTTCTGTTGACATTGATGAAGCAACTTCTTGTTACAGCTCGTAAGAGTGGAAGATGCGGGAGGCACAAATTGCT
This sequence comes from Neoceratodus forsteri, assembly GCA_016271365.2. Lineage (NCBI taxonomy): Eukaryota > Metazoa > Chordata > Ceratodontiformes > Ceratodontidae > Neoceratodus > Neoceratodus forsteri. Next base: position 27,033,598 of record JADMNL010000026.1, on the reverse strand, counting down.
ATGCTCAGGATCGGCAGGAAAGCCATTTTTTATTTACCTTGCAGGGATGCTGATGGATCATGAGCAGCTGTTGGGATGGTGGCGATTTGAACCAAAAGTTGTGAGGTTACAGTGTGTTTTTGTAATTATTTATTGTGCGATTCACTGTAGTTTGAGCTTGGTTATGGGGGGGAGGCGCATAATGAAGATTTCTTTTATAGATAGAGGCTGCCATTTCCCTGCTGTGAGTTGTGCCAGCCTGTATTTTTGTTTAGGGTTGGCACAGCTCAGTGATTTGTTGTTGTAGTGGGGCTCAGGAGCGAAGGGTAGTGCCGGCTGGCTACAATATCTTCTGATAAGGACACGGCTCAGAAGATGTTGTAGCCAATCAGGTTACAGGATTTCTTGAGCCCATTTTGTAATATATAATATAAAAGCAGCCTGTTTCATAAACCCTTTGTCACAGTGGTATTTTACAGTGACTTTGTGTGACACAAGGCTCTGTGTTTTTTGTTTGTTTGTTTGTTTCAAACAACATGAAGTCTTGCTGTATTCTGACATATTCTGACATATGCAGTTAGCCCCAGCACTTGAACTGCTCCGGAGAGGAAAGAGTTAACTCTATGCCAGAGCATAGAATGTTGGGCTTGAGCACGGTTCAAACCTCTATCTGCAGCACTTCAGAGTGTAACCGTCAGATTCTTTACTCCGCCTAACTGAACAGTCGCTCTTTTGCTTGTTGGTTCGGTCCTGGTAAAACGTCAGTTTTATACCATTTTTTTGTCTTTATTTTTTGTTCAGATCCCTGTCTGCGGTACAGTAAGCGTTGTAGATAGTGGACTTTAGTTTAATTACTGTTTAATTCTGTGTGGAAATTGTAAAGTCTGTCAATTGGTCCGGTTAGGAACCGATTGTATTGTTTTAGTTTATTCTTTAATTTCTTAGTGTGAGGCACCGGTCCCTATCGGTTTCAAAAACTGTAATTTTAGACATTTTTTTACACAGCCCGTAACACGGTTGGTAACTGATAGGTGGGTCTTGCCTGGCTTTTAAGCTGCTAAAGGGCAAGTGGTTAGGATGGCTACGTCTGAGAAACCCAAGAGAAAAACCGGGCCCACTGGGTTTGAACACTGTAGTGAATGTGGGGATGCCTTTGCTAAAGCTGATCCCCACACCACCTGTGTTTATTGTCTGGGATTTGACCACCTCGATTCAGACTGCCAAATCTGCAAAAATTTTCTGAAGGCCACCCAGGACAAGAGATTGGGTAGGCTTAGGGAAAAGGAGGCCGAGGAGTCCACTGATCCGGATGGCCAGCCCGGTTCGGTTCCGACCGAACCTGAGGGAGTGCCCACTGACCTGGGCGATACTTCCTCGGGCAAAAGGAGAGCTGATCCTGTGGGGTCAGTTCCATAAAAGAGAAAGAAAAAATCAGCCAGTTCGGATTCAGAACCGTTACATCCAACCGCCGAAGAGATAGCCAGAGCGATTAGTATTGTGGAATCGCTCCGTTCAGTTCCATCTGATCTGGCGCCTCCTGGTAGGCACTCAGTTCAGTTGGTTCCTCCGGTTCTGGAATATTGTCTGGATGATTATTATGAACTAGATTTGGAAGGGGAAGAAGGATACGATGATGACGACGATGACGATGATGGTGTGGAAGGTCTGGATGAGTCCATTGAACTGGACATCTCCCCAGACAGGCCTTCTAATATTTCCCATCCCAGGCTTTCTGAGTCCCCATCCCACTATTTGTTCTACAAAAAAGTGGCAGAGACCTCCCAGCTCCCTCTGGTTGAAGCTGTTGAGGAACAAGAAGAGCCTGACTTTGTAGAAATGATGGACATCCCAGAGTCCAAGAGGCTGTCTATTCCCCTCCACAAATCTCTTGGGAAACTGACACAAAGCATTCTCCAAACACCAAATTCTTTACCTCCTGTGGAGAAGAGAATGGACAGGAGGTTTATGCTGTCAGGCTCAGGTACGGAGTTCTTACTCCAACAATGCAGCCATGTTGGGGTTGTGCAGGCTGCAGCCTGTGACAAGGCTAATATACCTTTGGCTTCACACCCCCCGGATAAAGACTCTAGGAAGGTGAATGCAATGGCCAAAAAACAGTACTTGGCATCCTCCTTGGGACTCAGGCAGGCAAACTAAATGGCCTACACAGTCAGATACCAGAAGTCCAGATGGGATACTGTTCTGGAACTGGCTAAACAGGCTTCCCCCAGGCTAACCAAGGAGCTGGAGGAGGTGGCTGCTGATGGGATTGAGGCATCTAAGATCTAATTTCATGCTGCTGTAGACTCAAATGATGTGTCATCAAGAGTCATGGCCACATCCGTGTCTCTTTGGAGATTTGCTTGGCTCAGATGTCCTAGCCTCTCACAGGACACTCAGGCTACGGCCATGGATTTCCCTGTGGTGGGTATTTCTCTGTTTGGGGAGCAGACAGAGAATTACATGAAAAAGATGGATGAGTACAGGACCACCTACAGGAGTGCACAGGCCAAGGAAAGGCAGGCAACTCCTCAGAAGCAGCAGTCTAGGGGCAGGCCTTTTCAGAGGCCTTTCCACTAGGCACAGGCCTCCTCTCCTTTTCCTCAGAGGGGGTTCTTTAGAGGGAGAGGCAGAAGGGGGATGAGCAGGGCTGCATCCTTCTCCCAGTCTAAGGCTTCTGCCAAGCAGACACCCTGATGTGTCAGCCCAGGTCGACCCTGCTATTCCAGTAGGAGGCAGGCTGGCTTACTACTTCCAGCCCTGGAAGTCTGTTACCTCAGACAAGTGGGTCCTGGAGGTAGTAAGCCAAGGACTAGCCCTCAGCTTCAAACAATTTCCAAAACTAAGAGTCAGATCTTTTCCACCTGCAAACATCTCCGAAACCATTGCCCTAGAAGCAGAGGTTTCCTCTTTGCTGGCTCTCAGAGCCATAGAGAGAGTTCCTATTTCACACAGGGGCAAGGGTCTGTACTCCAGATACTTTCTTACCCCAAAAAAGACAGGGGAGTGGCAGCCCATCCTAGACCTAAGATACCTAAACAAGCACCTTGTCAAGCCAAGATTCAAAATGGTGACTCTGGGAGTAATTCTATCCTCTCTGAGGCATGGGGATTGGTTAGTCTCCCTGGACCTCAAGGATGCCTATTTTCACATTCTCATCAGGTGCTCCCACAGAAAGTACCTCAGGTTCGAATTGCCTTCAGGCCATTATCAGTTCAGAGCAATGCTCTTTGGGTTAACATCAGCTCCAAGGGTGTTCACAAAATGCCTAGCAGTAGTAGTGGCCTTTCTCAGGAGACAAAACATCTCCATTTTTCCATACCTGGACGACTGGCTCATTGTGTGACAGTCCCCAGACCAAGTCAAGTCTGACCTCTAAGTGACAAAACAATTGCTCACTTACCTGGGGTTTCTCCTCAATCTACCAAAATCAGTACTTGAACCAGTACAGCTCCTGACCTTCATAGGAATAGAGTTGGATACTGTCCAAGCAAAGGCTTTTCTTCCTCTGGCAAGGGTAAAGGCCTTTACAGACCTAGCTTCTTCCTTCCGCCTTCTGGTGTCTCGACCAGCAAGACATTTTCTTCAACTCCTAGGTCACATGGCAGCTTCCACTGCAGTCGTACAGGGAGCCAGATTTCAGATGAGGGACATTCAGTTTCATCTGAGGTCCTTTTGGTCCCAGAAAAAAGATCCTCTAACCAGATTGATTCCAGTGACTCAGTCTCTGATCCAGGCTCTCCAATGGTGGTTGGATCAGGGCAATCTCAGGCAAGGAGTCCCATTCATCAGTCAGACTCATTCAGTAGTACTAACCACAGATGCTTCTCTTCTGGGCTGGGGGGCTCACTTAGGTACCCTCACAGCACAGGGAGTGTCGTCTCCTTAGGAGTCTCTTCTTCATATCAATCATCTGGAGCTCAGGGCAGTATTTCTGGCTCTCCAAGCTTTCTCGGACTCAGTAAGGAACAAGGTGGTTCAGGTCAGGACAGACAATACCACCACCATGTGGTACATCAACAAGCAGGGAAGCACTCGGTCTATGGCCTTGTGCACAGAAACCATGAAAATTTGGTCTCTGATTTATGCCCTGCAGGCATCTCTGGTGGCAGTCCATCTACCAGGGAAGGACAGTGTGCTAGCAGATGCCCTGAGCAGGATCTCTCAGGGCCATCACGAATGGGCCCTGGACCCCTTCATTTTGAAAGTAGTCTTCTTAAGGTGGGGCACTCCAAAGATAGATCTCTTTGCAGCCCCAGATAATCATTAACTTCCCCTCGTCTGTTGCAGACCTCCAGTCATGGGCACAATTTCCTGGATGCTCTGGTTCTGGATTGGGGGGCAAATTCCTTTATGCCTTTCCTCCCTTTCCCCTGTTATTCAAGGTCCTGGTCAAGATCAGGTCACAACCATGCAAGGGGATTCTGATCGCACCAGACTGGGCCAGACAGCCTTGGTATCCCCTGTTACTGTCTCTAGCAGTCCATCTTCCCCTATCTCTTCCCAAGAGGCGCAACCTGTTAACCTTCTCACAGGGGAGAATCTGGTACCCCAATCTTCAGTCTCTCAACCTCAAGGCTTGACTCTTGAAGAGTTAGCGTATGCAAGTCTGCACCTGTCTCAGGGGGTTTTGGATATTCTTAAAGCCTCTTGAAAACCTGCCACCAGAAAAACTTATCATTCTAAATGGAAGAGATTCAGCATCTGGTGCTCCAGTAAGGATGTTTTACCAGACACTGCTGATCTGGCTACTGTTCTGGATTATATGGTTCATCTCAATGGCCTAGGTCTCAGGCCAGCCACTCTGAAAGTGCACTTAGCAGCTGTCTCTGCATTTCTGTCAGTGGGGAAGGGTTCCTCCCTGGCATCTCACCCTGTTTTCTGTGAGTTCTTTAAAGGTTTGCTTCACACCAACCCTCCTTTTAAGGATCATACCCCTGCTTGGGATCTTAATGTTTGCATTGCTCAGCTTATGCAACCCCATTTTGAGCCACTGGCTTCAGCAGAACTTAAGTACTTGACTTGGAAAACTGTGTTCCTGGTAGCTATCACATCTGCCAGGCGTATTAGTGAGTTACAAGCTCTGTCAGTGGAGCCGGATTTTATCTCATTCCATACAGATAAGGTGATCCTTAGAACCAATAGGAGGGTCTTACCCAAGGTGGTTTCAGATTTTCATCTGAACCAGTCCATGTCTCTTTCTGTGTTCTTCACTGATCACTCTTCTTCAGGAGAAAGAAGTTTACACAGTTTGGATGTTAAGAGGGCATTTAGTTACTACATTGAGCATACTAAGGCACTTAGGTTTGACTGTTCTCAGCTGTTTCTCACTTATGATGAAGTGGGAAAGGGTAAACCTGCTACTAAGAGAACTATTGCCAGGTGGATTGTCTTTTGTATACAATTCTGCTATGAAAAGCTAGGCAAAATACCCCCCTCAGGCCTAAGGGCTCATTCGACTAGGAGTACAGCTGTTTCTCTAGCTGCGGCCAAAGATATACCTTTATTAGAAATATGCAAAACAGCCCCCAGGAAAACAGTCCATACATTTACCAAACATTACTCTCTGGATATTCAGGCTAGGAGTGATGCTAGGTTTGGTACAGCAATACTGCAGAGCCTTTTCCCAAAATAGGTTTGGTACCCTCTTCCTGGGAGGTACTGCTTGGTAGTCTCCATATGTCAGAATACAGCAAGACGTCATGTTGTTTGAAGAAAAAATTACTCACCTTAGTAATTCTGTTTCTTCTAATGGAGTCTTTCTGTAGTCTGACATCCCTCCCTGCCTCCCCTCTCAGAACCTGTTTTTGGAAAGTGGGCTGGCAAGTACAGTGTTGCACCTCAGGGGTGTACTTGGCACTCCTCCCTTTTAGAAGGGGGAGTGGGTTTTTACTTAAGTTGTTTTTGTAGTTAAATTTTGGTCTACTACCTGGTTATTTTTTTTTGTGGGGGAGGGGTTCTTGACTTGTGTCTTTTGGGGACCCAAAAATGTGTTGCCTGTTGGCTATTCTATTTACAATTTCCACGTAGGAGGTGTAGTTAGTTAGTATTAGCTTGTAAGAATCTGATGGTTACACTTTGAAGTGCTGCAGACAGAGGTTTGAACCGAGCTCGAGCCCAATGTTCTATGCTCTGGCATAGAGTTAACTCTTTCCTGTCTGGAGCAGTTCAAGTGGTGGGGCTAACTGCATATGTCAGAATATGTCAGAATACAGCAAGACTCCATTAGAAGAAACACAATTACTTAGGTGAGAAATGTTTTCTTTTCGCCCTGTTTTGCCATTTAGAGAGGGTGAAATGGGCTTAGTTTCAGCTGCTTTAATCTGCTCGCACTCCAAACTGTGTGTCTGGTTGGCTGGAGTGTGACTCTGATCCGGGCAACTGCGTGAAGATATAATTCACATTCTAAAACGTGAATTATTTTTCCGAATGTTCCAAAGTGTGGATTATTGGTTTTCATAAACACCAACGAAACAGGCTGATTGTGTGTTATGAAACAAACTATTTATAGGTTGAGAGGGAGGTTGTCAACAACCCTTTAAAAAAATATGAACTGGTGAAAAACAACGCAGCTCATATGTTGCAGTGGGAGACAGGGTAGTCCAGTGTAGTGGGCAGAGCTGTTTATTTTTTTAGATGTGTTTTAAAAAAAGCAGTTCTGTTAAAACAGATATGGTTGTAACTTTCCATTTAGGAGGAACTGTCCTATTTTTTGTTTTGATTGATTTTTTTTTTCCTGGGTATGGGAACTGAAGCAGGAGACCCTGTTAACGTGTCATAAAAGCTGTGAAAACAGATGGCGAAGGATGTTCGACTGCAACTTATTTAACTGATAACTTCCTAAATGAGGCTCATTCTCATCGGTTAATCATGATGTCACAATCTGACAAAATTATATCAGCGATATATTCAGAGACGCACTGTAAGAAAAATTGGTTGTGTAGCGATAGTGGGGATGAGCATGTTGGTACAGTGAGTTACAAAGAGGTGGAGGGAGCGTGACAGAGAGAGATGGGGGAGTGGAGGGAGGGAGTGGGAGGGTGATGAAGACAGAAATGTGGCGGGACAGATGGGGATGATGAGAGAGACAGGTGGAGGGAGAGATGGGGATGGCGAGAGACAGAGAAGTGGGGTGAGAGAGAGGAACAGAGGTGGAGGGAAGGTGAGAGAGGACAGAGGTGGAGGGAGGGAGGGAGGGTGAGAGAGGGACAGAGGTGGAGGGAGGGTGAGAGAGGGACAGAGGTGGAGAGAGGGTGAAAGAGGGACAGAGGTAGAGGGAGGGTGAGAGAGGTGGAGGGAGGTGGAAGAAGGGTGAGAGAGGGACAGAGATGGAGGGAGGGTGAGAGAGGGACAGAGGTGGAGAGAGGGTGAGAGAGGGACAGAGGTGGAGGGAGAGCGAAAGAGGGACAGAGGTGGAGGGAGGGTGACAGAGAGACAGAGAGGTGGTGAGAGAGCTGTAGGGTGAGAAAGACAGAAGTGTAGAAGGAGAAAGAGGAAGGGGTGAGAGAGAGACAGAGGTAGAGGGAGGGGGAGAGAGAGAGAGACAGGTAGAGAGAAGGAGAGATGGAGGGTGAGAGAGACAGAGATGAAGAGAAAGAGATGGAGGGTGAAAAAGAGATAGAGAAGTGGCAAGAGAGAGATGGGGATGGTGTGCGAGATAGAGAGGTGGCAAGAGAGAGAGAGGGTGAGAGAGACAGAGAGGTGGCAAGAGAGAGAGGGTGAGAGAAAGAGAGGTGGAGAGAGAGGGAGGATAAGAGTGTGACAAAGGTGGAGGGAGAGGTAGGATGAGAGACAGAAAGATAGAGGGAGAGAGATAGGGAGGCTGAAAAAGAGACAGGTTCAGGGAGAGTGGGAGAGGGTGGCAGAGACAGGGGGAGGGAAAAAGAGATGGAGGGAGGGTGAGAAAGACTAGAGTTCAAGGAAGAGAGAGGGAATGTGGGAGAGAGAGACAGAGAGGTTCCGGGAGAGTAGGAGGGTGATCAAGGAGGATCACACCACCTAGTCACTCTCTCCCTGTCTCTCCCTCCACCTCTCTGTCTCTCTCTTACCCTCCTTATGTCTCCTTGTACCTCTCCCTGAACCTTGGTGTGTGTGTGTCTGCCTGTCTGTCTGTCTGTGTGTCTCTGTCTCTGTCTCTGTGTTCCTCACTGAGGGAAATTTATTTATATACCTGAGAGGACCCCTACAGTGGTCTCCTCTAGCTGCGTTAGTAGCCCACTGTCCTCTCCCTTTTAGTTAGGCCTGAATGTGTACGTGCTCACTGAAACCACGGAGCAGCTTGGGGCTCGGCCGAGGAGGAGGAGACAGTAGTAGCTGTTTTCATGGTTATTAGTGCTGAGCTAGAAATGCTGATAACCGAGCCAACACAGAATTATTAATCGGCCACAACCCCCAGATGCTTATGAACCAGAGTTCTGTAATTTGCAGTTTCTTGAGGTTTGAAGTTGGAAGGAGTGTCCTCATCAAAAATAGGTCTGCTTCTCACCAGCTGCAGTGCACATTCAGTGATTCCAGACCCACAATACAGGAGGAGGAGGAGGAGGATCAGATGGGTAAACAGATAGTTTGAATGGTCAGTACTCAGAGGACCTTGTAAGGAGCGCTTCCTGCTTTACAGATAGCTACAGGTCACTGGAAGGATGAACTTAAAAAAACTGAGGGGAGCCATATTGATGTGGCAACGCAAAGACAGAGGTGTTCCATGCAGGTATATTATGCACAGTCCCAGCACATAAACAGGACTGGTGGTGTGCTGGAGCACTATCGACCTAAAATACACAATTTTATAAAAACTGACCAAATTCAGTCTTTTTTATTCTATTTTTTTCATTGCCACCTAGCTGCCAAACTGTCCACCAAGGTCCGGCTCTCTGCTCCTCACATTAGCACGCTCCCGGATACCCCTGGATTACCCGCCGGGCGGCTACACCGGCCCAAGTGCAGCAGACAACGGATAGGTCCAGGAGTTGGCCTGGAAGTTCATTAGAGCAGAGAGGCAGGCATCATCCTGGTGGAAGGCAGCATATTTTTCCCCCTATAAGCAGGGGCAGAGACGTACAATGATGACCAGCGTCCACCCCGGCCCTGAGCTTGCTAGCCGTTGGCGCTTGTGGTGCTACTCAGCCTCCGCTGGGTGTCCCCACAGCACTGAACACTCCACCACCCTCCCCTCTGGAGAAAGAGAGCAGTCATGGGATGCTCAATCCTTCTCCCTCCGACCGGCCCTCCAACGCCCTGGGTCCGCTCCCAAACCCAGGTTGCCAGCATCGCAAGCAGAAATCCAACCGCTGTGCCGATGGACCAGCACCATATTCAGGGATCTTAAAACAAAATAAAAATCTGTGTTCAAGACAATTCTGACCCCCACCCATTACTGCTGTAACTGTACCATTTGTAGAAGTCTGAGCCTTCCATTCCTTAACCTTGATGCAAAATGACTGCCAAGGTGAAATAGTTAAAAGGGTCAAAATTGGGATGGCCCAAAGGCCTGGGGTAGGGTGTCACTGGCCTGGCTTGCCTGAGAACAGGTGGCCATGTTCAGGGAGTGCAGCCTGGGCCAGTGGCAGCGCATCACCTGCCCAAGGGTGGGCTGCACCGAGCTCTGCAGCTGCAGTTACCCCCTGTGAGGGGCAGGTATGTTTGCATGCTGCCACGGCGAGACTTGATGCCACACAGGGCAGTGCAGTGCATGGCATCAGGGAGGTGGGGGGGCCAAACATGGAAAAGTCCACCCGCATCGGCCTATGAAAACTACACTCTCAAGCTCTACTGCCATGGATTCCTTGACCGCTCCCAGCTCTGCCACAGGGAAAAGCCATTGGAGGACGCTAGCCAGGAACTAGTGGGGAATGGGGTGGGAAGGTTGCTTGTCAGATGACTTGGTTACATGCCGCCTGATGGCTTGCAGAAGCACACTGCACTTCTATGCTGACAACTGGGTTCAGGAGCCATGACTGGCGCTGCCAGGGCTGGCATGCTCTGCCAATCGTATTGCAAGCCAACCTGGGGAAGGGGCTGTCTGGGTTCTGGAGTAGAAGCAGCTCCTTGTGGTAAGCTGGGGAGCCTGATCCCTCATGGGGGGGGAAGGGCACCAGCCAGTAACTCACTGCTACCATTGAGGTATCAGTGGCGTAAGCCCAATGTCAGGGGAGGCAGGATGAACTTGGATGGCAAGAAGAAAAACACTCAAAAAAGAATGTGCATTGAGCTGTCTACACAAAAGGTTGCAGACTCTTCGTGAGTCAAGTGTCATGCAGGATTGTTTCAGCTACTGCCCGTACTCTGTTCCTGTTGTTTCCTTTTCCGTCCTTGGAAAAGAAAAATATTCTAATAAACTTTAATTATATAACAAAAACAAACAAACAAAAAAAAATAGTCCAGATAGGCTAAAAAAGCTGCTGGTGAAAGGAACTACTTTAACCCCACCCAACATCTAACCTGCATCAGTGCATTCATGATTTCACAACCAATAAACTGGATGGCTCTGCCCCCTACTGGCAGGAGGTGGTACCTAAGGCCCAAGGTGAATACAATTGGCAAGAGCCACGTGGTATGTTTGTGTGCCTCTCTGTAGAGATCCCCAGCAGCTTGATTGGGGGAGTAGGTGACAGAGGTAGAGGGTCGGCAGGGGCCCGCAGTAAGGAGGAGGTGACAGCTTTAAGGGCCAAAGAGCAATATTAAAAAAAAAAAAGATGCCTTGGCTGAGGTGGTGGAAAGGGAGAAAAAACAGACTGAAAAATAACAGAGAAACATTTGAAAAATGTTTCTTTGCGTAAAGCAGTTTTTTTTTTATTGGGTAGGAAATCCCACCCCTGTGTAATTTTGGTGATATTTACACTGGTTGGGCTGCTCATTTGCCAGATTCGTTCTACCCTCAGCATTTTATAAACAGGTCTATATTTACAGTTACTGTGTCTCTCGTGGTTATATGAGTGCCGTCACAAGTTCTTTGGGGGAGAGAACTGTGAAGTGAAGGGGAGTACTCCTGGCCCAAAAAGGACTTGAGAAGAAAGTTATAAGAGATGATGCCCCTATGCATTTAAGAATATCATAAATCATGTTTCAGAATTCAACTCTAAAACACAGAACTTGCATTTACAATCAAAGTATTTTGTTTTACAGAAAATTCAAGAAATCCCTGTGTGAGAAATGGACCGTGCAAACCAAAGTTAGTAGAATTTTGGAAACGTTAACATAAGACACTCTCTTATGGTTATCTACTGTGTGTTTACTATGCTTTGTTTACCTGGGATCGCCCAGCAGAGATGCAGTATCTAATATTTCAGTGGGGTCCTGCTTCACCCATTTTTTAGTTGGGTGAACTGAAGAACTTATGTGACATGCTCAGGGCCATACATTGAGTAAGTGGCTCTGGCGGGATTTGAACCTGTGTCACCTGGCTCCTCAAGCCTGTGTCCTAGCCATTAGATCACACTGCCTGCAAAATGCTATGGGTGTCTGGAATGTTAGGAAATAAACAGTCCCTAAATTCTTTATTTATACAGACATACAACAGTATCATCAAAGTGTATGATAAATTTCATAATTCTATAGCTGCATTATTGCTGTAATGAATGCTGGAGATGTAAGGAATTGTATGGTTCTTCCTTCTCTCTCCTATGCATATAGGTGTCATGCAGGATTGTCTCAGCTACTGCCCGTACTCTGTTCCTGTTGTTTCCTTTTCTGTCCCTGGAAAAGAAAAACATTCTAATAAACTTTAATTATGTAACAAAAACAAACAAACAAAAAAGAAATAGTCCAGATAGGCTAAAAAAGCTACTGGTGAAAGGAACTACTTTACCCCCACCCAACATCTAACCTGTATCAGTGCATTCGTGATTTGACAACCAGTAAACTGGATGGCTCTGCCCCCTACTGGCAGGAGGCGGTACCTAAGGCCCAAGGTGAATACAATTGGCAGCAAATCTGGAAAGCCCTATAACGTATTAAATGCACTATGTATAGGTAAGGTTCACGTCGCTCAAAATACTGCATGATATGTACTTCACGCCAGTGAAACTTTGTAAAATACAGAAATTACCAACAGATACCTGCTCCAGCTGCAGTGAGAACCAAGGAGTATAACTCCAAATCCTATGGTAATGTCCCAAAGCCCAACCATTGTGGCAAACTTTTAAAGGAAAATGAAACCACTTATGAGGGCTAGAGTATGCATTTAATGCAGCAGTATACATCATAGGGGACTATAAGGGCCACTTTATAGGCACACAAACATACCACATGGCTCTTATTGCAACATGCGCCAAAACGGTGCTGCTGCGACGCTGGTTGGACCAGGGGATACCCAGCTAGTAAGAGTGGCACATGGAACTTTTGTTGGCTCTAAAAGCAGAAAAGTCTATAGTTATCATGACCAGCTGACTCAAAGGATGTGAAAGCAATTGGGAAAAGGTACAGACCCTTATGACCTTCTGCTAAAGATTATTACAAAGATACATCAACTAATGCCTGAACCCAGGGATATAACAATAGGGGGCCTACTGAATGAATTATCTTATGGTTATACGTGTTATGATTTGCATGCAGAATGGGAGGGGATGCGGCCCGAGCTCGACCAAGATGGCCACTTAGACTCTTCCTCTGTCTTCCTGGAGACATCATCCTTCCAAATCCGATGATTTACTAGATCGGTTACCACCCATCAGCACTAGCCTGTAGCTGGTACTTGCCAGTGTTTTTATTTATAAAGCTGACCTCACAGTTTGGCCGCTATTTGTGTAGAGAGATTCCTGTCAGATCATGACCGTTCCTCCTTCCTCGCACTTCAAGTAAGGATGGTGGATGCAGCCCGGTTGATCTGGTGGAGAGTATGTTTGCACAAATGCTAGTGGGCCTCAATAAGCTCAAAGCAACCAAACACGGCTACCAACACCACCCACCAAGCAGAGCAGGATGAAAGAATGCAAGTAGCTGAAAAAAATGGTATCCAATTTGATAGCTGCTCACAAGAACTACGGGCTTAGCTACAGGATCAAGCAAAGATCATCCACCAGTTGCAGGAGAAGGTGGATGATCTAGAGAACAGGGGGAGACCAAACAATCTTTGATTTGTGAGGCTATCTGAGAAAGCCGAGCTCAGTGCCACAATCCGCTTTCTGTATCACATTCTCCCCTCAATTCTCAAGCTGCTAGGGAATCCTAGATTTGAAACAGAACAGGCCCACAGATCTCTTGCCCCCCTCCCAAGAAGGATAAGAAACTTAGGCCTACTCTGGCTATGTTTTTGAGGTACCAGGTCAAGGAGGACATCCTGTGTAGGGCCAGGGAACTGTGGCTTTTGAAATGGCAGGGGCATCCTGTGATGGTCTTTCAGGATTTTTCCTGGGACTTGACAACTAAGCACTGGGGCTGCACCACAATGAGACAGCAGCTCCACCAGCTGAGGGTACCATTCATACTGTGGTATCTAGCCTCACTGCATATGGTGGTAAATGGAGTGTCCAAAACTTGTAACACTCCAGAAGCTGCCACAGAGTTCTTGGACTCTCAGTGGCCAGGGGGAATGGGAACCAGGCACAATGGCAGACACTGAGTTACTGGGACATATCTTAACTCAAATACAGCACAGATGGACACCTCCCAATTAGAGCAGACAAGGCAACACCATCTTCCACCCCTGAACTCAGGCAAGGAACAGTTGTTGCTACCTCTGAAGTCCTAAAGACGAAACAGGACTCAAGCCAGAAACTGGAGGGAAAGATCCCTCCCACCAGTCTGATCCCACAGCAACATCAGGAGTGATTCAGTCACCAGTGATGAAGAAGATGACATGAGAGCCCTACTGGCCACTAATAGACATGTCCCCTTGGCAGCTGAGACCACCTCTGAAATATCTGCAAGCAGGGACCATGCCAATGGGTCCCCTCAACACCTGCAGCCTCCTCAACTGCCACAGCCCCACTGCAGCCAGAGCAAGCTAGGCTGATGCAAAACAGAATATTGCATCTTTGGTACTGTACGCCAACAGTGCTTCATGTGGACAACATAATTTATTTTTTATTTATTTATTTGAAAAGGTTTCACCAGGAAAGACAACATGAGCTGTAAACAGCTAATTTCCAGAAGCGTCGGGGGGGGGGGGTTACATAGGTGGGAGATCAACAAAACAACAGGTACAGGTTAAATACATAACAGTGCAACATAAGTACAATTCATTTCAAGACTAGATGAGGAATAGAGCTAAAACAGACAGAATCGATTAGGCACAACATACAGGGTACCAATACCATAAGCACAAGAGTACTGGCAGGTTGCATGGAAGGTATAGACCAAAGGTGGGAGTATACCATAAAAGTGCAGGAAGTTGGAGGTTCAGTACGAGGGGGTACGAAGTGCTACGTTAGGAGATAGAGCATAGAAAGTAAACAGACCGGGGGGAAGGGATAAGTGCCGAGGGGGGAGCGAGTGCAGGGAAAGAGAAAGGGGTGATGGAGGGCAGGCCAACACCTACAGCTCTTCAGGATGCTGGGAACACTGCAAGGGGGTGAGGACCTGACTGGGAACGGAGTGGGGGGGGCAGGCCAGGATCTGCACCCCTTCAGTATGCTGAGAACCCTGCAAGGGGGGGTGGGCGAGGACTCAGTAGGTAAGAGGGTGAGAGAGGAGGAGGGGAAGAGCAGGCCAGGACCTACACCTCTTCAGGATGCTGAGAACCCTGCAAGGGGGTGGGGACCCAGCAAGGAAGAAGGTGAGAGAGGGAGGGAGGGAAGGAAAGAAGGGAAAAGTAGGGGGGGACTGGTGGGGAAAAGGGGATAGGGAGCAAGGAGGCAGCAGGCAGGGGAAGTTAGAAGATTTAGGATGAGGAAGAGGGAAGGGAAACGGAAGAAGTGGGGATGCTGTGGGATAGAAATGTTGGTAGAAGAGAGAGAGTGGGTTAGGTGTAGCAGTGAACAGTGTGCCTCTGGAGGAGAAGAGATAGAGAATGGCAGGATTGAGCGGAGCGAATTTCTAGAGGGAGGGAGTTCCAGATATTAACGAATTTGTGAGAGAAGGCGGCACAACCTGAAGAGGTGCGCCATGGGGGGAGGGCAAGAGTATGATGTGAGGATGTATGGAGGGTATAGCAGGAGGGGGGAGGGAGGATAAGTAGGAAGGGAGAGAAATGAGCCAGTACCTACCAAGTTAATGCTGTTTGATAGGCACCTGGCATTAAGGGAGGGAGAGGAGACCGAGGTATACAGATTACAATGGTGGGTGAGTGGAAGGCAGCCAAGTACACAGCGACATAATGAATGGAAGAGGGTGCCCAGTCTGGAGAGGGAGGATTTAGGGGCAGAAGAGTAGACTGTGTCCCTGAAGTTGAGGACAGGGAGAATCATCTTTTGGGCAATTTCCCCTCCTGGCTTGTAATGGCAGGCAGCTGCAGTGTCTGTACAGAGCACTGAGTTTGGGGAGTACTTTTTTGTGGATAGCGTCAATGTGAACCTCAGAGTCAAGAGACTTGTCTAGCCATAGCCTAAGGTATTTAAAGGAAGTACTTTAATCACTAACACAAACTGCTGGAGGGGTGGTTCTGGGGGCGGGGGGATCTGTATCACATCCTCTGACAGCATTGGCTAGTACAACCTATTGAATAAAGATTACTCAAATCCTTACACTGGTGTCGTCACAGCCAATTAACATGTCCCTGTAAACGTCTACTACTGGGCTTTCCTGAAGGAGACCCAAACCTACTCCCCTCGGCTTTTAAATACTGTAGGTAATTGCTGTTTCAGTAGGAGCCAGACACCTCCTGTGAGGCGCTGGTGCACACCTGAGGTACCAGTACTCAGTGAACTCCTCCATAACCTGTCTATGCTGGCTAACTTTGAAAGATTATCCTGCCTAGGCAGTAACACTTTGGACAAATACCACACTGTTTGATCTCTGTTTCTGCACTATCTGTGGATCGCCAGTTCTCAATTCCAGTCAAGCAGACACCTACCTAGGGTTGGTATCAGCTGATCTATGCAAATGTGTACCTCAAAAAGGGCCCCCACATACTCTATTTTCACTCGAGGGTAAATCATGCAGCTACTGAATATGATGTTTCTCACTCTTGCAACGCACATGCTGAAGACAGATTTTGGTTACCAGAGGTATAACGAACTGCATTTTAATAACCATATATAAGTCCTCAATGAATATAGTTAGCTGTAAGTTTTCACCTCATGTACAAGCCCCAGGAAGGGGATCTCTTCCTCCACAGACAGAGGTAACTAAGGTTGCTCCACTGACCTACCATCTTCATTCTCAAACTTCCACAGTTGTAAAATGTTTAGAATGCTATATTCATTGGCAATGCATGCAATTATATCCTTATAACTGGGTGGTTCTAGCCTCTGTATGCTGTATTATGATGAGCTGTTAGATGCAGAATATGTGCAGCCTTTGTAAAGGTTTCAATAAAAAGATTAACTACATAAAATATACAGAATGAGACATGTCACAACCAACTGTATTTGGCTGTAGAAACAAAAGGTGTATTCACTTGCAAAGTACTGTAATACCTCAGTGCCCACTGTAAGGGTATATGTTCTGTCTATTTGTAGAAGTATGTCTTGTGTATTAATGTATGAAAATCAAATAAAGGACATTTAATTACAAAAAAATTAAAATGGCGACATGGTTCATGATAACTATGAGCCAAACGAACCGCACAAGACAGGCACATACACATATATTTAGTGAGAGTGCAGTAGGCGGCTGAGCTTGAAACAACACAGCACCCAAACTAGTTGATCCAAAACGAAAGGAAGGAAAGGAGAAAGTGCTCTGTAAAAGACAAAGGCTTTTGTAGAGCTTTTCTTCGGAGGAGGTAGAGTTCACGCTAGGATGGGTCACAAATGTTTGCTTAGTTAATTACTGTGATGGCTTCAGTCCAGGTTTGTGGTTTAATAAAAAAAACACACACAGAGCTAGAAGTCTTCTTCGTGCCAGAGCTGACTCAAATATTAATTCTGCTTGAGCCAGCAGAGAAGGCAGCCGTACTACAGAATACAGATTAAAAATGTATAATGATATCAAGGGAACAGGGTGAGGTAACCATCAGGGGAACAGGGTGAGGTAAGAGGAATAGCCCACCAATGAGAGCAGGATTGCGACACGCACCAAATTCCAGCACTATAACATGCATTGTAAAACAATGGCTGCAAACAGTCAGAGCATTCTGGTTGGCTGATAGCATTCTAACAAGGTCTTGTTAATGGTTAGAAGCCCTCAAGCGCAATAACACAATTAGGTTTTTAAACTGCAAAAAATATTTATTGACAAAACATGTTAGTGAAATAATGCCATTAAAGCCCTTTGGAGTTTAGATTACCTTTATGACCCCCATAAGGTTTATTTATATATTTGTTGAATTTTGGTAACCAGGTAGACCCACTGAGACCAAAGGTCCCTTTTTCAGGGGTGACCCGGAATTAGTTACAGGCAAAAATTACAAAGTACATAAATAACATGATAATGCAGCAGGTACAGGTATGGGTCAAGAAGCTAGAAATTAGGTATATCGCACCACAATAACTCATACATTTTTATTTATTTAGTTTTTGTTAACTGGGTATGTGCACTAGCCATTAAATGACTAGTTTCAGGCACGACCAGGGAGAGTACAACAATCAAAGACAGGTACATAGCATGAGTACAATGAAATTACAAAAGCATAGGTCAAAACAGTTAGTAGTAATGAACAGTTAGTAGTAATGATATGCATGTTAAAAATAAATCAGCAGAAATACAAAGATACGAAACATGAGCAGGAGTACACCAGATGCAGTAACCATACACTGTGGATAGGACATTTAGGAAGTTAAGTAATTTAGTCTAAAGTGGGTATGATTCAGCGGTAGCAAAAACATTGGCACCGCTCTAATTGGTAGGTTTTTAGCCCTTTGTCGAACCTGCTAAGGATGAGGAGTTAGAGAGGCAGATAGTGAGTTCCAATAGTATGGAGCAGCACAGGTGAAGGACCTTTTGCCTGGGTTAGTCCTAATTCTGGGGATGTCTAGTAGGCTGCAATTTGAGGTGCACAACGATTGCCTTAAGGGCTTGGGGTAAGCAGTCTAGTAAGGCTAGGGGTGTGTATACTCTTTATACGCTAGACAGAGGAGTGGGTAGGTCATTCTGTCACAAAGAGTGGACCAGTTCAGTGAGACAAGGACTTCATAATGGTGTCTCTGTGGGAGAAACCTTGGCGCAAAATAGCTGATCTGATTGTACAAAAGGGACAGTTTATTGGTGACCAAATTCTTTAAAAACTGGAGCACCAAGGCACCATATAGCAAGGAGGGGAGTAGGGTGCCATTTGCTGTGGCTAGCCTGGTCTCAGGGGCCAGAGAGTTGCCCAATAAAACAGAAGGCCAAGTTTCTAATGTATGACTTCCACAACATGGTCAACATGTGACTTACTAGGGTTACTAGTTTTTTTTTGGGAAAAAAAGGAGGCGGAGGCCCATCTTGATTTTTCACCCACACATGTGGGCTAATATAAGTAAGAGTGATTTAATTTAAGCCAGATATCAAGGTGGTTCTTAAAAGCATCGAAATTTGTGATCTCCTCTAATTCCTGTGGTAATAGATTCCATAGTCTAGATGAACGTATTGTTATATCATTATTTCTTTTGTTTGAATTTGCTTTCTTGAAGATAATCTTCTTATTGTGTGACCTTAGTGTTCTCTTGTTTGTGCAGATAGAAAGACTGCACTCAGCTAACAGTGCCGGAGATTGTAATACTTTGTAAATAAACAAGATGTCGCCCCTGCAACATCTAGATTGGAGGGTATGTAGGCCAGTCGCCTCTAACCTCTCAGTGTATGTCTTGTTGATCAGACCAGAGATCATCTTTGTAACTCTACAATGGACCTGCTCCGATAAAACTATATCGCCTGCTAAGTAGGGGTTCCAGAAGGGTGATCCGTAATCTAAATGATGCCTAATATGTGATCTGTACAAGGGAATCAGACACTGTTTGTAACAAATGAGCATTTGATTTGGCTCAGCAGTAAGTGTGCTAAATTGGTGACTTTTAAACAGTGATGATGCGATGAGAGTTTATTGTTAAAGAGAATTCCCAGGTCTCTTTCTGCTGTTGATGATTTTAACGTGATATTGTTTATTTTGTATATATTCTTTTGGTTTGTTCTACCAAAATGGATAACGACACATTTGTCAATATTAAATTCTATGGAGTCTGAAGTTGCCTGCTGTTCAATAGAGTGCAAATCGGAAACTAGACTTTTTAGGTTATTCACTGTGTCCACATAACCTCCACGTCTTGAGTCATCTGCAAACTTTGAAAGCCAATTTTGGGACGAAATTTTCATGTCACTAATGTATAAATTGAACAATATAGGCCCCAAGACGGAGCCCTGGGACACTCCACTAGTAAGTAGACATCGGTTTGAAACCGAGTTATTAAAATTTACCCTTTGCGTTCTGTTGGACAACCAGTTCTTTATCCACTTTGTGAGGCGGGATGAAAACCCAAAGGATTCCAATTTGTAAACCAGCCTATTACATGGTACTTTATCGAATGCCTTACTGAAATCTAAGAGTATGACACTGGATGGAACATTATTGTCTAAACCTATATTTATGTTGTTGTAAAAAGTCACTGATTAGTAGTACATGAGTACCCAGTTTTGAACCCGTGCTGGGATTTATCGATCAAATTAAGTTCTCCCATTTCCCTCTCAATAAATAATTTGATAACCTTCTCCATGATCTTACAGGTAAAGGATGTAAGGCTTATTGGGCGATCATTTTGAACATTAGTTTTATTGCCTTTTTTATGGATGAGTGTGACTGTTGCTGTTAGCCAATCGAGGGGAATTTGTCCAGTTTTAAGGGATTTGTTGAAAATTATTTTAAGTGGGACTACAATTGCCTCAGCTGTTTCTAGTGCAAATCTTGGTGTTATGTTGTCTGGACCTGGGCTGGATTTTTTTTTTATGGTATGTAAGGCAGCCAGAATCATTTGTTCCGAAATATTGTAGTTTGTGGACTTTGTGGGCTGATCCTGGGAACTTAGGGTTGGAGTATCTTTTGGGGAAAACATAGAGGCAAAATAATGAATTAAATATATTTGCGATGTCTAGATCTGAGCTGACAGTGTTATTATTGTGAACAGTAGGTCCAATCTTCCTAGTGTTACTCTTCTTACTGTTCAGGTAAGAATATAGAGATTTGTGAGAATCCTTGGTGTGAGCTATTTTAAATTCTAAAGTAGTTTTAGCTTGTTTTATGGTGTGCTTTAGCAGGTGTAGTGTAGATTTGTATTTTAAATAAATAGTTTCCTTGTTTTGTAATTTCTTGTTTTTGAGTTTACGAAATAGTCTCAATTTTCTTTTGATTAAGGATTTAATTTTTTTATTGAACCATCTTGGTATCCTCCCCTTTGTGTTATATTTTTTAGCTCGTGGGACCCATGCCTTCTCTAGTTGATGAATTAGGGGTTTTAGGAAGATCCAAGCATCGTTTACTGAAAGGTGTTGCATAAGAGTTACCCATGGTTTAGTTAGGAGTACTTTGTTTATATTTTTAAAGTCTGTTTTATCATAATTCTAGCATGTTTCTGTACACAGGGATGCTCGGTCTACAGGGAAAAAAGGATGGCAGAATGATCACTGGTGCCAAGTGGTGCCCATATATACATATATATATATATATATATATATATCTCAGAGGTAGAGTTTTTAACGTTGGATATAACAAGGTCTAGGGTATTGGAACCTCTGGTAGGGGAAGTAATAAATTGCAAGAGACCATGCTTGGAGAGACAGGATAGAAATAATTTATCCTGGCTTGTGGTGCCGTTTAAAGATGTCCAATCTATGCTGGGGAAATTAAAGTGTAAGATCTTGGTCAATATAGATGCCAAGATATTTTACCTTATCCACTACCTCTAGTGGTGAGCCAGAGGACGTGGATAGGGGTAATAGGTGTTGCCTGGATGTACCAAGATGTTTGGGTTCAAATAATACTTCTTTTGTTTTTGGTTTTTTTATTTATTGCTAACATGTTAGTGGCAAACCACATTTCAAGTCCATTCAGACTTACAGAGAGTATAGAAACAACAGAGATGACATCGGCAGCACTCCAAAAGAGCACAGCGTCATCGGCATATAGTAGGAGGTTCGCATCGCTGCAATTGTTACCGACGTCATTAATAACGATGGGGAAGAGTAACGGGCCTAACATGGAGCCTTGGGGACGCCATCATTGATGGGAAGGCGATTAGAGTGAATCCCTTTTCATTTAACCGCCTGACACCTATGAGCAAAATAGTTAGTGAACCAGGAGAGAGAATGTCTGTCGAGACCCGAGTGTGTCAATTCATCGAGGAGCATGTTATGATTAACCAAATCAAATGCTTTGGTTAGGTCTAAGAAGATGGCTCCTGTAAGTGACCCTTTATCCAAAGCACTCAGAGTATCGGATGCAAGTTTAATGAGCGTTGTATCGGTCCCATGGGATTTCCTAAAGCCGTGCTGCTGATTAGAAAGCAGATGGTTAGATTAACTCATGGTAACTCAGCCCCTGTTGGTGCCTTATTGGTCAAGCCCTACCTATGTATAACCACAATCTACAGTGTTTGAAAATCAATAAGAATCACATCTAGCTAGTTATTTTATTTTCACATTACACAGGAGAGACCCTGTAGATAAATTTGGTATCACAGTTGAACACATTATGCATGACACACAGAGTAAGAGATGGGGGAAGGGAGAGAAAGGGAGAGAGAGAGTAAAAGAGAGAGTGAGAGGGAGGGGAGAGATATAGAGAGTGAGCTATGCAAACTACAGCCCATCCTGCAACTACCATGGAAATGCAACATATACGTATTAATATGTTGTTCACTGTGTATATGCTGCCATAGGGGGATGTTGTAAGGCAGTATGGGTTGAATTTCCACTTGATACTCAGCTTTATATGTCCTTTCAGCCCGAACAAGTTGAGGCCATTTCGCTCTTTAGTAACTGCCTCTCCGAGATCCAAGACTGGATGAATGCCAACTGGCTGAGGTTACATCCTGATAAAGCAGGTGCTGGTAGTGGAGCCAGGTCAGTGGGGTTTGGGGATGTTGGCTGGACAGCTATCTGGGCTTTGGCTTGGTGGAAACCAGCTGGTAA
The DNA here is from genome assembly GCA_016271365.2 of Neoceratodus forsteri. Classification (NCBI taxonomy): domain Eukaryota; kingdom Metazoa; phylum Chordata; order Ceratodontiformes; family Ceratodontidae; genus Neoceratodus; species Neoceratodus forsteri. The sequence continues at coordinate 27,011,485 of JADMNL010000026.1, read as the reverse complement.
CCTCAGACTAGGTGCGGAATCTGGGTGTTCTTCTTGATAGTGGTCTGATGCTTAAGGCTCAGGTGTCGCCTGTTGTCAAGACCTCTTTTTATCATCTGAGGAACATTGCCCAAATTAAACACCTGGTTTCACCTACCAAACTCCCAACTTTGGTCCATGCTTTTGTAACCTCCTGCCTTGACTATTGCAACGCTTTGTACCTAGGGCTTTCAGGGGTTGATATCCGCTGCTTGCAGCTGGTGCAGAATGTGGAGGCCAGGCTGTTGACTGGTCTATCAAGAACTTTTCATGTCACACCTGTGCTCTGTGACCTGTACTGGCTGCTGGTACAGTGGCGGATCACCTTCAAGATTGGTGTGTTGACCTATAATGCCCTACACGGACGGGGACCCCAGTATCTGCGAGATCTTCTTTGTCCTTATAGCCCCCTCCACTCCTCTGATGAGGGATTGCTAGAGGTTCCCAGGGTTCGATTAAAGTCCTTGGGAGCCTGTTCCTTTTCTTTTATGGCCCCCACACTATGGAACTCTCTACCTCATCAGGTACGAGTATGCCTGACCGTTGAGAGCTTTAGAACTGCTCTTAAAACTCATCTGTTTGGTATGGCTTTCTCTGATTTTGATTAGTTGGTTTCTTTTTAATAATTCTAGGATTTTACTGTAATTGTTTGTATTTATATTATAGTTGTCAGGATTATTTAGTTGTACAAGCGCTTTAATCTTTTGGAATTGCACTTTCTATAAATAAATGGATTGATTCCTTGATTGAATAATATAAGTGCACTGTTGTATGTTTGACATCTTACAAATAATTTAAATGCATAAATGTTGGCATTACTTGTACATCTTGTCATGCAATGGAGCTCTTTTTGAATTTTTGAGAAGAGGCGGGAAAGGGGGGCAAGATGGGGAGCAGAGAGAAAAAAGAAGAAAACTGCTAATAAGATCACACATAGAGTACTATGTGCAATTCTGGGGCGCAACTCTCAATCAAAATTACAGGGCCACAAAATGAGGAAACAAAGAGGAACCCCACTGCACTGACCCATAAATTACCACACTGAGAACACTGGATTTGAGTTGAGGACAGAGTCCCCCCTCCTCAAATTTTGGAATGCAAATGAGACATTGCAGATATTACTGTGCGCAAACCATATATTGCCCACAGGGTGAGAGAAGCCTTGCCTACTGTCGATCATTTTCAAAGTACCTGTTTTTGTATCTAGTGTAACTGTCCCTCCCCCTCCCCCCAAAAAACAGAGACACAGCTTTGCCTTTGGCAGAAATGATGCAATGAAAACAGAGTCCCTAGAATACATTTAGGAGACATGGACAGCAAGGAGACAGGGTCATCAAGACCTTGCCCCTCTTTTTGTTACACACTAATAAACTTATGTTGGGATTGCGAGCATCTGGAAAGAAACATGAAGGGCACAGTCAGACCCAGCAGGGGGTGACCTAAACCTTGTATAGTTCTTGAAGCCTTTCGTTAACCTGTTTATTATTTTCAACTCTTTTTTAATCTCCCCCCTTCCATTTCCCCATCTACTGTTTCAACAATTGAAGCAGCCTGCCTCCATATTGGGGGGGGGGTGGCGGTGGTAGTGCTCCACGTTCGGCCATTAGGGAATGAACAAACACCAGATGGGATGCTCACCATAAAGATCCTATATGTGTAACACTAGTGGGGGCATCGTGTGGTATTCCTGGGGTGCTCGGTCACCACATACAAGTTATTCCATACCTTTAACATCAGAGAACTGAAAGACATGAAACAATAAAGTCATGTGATGTCCCTTCTCATATATCTATATATATATAAGATCTCTGTGTGCCCCTCACCCCTGAAGCCAAATCCCTAAACTCCCCCCCCCACACTCTCAGCTCCCAGATGTGAGGCATTCCTGAGCTCACTCACAAGACACTTTCACCCAGGTGTGCGTACTGCCACCACAGGCCTTTCAGCAGGCTCCTTCTGGTTTCACTTTACCATTATCGTTGACAGGTGGGAAGAATAATAAGATGGAAATAATTAAATCTGGCCTCCCCCCACACTCAAAGCCAGTTACAATGTTTTTATAGATGTTTTCAAAGATATCCTTTTCGCGGAATATTTATTACACCTGCCATGATGCTGGTCTTATGAGTCATTCACAGATTTATGTCACGTGTAGAAACCTCCCGTCTCAGCCTGAGGACACTTCATCCCCTTCCCGCAAAAAAAAGGCTGTCACTCTGGAGGAACACAACAATGTAAGTAATGCTTCTGCTTCAAGTTAAGTGAGGTAACAGCGCTCTAGAGAAAAATGTTAGTTTGACGTGATAATGGGGGGAGGAGTTCTCAATATTTTGAGCAGATAAAATGACAGTGAGGAGGACATGGGGAAAATCCATTTCTGTTTTGTGATGAAATGCCCCTTGTTATAAATAAAACACAATTTAAAGTGCTTTTTTTCCTCAATAATATTTTACTGAATTTAATCATAAAACATACAATTACCAAAGATGAATAACCCTTCATTAACAATAAACTAGTTATAAAACTAACAAAGAGGTTATAAAGAAAAAAGGAAAATAAGAAGCACTCGTTCCTCAGTAGACCACTTTTAAATATAATACTGTATATATACAAGGAAATTTAGTGCATTACATAAACAGATAGCAATAGATAATAGGATTGCTTAAACAGCCCCCGACAGCATTAAGAAAACTTTGAAAAAAGTAAGATTTATATTCAGCTCCATCCCATTTTCTTGATTACTTCATATATTTTCAGTAATTAATTCCCCATTTTCTTTATTACTGAAAACAGTTGCATGAAAACAAGATCCCTGTCCCCTAGGCTATATCTATTCTGGCTGCTTCTCTACACATGACATCACAATTCCCTGTTTATGACATCATATTTATCTCCATGGCAATATATTTTGATGTCATAAACACAATTGTGATGTCAAATGTAGGCAGGCAACCAGAGCTGAAAGGGCAGAGATACTGTATGCATGCAAACACCCTTAGTAATAAGGAAAAAATGGTGAGAACTACAGAATAAAATATTAAATAGAAGCTATATTTATGCCTGAATATTACATTTTTTCAGAGTTGTCTCAACTGTGTCAGGAACTCTTTAAAGCAGCTGTGTATGTTATGGTGAAAATTTTGAACAATACTATTTTGCTCTATTTCTGACTGCCCAGTAGCTCCTATATTGCAATATTCCCATTTTTCTCCATTGTTAAGTCTACTTTAGCACTGTTTTACATTTAAAATAATAAAAAAAGCTCTCCTTTCAATAGGACATTCCCTGACAGTTAAACTGTAGTCTCAGTTTTTGTTTAACACCCAATATCCTATAAGCACCAGTGTCTGTTGCATGCTAGTTCATTTTAGTCAAAAGCAAAGTGGGAAGCAGGCTGCGTGGCACTGAGCAACGGGTGTTCGCTTGGCATGCTGGTGACCTGGGTTCATGCCCCAAGCCTGGTCATCAGGAGTGGAGACTGGTAGGAAGGGAGTTTAAAGCGTCCTATGGACGCTTCTCTCCCGGGAAGGGGGGGCAGTACCATTTCGCTATTGGGTAGCACTTGGCGGCAGTTTGCCGTCAGTATTCTTTGAAGCGTGTGACCTCAACTCACTGCTGAACGCCCCTGCCCCCAGGATGCTGCTGTGACCGGACCAATACGTGGGAGGTGGGTGACTGGGTTGGGGAAGAAAAATGGAAAATGCCTGCTCAGCCGGCCAGATGATGGCGGCCAGCCCCTCCCACTCGCCATGCAGCCTGAAAGTGCCCAAGCCAATCCTTTGCTGTGTGCACCCAGTGTTGAAGGAACATCTCTGGCAAAATCTCACCACCTGGTAGCCCGCCGCAGTGGCCTCCCCATAAAAGGATACATTGGGTGAACTGGGGCCACGGTACTGGGGGACAGTGAGAATAGCAACAGGAGCATTTGGTGGGCTGGGGAAGTCCTAGATGGCCTGAAGGAGTGGCTGGCCAAGGGGATGGGGGGAGCATAAAGAAATAAGACAAAGAAACAAAAAAGCAAAGTGGGAGTTCAAAAACAACCGAGCATACTGACGAAAACATGAGGATAGCGATGCTAAAAGGTGCCCTCCTTGTAATTAGTATATTTCAAATGTAAGCAAACATGCAAAAGCAGAATCAAAGTGGAGGATAAGGAGCCAACTTGTCCGTACATCTATCGTTCATGACACCTGAGACCCAGGTGCAGGAATAAGCCTGGGTTGTCGGGGACCAGCTGAGGAGAAGAAATCTGAACATCCCAGTGGATGCATCTTTCTTCTGGGTGAGAGGGGATGCATATCCCTGCTGCTGTACCACCTTCTGGGTGACCACAGGGGAGGTGCACGGGGGACTGAATGGGAGGGGAAGGCGCCTCTGATGTCATCACGCATGCGCTTGCATGTGCTATACTTTATATCCTAGCGTGAGGCCTTCTCAGAGGTGAAATGGAAGGAAAATCCCTCAATGCACAGCATGAGAGCCTCCTCTCACACCTGTAGACCTCACACTTGCCAACCTGAATGCTTTCTCCAGTGACCAGGTCAAGCGTTCCCAATTCAGGACCTACGAACATACAAAATTTGCCAGCAGATAAAGGCCTAGAGTTCTATCAAGTCTGCTCGAATGTGCAGTTAGCACCCCTTATTCTGTAGCTGCCTCTCCCTCCCACCCTTCCCCTCCATTAACCCTCCCCCTTGCCCTGTCCCAGCCCCTTTTGAACCAGTCCATTGTTCTACTGGATACCACTTCTGTCAGTAATGCATTCCACCCAGCTACCACCCTCTCTGTAAAAAAGTGTCTCCTCATCTCCCTCCTGAACCTTCCTCCCTCCAGTTTCATATCATGGCCCTGGGTGTCCCTTCCCTCCCTTACTTTGAACAGCCCCTCTGTACCTGTCTTGTTTATTCCTTTAATGTACTTAAAGGTTTCAATCATGTCCCCCCGTCCCTCCTCTCCTCCAGCGAGTACATGTTCAGCTCCCTCAGCCTCCTCTCATATGGTAAGTCTCCCAGCCCCTTGATCATCTTTGTTGCCCTGTGCTGCACCCCTCCAGTAACTTAATGTCCCTCTTCAGATACGGGCGCCAGTACTGCACGCAGTTCTCCAGGTGCGGTCTAACTAATAACCTATACAGTGGCAGAATCACCTCCCACCTCCTCGAGGTGATACCCCTTGCAATACAACCCAGCATTTTGTTGGCCTTTGCAGCGGTCTTCCTACATTGTGCTGAGTTGTTCATCGACCCTGTAGTGAGCACCCCCAGATCCTTCTCATCCTCTGTCTTGGCTAGCTGCACTCCCCCAGCTGGTAACTCCTGCTTGGGTTCTTCACCCAAAATGTAGCACCTTGCACTTTTTGTTTGAGAGAGAGGATCAAGCATCCGGAGGACTGTTCTCCTCTCCCGGGGAGGGAGGCATGGCGTTTCTGCCAAATGACTGACCCGGTTGGAGGCACGAGGGTAGTGCGGGACTGAGGGCACCAATGAAGGGAAGGTACAGCGGGACTTCTGCAGCGTGTGCTCACCTCCACATGCCTATGCTGACGTGTGGGCCCCAGTGACGGAGAAACAGGAGAAAAACAGAAAATAGGGAACACTGGTACGCTACATGATGCCCTGGATCAGAGCCCTCAGAGAGAGAGAGAGAGAGAGAGACAGAGACAGCCGAAACCTTGCCTGCCAGCCCCCCATGGGAGAAAAAGCTACATATATAAAAACGATGTTCATTGAATATATTTATTGGTGGATTCCAGATGCCAAAATTTCCTCAAAATTAAAAACAAAATTAAAAAAAGGATGTCAAAAATTACCTAAATGGGGCCTGAACCTCCAACGCTTTGACATCCATCCAGCTGCTAGAAAAGCTGGGCTAAAATGCGGGCTGGTGCTGCCCAGAGATGCGCTGATCACATTTTACTGTGCAGATGCAACAAAGTATTTATCAAAGGGGAAGCTGTTTTCTATTTATTTATTTATTTAGTGATTTAGAAAAGACCTTTGAGCGCAAGCTCTTTTACAAAGGTTCCACATCATAGATTGCAAAACAAAGAACAATAGGAGAAAGCAAAGGTACATTACAATGAACAATACAGCTTTGATTCAGAACTTACAGAATAACTCAAAACATAAGTACAAGTTAAAATAACAAGAAAAACACTTTATGGGAGATGGGGGGTATTAAGCAGCCACAGAGTGCCTTGTCAGTAGTTCGGAGGGACGGGGATAGCTGGCAGAGGGGTGAAGAAAAAAGGTACGAGAGAGAGGTATGTACTGCAGTGGAGGTGAAGGGTGGGGGAAGAAGGGCAATAAGGTATAGGGAGAAATAGTGGGGTGAGGGGAGGCTGAGTGGAGAAGACATGCTAGAGTAAATGGTGGGGTGTGAGTGGGCATGGTCAGGCAGCCTGCATTAGTAGTGACTGTTAGGGAAACTCACGGGACTGTCAGTTGGGGAGGGGGGGGGTGGCAGGTGCCGAAGGAGCATGACACAGACTGATCGCTGGGGCAAGTCATGAGAAAGGACAGAGGGAGGGGGTACCTGAGGCCTGCCTAGTGCTTGCTGGGGGGCAGAGAGAGCAGGTATGGCTGGACTCAGGGGCAGGTGCACTTAGAGAGTGTTGTTAGGTGCTGTTTGAGGTCAGTTTTGAATTGTACCAGACAATTGGTGGCCAAGAGGTGCCCAGGGAGTTCATTCATCCACAGGGGGCCCTGGTAGGCAAATGCACGTTGCCCAAGTGAGGTGCGATGGAAGTGGATAGCCAAGGCCTCTCTAGTCCTCCCTCTGGTGACCTGTAATGAGTTGGCTGCCTTGATCAAATTGTCTACACAAGGCGGTGTTTTACCCAATAGAGCCTTCTTCCCTAGGATGCAAGTCTGGAATTTGACCCTGTTTCTTAATGACAGCCAGTTGGCACATTCATACAGAGAACAGGTGTGAGTGCCAAACTCAGCATCCAGGGTGAGTCTGCAGGCTTTGTTGAGTGCAGTCTGAACCCTCTTGAGCACTGTATCTGTTGCCGCTCCATAGCCCACTAGTCCATAGTCAATAGTAGATATAATTGAACTGTGGACCGAGAGGTGGAGGGCCCCCAGAGAGAGGTGTTGCCTATACAGGACACCAATCTTGGTACTTGACTGTCTTGACCAAAGAGTCAATATGGTGTGCAAATGTGAGGGTATCTTCTATTATGACCCCCAGATACTTGAACAAGTGAACTTGTTCCAGCGGCTCACTGCATGAGTTGGAGATGATGAGGGGGTGGTGCTTATTTTTGTTGTGGGGGCTGGACATAAGCATGGCCTTGGTCTTCTTGTAGTTTAGTAGCAACTTATGACTACAGAACCAGTCCTCGAGTTTGGAGAAGGAGTTCTGCAGCTCAGATTGTAGGGCAGCCTGAGACGTGCTGTTGCTCAGTAGCACAGCATCGTCTGCATACAGTATGAGTTTGGTGTCACAGGCTGTGGGAAGGTCATTTAAGAAGAGGCTGAAGAGTAGGGGCCCAGTATTGATCCCTAGGGTACCCCTAGTGATACCTCTCTTGTGCTGGATACTGTTTGCCCAGTTTTGACACATTGATTTCTCCATATCAGGTAGTCTTGGAACCAGCAAAGGGCATTGGGCGTCACACCCATGTTGTTCAGTTGGGTCAGTAGCGGGGGTGGTTGACTGTATCCAAGGCTTTAGTGAGGTCAATAGAAACTGACCCCACCAGTTTGCCTTCATCCAGGGCCTTATGTGCACAGTTTGTATAGTCCAGCAGTGCAGTGCAATGTTCCAAAAACAGAGCAGTATGGGAAATACTAAGGAATCTCACAGTGTGAACAGCCCCTAACAACGTTTAAATCAGTAGGGGCGGGGGAGCGGGGAAGGCTGGGCCCCAGCCCAAGGTAGGTACAACTTTCTCCACCCAAAACCCCAGGGCCAGCATCATCTTGTCCCTTGGTATCTTGTGTTCATGTGCTCTTCCTTTTTCATTCCAGGAACTGAAATATGAACTAGTATTTGCTCATGCTGTCAGAAGGGTGTTCTGTGGTGGCTGGCATAGTTGTAATGCAGCCAAGGCTGCAGGAATGGAATAACAGAGAAAGACTGTGCGCTGCAGTGAATTAATGTACTACTAGAGAAGGATCAGTTTCATAAATGCATCCCAGACACTACATTAAAAAGTGCCCCATCGCTGATGTACAGACACTGCATATTGGCCATAATTGTTGAAACAGGTTGGACAGAAAGCAAATGCTTATCAGTGGGTCTAAAATTTCTGTTATCTTTTTCATAGACAATTAAGGGGAATAATAGAGAATCTATTACTACTGTATTATAGGAACATATCCTTAATGCTAGTAAAAAAAATATTAATATATATTCCGTGCAAAAAAACTGCATTAATACACCAGTTAGGGTTCAAGTTAATGCCACAAAAGTAGGAAATGTGGTATTAAGGTTTGCAACCCTAACTCCCCCCCAGCCCTGAGCAGTAAAAGCACAAGACCACACACCGCAGACAGCCATCATCAGGTAAGATGAACAGCATACAACTATTTCCAGATGACACAAAAGCAGTAGCACTGATGTGCTACCTTCATGGATTTCTATATGTTGCACACACACTGCAACACGTACACACTCACTTCTGGCTGCAGATAGAGATCCCTGATACTGAAATCACAACACCGCTACTATGTGCAGAAGTACAGGCCCCTGCAGCCACACATACAAATCCACAGTACCAAATTACAAGAGGTCTTTTGTATGCAGACATGCAGGCCCATATGGGGCCAGCTGTTTTGTAGCCACAGGTACTCCTCCACAGTGTAAGACATACACACAGGTCTGTCTGCAGGGGCCTGAGTTTCTGCAGCCACTAATATACAACAGACACACCAACCTCTCGCTGCAGAAGTGCAGGTGGCACAAAATCCATGATACCAAACTTGCAACAGTACTTCTGTCTGCAGAAGTGCAGGCCCCTGAGGCCACAGGTGTAAGACATAATCACCAGCTTCTGGCTGCAGAAGCACAGATACCAGTGGGCCTGCGGTTATACAGCTGCATATAGAAAACCATACACCAGCGGATCCAGCTATGTAGCAAGGTACCACCTGCTACCCCCTAGCCAGCAAAAAGTAGCTGTTTTAACCTAAAAGGTAACATTTTCTTTTTCGAGGAAAGTGCTATGCCTAGACAAAACTGCTACCCCCTTAAAAAAGTTCTAGCTCCGCTGCTGAAACCATGATACTCCCTTTGCAACAATACTTCTGTAGCCACAGATACTCATGTATGTTGTACAATATACACACACAGGTATGGCTGCAAGAGCACAAGCCACAGGTACAGATCCATGAAGGTAGCACATGAGCGCTACTGGATTTGTGTCCTCTGGATCTCTCTGAGATACATGATTGGATGAGTTCCAACTGGTTGAGGTTGAACCTGGACAAAACTGAGGTTTTGGTTGTGGACCCGGGTCGTCAGGCTGAGGGGCTTTGGGTTAGGCAGCCTTCTGGTCTTTGCCTGGACAGCCACCAGCTGATGGCCTCTAACTGGGTGCAGAATCTGGGCATTATTTCTGACAAGGGATTGACACCTAAATCACAGGTGTCGTCCGTCGCCAAGTCCTCTTTTTACCATCTGAGGAATACAGCCCGGATTAAGCACCTGGTTCCGCCTGATGACCTTCCAATGTTGGTTCACGCTTTTGTGACCACTCGCCTTGACTACTGCAACTCCCTGTACCTAGGGCTACGGGGGTGGATGTCTGCCGATTGTACCTGGTGCAAAACACAGTGGCCAGGCTGTTGACTGGTTTGTCTCAATCTAGCCATGTCACCCCTGTGCTGCGTGATTTGCACTGGCTGCCTGTTCAGTGTTGAATCACCTTCAAGGTTGGCCTACTGACCTATAAAGCCCTACACGGACAGTGACCATGTTACCTGCAAGAGCTTCTGTGACCCTACCGCCCCCTTCACCCGCTCCAATCTGCCAATTTAAATCTACACTTAAAATGCACCTTTTCCATCTGACTTTTCCAGAGTTTTGAATGAATAAATTGAGGAATGTTCTGTATTTTATCTATTTATGACTGTTTTATCTTGTTTTAATTTAGTATTGTACAAGTGCTATGATAATTTGAATAGTGTTTTTTATAAATAAACTAGATTGGATTGGATCAGATGGGAAACAGTTGTATGCTGTTTGTCTTACCTGATGATGGCTGTCTGTTGTTGCTTGTGTGGTCTTGTCCTTTCACTGCTTGGGGGTTGGGAGTGAGGGTTGGAAACCCTAATGCTACATTTCCCTACTTTTGTGGCATTAAGTTGAACCCTAACTGGTGCATTAACACAGCTTTTTGCAATGAATTTCCTTCCTTTTTGAGATAGTGGAATTGTATCCTCATTTACTCAGGTCCCTTCAGGACCTGAATTAACAGATGCAGATGCGTAGGTCAAAGGGAGAAGTGTGGATGCATGTTGAAGTGTCCATCTGCCTACTGGCTAGGAATGCAAAAAATTTGTGAGGCTGTCTGGGGGGCTGCAGAACCAGAGGGCCCTCTGGCCCCAGTGCTTCCATGTATCTACAGATACAGATGCCAGGGCCAAGAGTTCTTCTGGGTGCAGAAGCACAGTGTGGAAGTGCAGGGCCTTGTAGGCCCTGCGCTTCCATGCAACTATGGGTGTAGAAGTGCAGGGCTGTCTGGGGCCTATGCAAAATAAAAAACTTATCTTCACTGTATGGTTATTTGGAACAAATAAAGACTGAGATTTGGAATGGGAGCTGCAGAACAAAGGAGACTGCTGCTGGGGACATGAGGACATTCCTGCCTACTTCGATTCAAACTGAAAAATTTTCAGTTCACAAACCATAATTTTCAGATTGAACCGAAATTTTCAGTTCATGAAGTGAACATTTTTCCATTTGAAACAAAAGACATCTGAGGAACCAAAAATTGGACAAGGGCAATCCCAAGGTCCCAAAATACTATTTCTGGCATGTTTTGAAAAATATAAAAAAAATCAGAATATTGTTTAGGAGGTCCCATTTACCAAGATTTACATTTTTGTTTTTTTTCACAGTGTCCATTTATATGGTGGTTCATATGTTTTTGGTGGCCATCACGAACCGAAAAAAAAAATTCAGTTCACAAGAACCATTTTCAGTTAGTGACACATAAGTGATGCAAGTCGAAAATGGTCTTGTGAACTGAACATTTTTGGTTCATATCAGGATTGTCCAAAAACTCTACAGAGCTTGCTCAGACATTTTTTTTAAATCCTTATGGCTCTGGAACCATTTAATATTTTTTTCACAAAACCTCTGAAAGGCATTACCTTGGCACAGGCCATTTCTACCCTGAAAGTTTCATGAAAACATTCTATATCATCTAGGCTGTATGTGAGACCAAAATAAAAAAAAGTGACCCTTCTGCAAAATAAGGGATCTCCAAATCTCGGAAATCGCACAAAGTGCCATCACAGAACTTTCCACGTCTTGAAACTATGCCAGCCTGACCATGTGTGCAAAGTTCTGGGCTATTCTGTTAAATGCCACCAAAATTATTTGGGTGCAAAGTTAGGAGTTTAACATTGGCCATTCCATTCAACCCTGAGTATAGGGGGGCTATAGATAAAAGTGATAGCTTGGCTAGTGACGTGAGTAACAGCAACATATTGAACTTGTAAACTACTGTTGTATATGTTGAATATACAACAGCCTAACTCAAAATAAGCAATTTATCATCACTTGTGAGTGGGCAGGACTTTCATAATTCACTTTTGACTCTGTCACTTGTGAGTTATGGTCCTGCCCTCTCACTCTTGAAAATACATTGCATTCCCCCTATACATTAGGTAGAGTCCTCAGATATCAGGAGGATCCGAGATTAAGAAATTATTATATGAGTTTATTCCCCAGATCATTAAGTAAAAGCTTAAAATTATTGTTACAAGTTTAGTAAAACTAGTCTTTAAAATTCAAAAATGTTTCATAGCACCAATTAAAAGATTAAATTAAACAGAGACTCTCAAGTTGCTTCCAGAAAAAAATTAAAAGTTACTGTTACTTATGTTCTCTCTAGAGAAGGTTGACAAGTGTGCTAACTCTGTGTTAACTTTATTCCTTGAGGGAAGGGGGAAATTGTGGGATTCAAACCCAGGTCTCCAGGTTTGCAGCTCAGTGCTCTTAACCACTACGCTATACTGCCTCCTCCTGTGGTCCCACAGCCGCCATATGGCATCAGAACCATCCATTGCTGAGCCCGACTCAAAATGGCCACCGGGAGAGAATGAGTTAAGTGCAGTCCTATTCATCTAATCATTTCTAACACCTTATTCGTTATTTATGATTCAATTGGCAGCATTGCAAGGCTTTTACATATAGTTTGATTAAATATAAAATAACTAACCTCCAACTGTGAAGGACATGCTGATTCTGACACCGACTGGGTACCGTGCCATCAGGTAGCACAGGAGAGAGCAAAACACAAGTGCTCTACATGGCATCACAGTACCTAAGAGGTGTCTGAGATAGCTGGGGTGGGGGTGGGATGTAATTTTTTTCTAATAAAGGGTTTTCATGTTTTACAACATTTGATTATGATAGCTGCTGCTGCCTACACTCGACATTCCAACTTGTTAATTTCATTCCAAGTTGTTCTTCGTGATTCTAGGTGAACAACTTTTAGAAAACACCACTGAAACACAAAAGCCATCAATTATTTTCCATTTGTGAACTTGTCTCAAACTTTGCACCTTCTCCACCCGTCTTCCTGTCCTTCTTCTTAGCTGAGATAAAGCACTTGGAGTGTGTCTGAATCACAGAATACGTATTTCTGGTTCTCTAAATTTACCTGGCACTTAGCTTGAAAAGGAAGCAAAGTGGATGCTAAGTGTTCTTTTAAATCTTCAGCAAATTGACAAAAGCATTTCCTTTTCATTTGAGTGGGGGCACTGGTATTTTATTTATTTTATTTATTTATTGTTGACTGGGTAAGTGCACTAGACAAATCCTGCCTATTTTCAGGCACAACCTGGGGGAAGGGGATACAGATGAATGCCAACTATCCTTGAACCAGATTAAGCTGTTGGTGGTATTTTGAGTGAATGAGGGAAATTTGGCCAGGACACTGGGGAAATTCCCCTACTCGCAGTCTGTGCGTGGATTGCTATGGAGGAGGATGTGCAGGAAGAGGCTCTGCCGAGGGAGCTTAATGAGTTTAGGGTGCAGGCGCGGCCTGCTACGGAGCCTACCGAAGAGTCTTCTTCTGGAGAAATGCAGGCTTCTCAGCGTGCAGTCGGGAGTTGTGAGGTGGAGGATTTTTTGGTTACGGGAGTTGTGCTGCAGGATGCCTTTGCCATTTCAGCTTCTTCGGGGACGGTGCTTGGTGGGGATTGTGGTCCCATTGTGATGCCGGAAGCACTACAGACTGCTGAGCAGTCGGAGCCCTCATCTATCGCGAGGGTAGCGTCAGTGGCAGAGGAAGTGGTGGAGTCAGTTGCGGAGGAGAGACGCACTGGTGGTGCGAGTATGGAGACAGTTTCTACTGCAGACTGGTCCGAGGATCTGGCATTATCGCAGGCTGGGTGGATTCAGCAACCGAACAGGAGATGGATTCCGGATCCTACCTGGCTGTCCTTTTCACCGATGGAATCGGGTCCTCCCCGAAAGATTGTGAAGGAGGGTGAGTCGCCTTTTTTGGGAACTCAGTCTGAGTTGGGACAACCTTCAGAATTACATGGGAGTTCTCAATCTGACAGTATTCTGGGGGCTGGGATGGATATTCCATTGCGGCGTCCCTCTGTACAGTTGCAAGATGATCAGGAGACTAGGAAGGGTCCTCGTTTTGCAGACCTCTTCAAACGTAATAAATTGGAACAGGCCCCGAAATGGAATGCAGTCCGTCTCCGTTATAGGGGTGGTTTACCTGAACACCCAGATCGGCTTTATGTGGCGAGGAAACTGTTACTGGACTCAATGCAATTTCTGCCTGTGGATATTTATGCTTTGATTAATATTCGGGGGGAGGATACGTTTGATATTAGTTTCAAACAGGTGGCTGGTTTGGATAAGTTCTGGCATAAATGTGAAAGTTGTAAGTCCTTGCCCCTATGGCTACCTTTCTGGGCTATTCCCATCACTAAACCTTTATTCAAAACTATTAACATTATGTTTAGGAATGAGGGGGTTAATGTGGGGGATATTTTGTATTGGTTGGAACACAAATGCATGGTTCTGGGCCCTCCTGAGCCAATTCTAGATACTGAAGGGATTTGGACTGGGGCATGGCATTTTAAAGTTAAATTACATGTGATAAATAATGAAGTCCTACATGTTCCAAATAGCTTTTCTTAGGTAAAGACCGGGAGTGTTTCTATCCGGGACAACCTAAAGCATGCTATCGTTGTGTGGCAGCCGACGTTTAAGCAATGCATGCAACAAAGTTAAATGCACTATGTGGGGATTTTGATCATGATAGCGAGGTTTGTAGAAATGTGTTTCGATGTAATCTCTGTGAGGAGTCTGGCCATGCATATCATCAATGTCCTTGGGCAGGCCAGAATAGACAGGGGGGTTTGAATAAAGAAGAATTGATATCCCAGGCTCAGGGTAGATGTCAGTCTCATCTGGCCCCTCCTCAGAGTAGGGAGTATACTCCTACTGCTGGTCGAAGTCAGGCGATGGTCCCTGAAGTCCCTGTTGCGAACCACTGTGAAGTGGAAAATACCGGGGATCAATCTGTAATTCTGGTTCCACAACAGACTTCAGATCCCCCCCCCCTTTCACAATGGTCTGAGCCCTCTGTTCTACATCCTCCTGTAGAGGACCTTGTGGTGGTGCCTGCTTCAGACATTCCTTTCCAAACTCCTCTAAGGGTTACACGAGCTAGCAGTCGCACAGTAGGGATGGGAGGGGTCTGCCTTATTCATAATTCCTTTTCAGCATTATCTGACCTCGAGGGTGAGGTAGGCCCTGAGCTGCTGAAAACTGATGAGACTTCTAGCATGGAAATTGAGGATGAGGGGGGAACAGAGTTGTTGGAGGGGAAAAAGAAAAAGGGTAGAAAGCGAAAACAAGATAAACCCTGAATTTACAACCTTTTGTTTTCATGGCCTGTTTGAACATTGTATCTCTTAATTGTTGTAGCATAAAGAGCTACAGGAGACGCTTAATTTGCCTGCAGCAGTGTAGGGATTTCAATGTAGATGTCGTCTTTCTACAAGAGACGCGATTTGTCTTCTCCGCTTGAGGTGACTCAAGTTAAAAACTCTGTGGGATGGCCTTCTTTTGGTCGTTTGGGAAGATGCTGTGGATGGGGTGGGCATTCTGTTTTCGCACCCTTCTGTTCACGTCACACGGTTGGTAGATGTTCAGCCTGGCCGGGTGTTAATTTTGGACTGCTTATTTCACGGATTTAGTTTCAGACTGATTAATACCTAGGCTCCTCAAACGAAGACATCTCGTATTGCTTTATTTAACCAACTAAAACCTTATTTATTCACCTCTAAACATGTGGTTTGGGGGGGGGGATATCAATTGTAGTTTGGATATTCGAATTAAAAATGATATTCAGCAAAAAATGTATCGTGATGCTCATTCTCTTTCACAGATGGTAGCGGTGGCTAAGCTGAAAGATGCTTTCAGAGGATTACATATCTCTACGGGCTTTACTTATAGAAGGGCTTCTTTTCAAACTAGAATCGATTACCTTTTTCTTTCTCAATATTTAGTCCCTTTGGTTTGTTCAGTACTGCCTTGCAATTTTTCGGACCATATGGTAAACTCAGTTTACATCAAATTCCTGCTTTTTTTCCTGCTTTTACCAGTAGATGGATGTTGAATTCCCTCTTATTGTCTGAGGCAGTTTTTTTGGCCCAGCTGAAGGATTTTATGATCCTTAGGAAATCGGTGGCTGTGTTTTTTTCTGATTGGATTACATGGTGGACAGACACCAAGTTAGCACTAAAGGATTTTTATTGCTTATGGTAAACGGAATGTTCTTGAATATTTACAATATTTAGATTTCAGGAATCAATATTATAAATTACAGTCACATCCCTGGTCTCGGATTTGGAGGTTCAGTCTCAGATTAAGTTTGCTAAGCAAAATATGCTTCAGTATCAATTCCAGAGGGCTGTCATTTCATGCTGGACTGAAGTTTGGTACCCATCAGCAACCCTTTCAGGACCCGTACATGGCATGTAAACATAAAATCGAGAAGAGGCTTATGACAGGGCTTCGGATTCCTTCGGGCGTTTGAAAACTTCTTTAGCAGAAATGCTGGCGGTTGCTGAAAGTCAGGTTTCCTCACAGTTTGGTATGGAATTTATTCCGACTGCTTCTTGGGATGATGTTTTGCATTTTCCAGTCCCTGCTATTTCCCAAGCAGAGGCTGATCTATTACAGGGGCCCATTACCCCCCTGGAGGTGCAGGCAGTCATTGGCTCACTCCGTACTGGGGTTTCACCAGGTTTAGATGGACTAACGAATGAATTTTATAAAGTTTTTATGGAAGATATGTGTGTCTTATTGACCGCTGTCTATAATGATATTCTTCTATTTGGTTTCGGTGATTCGAAGTTTAATTTGGCCATTTTAACTTTTATTTTTAAAACCGGTGATGCCTCGGATTTTGGTAATTGGAGGCCAATTAGTCTCCTCAATACTGATTACAAAATTCTTTCTACTATATTGTGTAAATGGCTTCAAGTGGTGGCACAAGGGGTGCTTCATCCGGCACAGACGTGCTCTATCCCCCACCATTCGATTCAACAGAATTTAAAACTCCTGTGGGATGTGTGTGAATTTGGATCTCAAAAAAAGCTATCTGGTTTTATTCTGGCTCTGGATCAAGCAAAAGCTTTTGATTCCGTGTCCCATGCTTTTCTTTTCCAAGTGTTAAGTAGATATGGGTTCCCGAGGGCCTTTATCCAGTTTCTTAACACATTATACACCCAGGCCGGCTCTTGCCCACTTATTAATAATTATTTAGGTTCAGAAATTCAGTTGAAGCGTGGGGTTCGGCAGGGTTGTCCTGTCAGCCCTTTATTGTATGCTTTTGTATTGGACCCCCTTTTACGGGAGATTGAAAATAACAGGTCAATTCAGGGTTTATCTCCTTCACTTACTTTGCCTGCCCAAAAAATTTCTGCATATGCGGATGATATTTGTTTATTGGTGGTAGATGCCCCTTCTGGATTAGAGGCACTACAAGTGGTTACCCATTTCTCGGCCTTAAATGGCACTAAGCTAAATTATGGGAAATGTAAATGTTTGGCAATTGGAGACGCTCCAGGTCTTCATGATGTTGGGGGTATTTTAGTCTCTGATTCCCTTACCATTTTAGGTCACCTTTTTGGAAAAGGGGATTTAGCCTTTTTTAACTGGGAGAAGTGTCTTGTTACAGGAGAACGGAAAGTACAACAATGGAAATCCTGGGGATTCTCAAAAAAGAAGCGGGTGTTAATTACTAAAAAAATTTTATTACCCATTTTTTTACACGTATGTTCAGTTTTGCCGGTGCCAATTTCTTTAGAAACAAGATTATATAGTTGTTTTTTTCAAATGGTATGGGGTAGTTGTTTAAACCCAATTAAACGTGCGTTTACTTATTTGAAGCTTAATCAAGGGGGTTTAGGGATGATAAACCCTATCGTATTTTATCACTCCTTTTTCATGATTGCTTCTTTTCAAAAAGAGGTCAAGCCTCAGGATCATCCCTGGTCGGCGTGGACTCAGTTGTTATTTTCTTCTTTTTTGTCCCATTGGGAAGGAGGGGGTGTTCCTAAAAAGAATATGGCAAGTGCAGCGCCTTCCTATGCGGACTCAGCAGTTAGAAAACTGTGGGAATGGAAATTGGGTAAGGCACAATTACATGAGGTTCCTAGAAAAGAATTTTATTTGGAAATTATGAGGAATTATTTCTATGTTCAAGTGGATTTCCCTTTTTGTACCCCTACTAAACTCTCACAGGCCCTTCGTCTCTTAATGGACCATAGGGTACCACCTAATATGTGGGATGTACAATGGCTTTGTTGTCATGGGAAGCTGGCGTCGGGGTAACTTAAAACATAAACCGATTACTGACAGAGTGTGTCTCAGACCAGGTTGTGTTGAACAGATTGAAACATTAGAACATTTCCTTTTACTCTGTCCCTATGTTACTTCCTTTTGGTCGGACTTGGCCATTCGGTGGGGCTGGAGTGTGTTGAGACACATTACCTATCAGAGCTTGATTTTGGGGGATTATTCAGGTTTTCTAAGGAGGTATCATCCAAGTACATTGAATGTGATTTTTGCATGTATTAAATATCATTTATGGCAAGCCAGATGTCAGTTCTCCGTGCAACACACCCTTCTTCCTAATAGTGTTATTCTTAACCGTATAGAACTAGCGTTAGGGAAGCAAAAGAGTTTTGAACATCGAACCTTGGATAATCAAGTTTTTCTTAGTTTTTGGAAAAATATTATTTGGCTTTTATGAATGCTATATGTTTTTTGTTCTCTTATTCCTTTTTGGATCCCTCATGTAGGAATTGTTTTGGATAAGTATTTTCTTCCTGAATGTATCACAGTTCCTCAAGAGTTATAATTTCTGTTCATGAATTATGTTGTTCTTGTTTTTTCCTACTGTTTTTTCTGTTGTCTTCTTTATTGATGTATGGTTTATTTTCAAATAAAAAATTCCACTACTCTTTTCGATAAGTGCCATGGGATCTTTAACATCCACCTGAACTACCACCAATCCAGGCAGATGAGACCTCTGTTTAATGTCTCATCTGAAAGACGGCACCTCAGAAGTGCAGCACCCCTCTCATGCTGCACTACAGTGTCAGTACTGGGATATTAACCCAAGTGCCAGATGTGGGAACTGAACCCACAGCCCTCCGATCTCCCAGCCTCAGAGGCGAGTGTGCTACCTACTGAGCCACTGACACTGACTGGTATGTGGATAGATATGAAATGTTCATTCATGCAAGGAAAGTATTCGTAGTAGTAAAGGTTATTGATATAGTGTTCTATCCTAGGGGCTCTGAGCGCCAAACAAAAATCAAACAAGACAGTGTGAAAGGTAAAACAGTTCAAAATATACAGTCACAAATAAAAGTATAATATATATATATATATATATATATATATATAAATGCTAAAAATGCAGTGCTGGACAGTAGGTGAATTGTGGCTTGAAGATTAAACAGTACCAGAGAAAGTGCACCCCATTGCCTTGCCTTTTGCTGTAAGGTAAAATGAAAGGTTTTTATTCATTATATCATTGCTGTGGAGAGTTTGTCATTGGTTATTCTGGGTGTTCTTGGTGGTTAGTCTCTACTGCATCGCAGGTTCCCTGGACGGATCAGCATGGATACTTGGAACACTGGTGCTGATCACATTCTGTGCTGCTCGGAACAGCTCTTAATAACAACCTCTACAAAAATGTGAAATATCTTAACTTTGCTTCCTTAAAATGTACCTGCGTCTCCCTGTGAAAATGACATTTACAGGAGATACAGACAATCGGGGAGAGAGGAGGATAGGGAGGAATATCTGCAAGAAGTAAAGGAAGTGACCAGGGCAGTAAGGACAGCCAAGGTGGCAAGAGAACTTAGGTTGGCGCAGGGCATAAAAAAGGGGAAAAAGACTTCTTTGGGTACATCAGGGAGAAAAGAAGCTGTAAGGACCAAATTCTAAGAATTAAGAAGGAGGGGTGATGGGTGGAAGAGGGGGGTGAAAAGGCAGAAGTTCTCAATGACTACTTCTGTTCAGTCTTTACAAAAGAAAGGGAGGGGGTGCTACCCGTAGTAGGAGGGAGGATAGAAACAGATGGGGGGATGACAGATGGAGAAATCATAGTGATAGACAGACAGATAGATAGATAGATAGATAGATAGATACTTTATTTATAAAAGTTCCCATTTCCTACGACTCTGGGTGCCGCACAATTCATACATTATTCATTTTAAAACATATTAATAAAAAATACATATTAAATCCACTGAGAGCACATTAAAAATCACTATCTATCTCAATAAAATCACTAATATAAGTGTAACCCCTAGGTGGAGCTATCCCAAGGGCTACTACCCCTGCCTGCTTGGCTAGTTGCAGGTTAAGGGGCCTGGGTACTGAAACGGGTGCCTCCACCCGGAGGACAGCATTGTTGGTAGCAAGGCTAACCTGGGTACAGCTCTCCGGGACACTGCAACCCCCGCTTTCCCTTCTAGTGGCCTGAACAATACACAATAATCACTTTCACAATAAACCTTGTTCACCATACAAATCCCCACTCTGTCTGCACTTACCACCAGGGCTAGTTCCTCTGGCTCGACACTGGAGACCCCCTGTAAAACAAGGTTATGCACAGCAAATAGCAACAGTACAGTACTTTTGACACAAACTGGAACCACAGTCAGGTTAAATGCAAAAAGAGTTAGATCCGATTGGGACTTGAACAAGGAAGGGACATAATCAAGTTGATTGGCCTAATGGCTAAATCAATCAGGCAGTCATGCATGCACTTCAGAGCCCCTACACAGTCACACACTCTGGGTACCCAGGTGGAAGTAAGGTGGGCTAGCCTGGAACATTGCCCAAGGTAGGCCAGCATCGCAGCTGGTTGAGGCCCTGTGATGGAAGAATGAAACATGCACAACCACACACAGTTTGTAATCCAGAGCCGTATGGCTCAGTTCGTGACAAGAAAACAACAAGTGAATTAGATGACAATACTTTTGATTTAACTGATGTTGCAGGGAGCTACCCTGGTGTTTACTCATGATACCCAATACAGGACATAGGAGGGATGAAATTGAGACTGCAGGTTGATGAGTTGGAGTGCCAGGAGAAGCAGGGCCCACACGAATCACCGAGGCATCATTCCTGTTCAAGGCATTGAGCAGGGGGCTGATCCCCAGGCAGGTCTCTCGTCGATGGTTTTCTCTGTGGCGTGAGCAATCTGGCTGGGCCAGTGTGACAAGGCCCAGGCCGAGGAGCAGTTCGGATGGGAGTCCGAGAAAGCTGGATACAGCCTCCAGCAAGCAAGGCACAGTGAAACACACAGTGGGGAACCAAATCAACGACCCACTAGCAGCACACAGCACAGTTATAGTAAAGCAATCACCACTATACCAGACGGATGACAATCCGGCCGCAATCACAGAGTCCCTGCGCAAAACCGGGAGTTCAGCTGTAAATGAAGGTCCTGACAGGCCGATTGCGTTCAGCAAATCTTTGGTCTTCTTCAGGTTTTAAGCCTGGTCACCAATTCAGTGGTTTAAATCTCTCTCTCACAACTTCAGATGCAGTCCAATTCTTTGAAGAGTTCCCTCACAAGGGACAGCAGACAGGCAGGCCAAAACTCAGCCCTTCCACAGTTCTCCCTCATGAACTACGCAGTAGCTACTGCTCAAATCACTCGAGCTGTTTACTCTGCAAATTCTAACTCCAGACTGACTGACTGCAGCAGACAGCTTGGGAATTTCCCTTCGGTCCAAAAGGTTCTGGTTGGTTGATCCATCTGTCTGTCAAAGCAAGGGCTCCCCCTCCAGGTGCATTTAGGCACCAAAGTCTCAAAACTACAATTCCTACAGAAATTCCTCTCACAAGACCCCTGGGGGACAGACTCCATTTTAGGGTCCCCAAAGGTACTGATTGGCCCATTCTGGCAGTCCAGGACCAAGTTGGTGGTGATAAACAGAACTGTCCATGCTGCAAAGAAGGCAGGTTAGACAAACTACAATATCATTACTATGCTAACAGATAATCAGCAGATAAATACAGCTTCTAACAGAACTCCCTCTGCACAAATAGCGATGGCAGAACGGAACGATTATCTGACAGCCCGGGCGGGACTCGAGCATAGAAACACTCAGCCCCCTCCCAGATTAAATAAGCACCACGTTATTGGCAGCTCTTAAAGAGACAGAACACACAGGCTATAAAGGCACTCGCATGCAATAACTTTTAAACGATTAGGACACAGGACACCAGCCTGGCAGTGGGCATTTAGGCACACCCAAGGAAGACTTTTGGGAACCCCCATTTGTAGGGGGGTTACATAAGCAATAATCAATTTATAAATGCTCACTGGAACAGATATGTTTTTAGGCTCTTCTTAAAGGTTTCTGCCGAGGGAGCCTCCCTTAAAGAAATAGGCAGTGAAATTCCACAGGGTAGGTGTGGCCACCGAGAATGCTCTGTCTCTGGAATGACACAACCTAACCCTGGGGAATACAAGGAGGCCACCCCCAGCAGAACAGAGAATCCAGGACGGGTGGTAAGGAACAAGGAAATCTTGCCGATAGATAGGTCCCCTTTTGTACAGGGTCTTGTAGGTCAAGAGACCTACCTTGAAGACAATCCTCCTCCTGACTGGCAGCCAGTGCAAATCGTGAAGGACTGGGGTAATATGCTCACATCTCACCCCTGTTAACAGTCTTGCTGCCGCATTCTACACCAGCTGCAGCCTGCGGAGGGTGCTGGAGGGGTTGAGGGCATTGAGGGTGGACAAGGCACCAGGACGGGATGGAGTACATCCAAGGGTGCTGAAGGAGCTGGCAGAGGTCCTGGCAGGACCCTTGGCAGAATTATTTAATTCATCTCTAGACACAGGATGCGTACCCCATGACTGGAGACTGGCTCATGTGGTTCCCCTCCACAAGAGTGGACCCAAAGAAGAACCAGGGAACTATAGGCCAGTAAGTCTAACATCCATAGTGGGGAAGCTAATGGAGACCATCCTAAAGGAGAGGCTAATGGCACTAGGAGGTGAATGGGGTGCAGGACAGGAGGCAGTATGGCTTCATCAGGGGCAAGTCATGTCAGACCAACCTGTTGGAATACTATGACTGGATGACTAGGCAAATTGATGGGGGCCATGCGGTGGATGTCCTGTACCTAGACTTCATTAAGGCCTTTGATTCAGTACTGCATGGGAGACTTGGAAGCAAACTATGGGGCACTGGGGCAGGAACAAAACTGGTGGGGTGGGTGAGAACTGGCTAAAAGATAGGCAGCAGAGGGTGATGGTAGGTAGGGAATACTCATCCCCTAAGCCTGTGACAAGTGGTGTTTCACAGGGGTCGGTGTTGGGCCCAGTGCTGTTTGGCATATTTATTGCAGACATCTTGGAGGGCATCAGCAGCAAAATCAGCCTATCTGCGGATGACACCAAGATGGGAGCTGGGGTGGATGACCAAGTTGAGGTGGCGGGGGTTACAGGTGGATCTGGCAACACTAGATGCATCGTCTGACAGATGGCAGTTGGGGTTCAATGCAAAAAAATGCAAGGCACTGCACTTCGGAACAAAAAATCCAAGGTGAAGCTACCATCGGTGGGGTGGGAGTGGGGGTGCGGCTGGAGGTAAAGAAGAGGAGAAGGATCTGGGGGTGCTCATCACAGCAGCAATTAATAATTCCGCGCAATGCAGAAAGGCAGCAGCAAGGGCCAACAAAATGCTGGGGTGCATTTCAAGGGGCATTACCTCAAGAAGAAGGGAGGTTATTCTACCGTTATACAGATTGTTGGTTAGACCCCACCTGGAATACTGCGTGCACCACTGGTGCCTGTACCTACAAAAGGACATTAGACTGCTGGAGGGGGTGCAGCATAGGGCAACGAAGATGATTCAGGGCCTGGGGGAATTGCCATATGAGGTCAGACTAAGAGAGTTAAAGATGTACACACTGGAGGAGAGAGGAGAGGCGAGGAGAGACCGGGGATACGATTGAGACTTTGAAATACATGAAGGAGATTATCAAAACAGACACAGAGGGTCTATTCAGTAGGAGGGTGGGGAGAGACACTAGGGGCCATGACATGAGATTAGAGGGGGGTAGATTCAGCAGGGAGGTGAAGAGGCATTTCTTTACAGAGAGGGTGGTGGCAAAGTGGAATGCACTACCAGCTGAGGTGGTGGCATGTAACACAGTGGAATGCTTCAAGAAGGGGTGGGACAGGGCAAAGGGGAAGGTAAAGGGAGGGAAGGGAAGGGGAGTGGGGGTGGGGCAGCAGCTGAATAGGGAGCTAGCTGCAATCTCGAGCAGCCTAGATAGACCAGGATGGCCTTTTGCTGCTGGCAACTTCCTTATGTTTGTACATTACCCATGTTGTAATTTCCTGTTGAAAACTTTGGACCTAACAGAAAAAGAAATGATGGTAAGTCCAATAGAATTTCTTCTTTTGCAACCTCTAACATCTGTAGAGATGCCCGATCACAGGACAGTCCCTCTGTGCTGTCAGTCACATTGTTATGGCGCATCCTTTGTTATAAAATGGGCCACAGAAATCCTGTAACCTCATTGGTCTAAACAGGTCGCATGACCATGAGCAAATCCTGCAACAGACAGGTAAAGATCCTGCTGCTCAAATGTTTTGATTTAAACTTTTTATCCAGATTCATTGTATAATCGCAATAATTCACTTCAGGGTATGTGTTGTAATGACATTTACTCACTTTTTGTGTGATTATAGTGACTCAGCTGCACCTCGTGACCCACCACCCAAGATGTGGGTAAATCCCACAACACACCCTGTCATGCATTATTACTTAACTTGACCGTACAGTCCCTCCTCACAGAACCCCACAGAGGAAGCATTTGAAATGTATTCTTGACTGATGTGGGAACACTATAGAATGGAAATATGTGTTGTAATCCTGTTCTTCTTCAAGGGATTATGGGCCCTCAGCTCGGCTATTAAATATAACCCCCAAACTGTGGGGCTTACCAGTGCCGCCCCGAGGGAGTCCCTGATCCTTCCTGCTGCCAGCCCACGGTCCTACTGCTTGCTCCAAGTCTCCTGACAGCCCCCGCACGTGTTTACTGCTAAAAGCAGGGCCAGAGGAGCAGACGACGCGACCCGCCAGGCGGCCGCTCTTGCAAGTGCGAGCCAGCGAGTTTGCCCATGCGCAATGCACATTTTCGGAAGCTCCGTGTTGTGGCGACAATGGAGGTTCCCCCCATGGTCCTGGACCCCCGCCCTAGCTAACTGGAGTCCAGAGACATGAGGGAGGGGCCCCAATTGTACCTGGGGGCACAGAAATGTTTATTTTAAAAGCACTATTAAACATCATAAATTAGTAGGCGCCAGCAGCTGAGGCTGCTTGGAAATGCAGTCCCAGGCACTAGGAAGCCTGCTGAGTGCCTAGGGGGGACCCCAAAATGGGAGCTGCGATGGCCAAATGGCTGGCATCTCCCCCACAATCTTGTAGTCGCTTGAAAGGGCACAGTATAGGCTATCCAGCCCACTAGCATTTAGTTTTAACTCCCAATGGTTTGGCTGCAAAAGACTAGAAGTAAGGACTACTAGGAACTATTTTGCCATCAGCCATCTTAACAGAGACCTTGTGACTAGTTTAAACCAATCAGATCTTGCAGAAGCCCTGAGGGACTGAGAGATGGCTTCTGGGAGAGGGGAGTGGTCAATGTGCTTGGTCGCAATCCAACAGCCAATCAGCCACCCAGAATCAGCATGGACAGCCAAATCGACCAATCAGAGGTTGCCAATTGTTTTAAGGAGGAGGGAAAAGAATGTAGAAGCTCGAGGCTTTTGCCTCTCGAGGATTGGAAGCGAGAGACTGTTCTGTGACAGCTGAAGGAGAGCCCTCAAGCCTGTCAGAGGGGCTCCTGGCTGATCTCCAGCCTTGTGAAGCAATTTTCTGTAAAAGAAGAGTTTTTTCCCAACCTTAAAGAGAAGAATCAGCCTGCCTGTTGTTGTGACAGGATTTGCCATTTAAATCCTGTCAGTGAAGTAATTCTTCTCAGCTTCTGACAAGAAAAGACACTCAGACTGATTGTTCCTGAGGGGATCGCCCTGTCCTGGTGTCTCCTGCCATTGAGGAAATTTTCTACAAAGGTTCTGCCTGCCTGCAGAAGTATCCAGGTGACTTTTAAAATTAAATCTGAAGTTTGAGACTGTTTCCTGAGAGAAATCTTCAGCCTTGTCCTCCCTTTGGCTGCTGCTTGGCCATCAGGGTGACTGCAGTATTAAAGGAAGCCTGCAGGGTGACAACAGCTACCTGTCACCACCCCCCCCATCCTGGAGACCATCGGAGAGAAGAAGATACGGGCCTGTCAAGTGAACACTGTTTACAAAGGCCATCTCGGTGAAGCTTGAAAAGGCTTGACAGGTGAAGACCAGCATCTTTCATCACTGCAACCCCACGTTGCGGCTTCTGCTCCCCGCATCCTGCTGCCTGCTGATGTGGTGCACCACCAACCATCACTGTAACCCCACGGTGTTGAAAACCAGAGAACCAACACCACCAAAGTCTCCGCTCCAGCCTGTTTGTATCCATCTGAGTATTCAGCAAACCATGAGTAAGCAGGGCTGCCCTGCCGATATTTATGGAGCTGTGCAAAGGGAATAATCAGTTTAGCCACAGTTACATAGCCTTATTTATTGAAGTTTAAGTGCACCAACGCTAGCCAACCCGCGGCAACCACAGGCCTGCATCAGTCTGGGGTACCCCAGCATTCTAACTAGGGGGTCTGGTACCAGACAGGAGGGTTTGTGATATGGTTACCTGCTGGTGGGAGGTTGGGCAACTGTGTGTTTATTTGGTTACCATTTTAAATGCTGTTGCTGTTACATTGCTTTGGTTTTATTGCATTTCTACAGTTCCAATTTACATGCCAGTTTGGTATTCCCCTGCTCCAGGTATCCCCTCCCTATTCCTGCTCTCCCCAGATAAATAAATTTGTATTTATTTGCTCTTTACCACTGTGTCCATGAGCATATTATTAGATAGTTCTTTAAAGTGCATGCTGTTTATTGAAGTGCAAGGTAAAGTGAATTTCTGTGTGTGGGGTGTCATTTGGGAAGGGAGGTGGGTAGGTACAGCATCCCAGGGGGTTGTACCAATTTACCATTCTGGCCCACAAAAATACTCTGGGTGGAGGTACCGCATTATTTATATAGTCTTTTGCAAACGAGCTCCCAAACCATACCATACAGAGCCTAGGTCCCTCAACCTTGACTGTCACCGAAGGGCAGGGTTAGTGTCCCTCAGTTAGACCATGGCAGTGGGGTTACATAAACTTTCCACCTGGAAGGTTTCTGATACATGGGTTCAACCTTTGGCCCATTAATCTTTGTAGGCAGCCTTGGATTCAAACCCAGCTTCATTACCTCCTCGGCTATTCCCTCTCCAGCTTACTTGCGCCTTTGAGCTCCTTACTGTTTTCCCTCCTTCCACCCTGACACACCTCCCTATCCTTCTTCCTCTGCATCTCTTTATCTTTGAATATTACCATTTTAGCCGTTACTTTTTCAGCTACCTCTTTTGAGAACCATAGTATTCCCTTTTTCCTCTTGTCTTTGCACGCTTGTTTGATGCAGAGTTTTGTTGCCTTTACTATGCTCCCTTTTGGCTTTGCCCACTTTTCCGCCACCCCACCCAGGCCATCTTCCCCACAAGGTCATCCCTGAGACATTCACCCATCTTTATAAAATCTGCAGTCCTGAAGTTCATGACCCTCCCCCTTGTGTGGTTTTCGATTCTGCAGCCATCCTTATATTGAACCACACATACATGATCACTGGTCCCCAGGTGGCCTCCTACCTTGACATCTGCAACACTGTCCATGTTAGTGAGCACCAGGTCCAGTATTGCCCCATCACAGGTGGGTTCGCTGACTAGTTGCCTGAGGAATGCTCCTTGCTACAGTTCAGCATGTCCCTGCTGAGGCGCCAATTTACATCCAGCAGGTTGAAGTCCCCCACCAGCAGCACCTCCCCCTTTTCTGCCATCTTGCCAGTGGCTTCCACCAGTACCTTAGCTAATTCCTCCCCCTATGCCGAAGGTCTGTAGATCGCTCCAGAGTGAACAGTGCTTCCATTCCCCATCTCCAGGGTGACCCACAGGACCTCTGCCTCCCCCTGTATTCCCTGGGCTTGAGTTTCAAAAGTAAAACTATGACACAAGATGTTTGCGCTAAACGGGTACGATGCAAGTGGCACCTTGTGTCATAGTTTGCAGCTATCCCAATTTTCAAATGCCGGCTGCAGTGAAATTGGGATGTCATGCATCAAAGCCCCCCTGCACCACCCTTGCAGCAAAAGCACCTGTGTGCCAGGTTGCAAGGGTGGTTGCACCACGGTTGTGCTGCACCATCCACTTTTTTCCGATTTCAGAAGCTCTGCCGTGGTTGCAAGAGGGGGCTGCCCTTAGACCAACCAGGAGGTGATCTAGGGGCCCTATGCCACTGCCTGGCAGGGTGGCAATTGAAGGGGACCTGGAAGGAGTGGACTGGGGACTGATGTAGCCCTGATAGTGCCATGGGGGGGTGAGAGGGACACGGCAGCAGTGGGAGGGACATGAGGAGGTACCCAGGGGTGGTGCCCTGGAGTTGGCACTCAATGGATTGGGCCAAGTGGGGGGGCCAGGCAGTATGACTAGAACCCTAGTACCCAGGTGCCCTGGCACCAGCCCCACAGGACTCTCAGTCCCCTACATGCAGCAGGGGCAGTGGGTGCCACTTGTGAGGTGCATTTGGTGGCCAGGGACATTTCCCTGGCATCATGACTGTCTCCTAATAGTGCGGCTCCTACGTGGAGGTGGGCTTCTGCCCACCCACTATGTTGGGGTCTGTGCACCTAAGTGGCAGGTGCCAGGCTGTGGGCAGCTGGAGCCAGGCTATCCCTGGCAACCCCCCTGTACTCTGGCTGATCAGCCCACTAGACCTGCATTTAGCACTCCCGCCGGGTGGCACCCCACCACCCTGACACTGTCCCTGTGCCCCCTCACTCCCTAGGGAACCCTTGTGCTCCTTTTGCCTACTCTCCACTCCTTAG
Organism: Neoceratodus forsteri; assembly: GCA_016271365.2. NCBI lineage: Eukaryota > Metazoa > Chordata > Ceratodontiformes > Ceratodontidae > Neoceratodus > Neoceratodus forsteri. The sequence continues at coordinate 26,982,688 of JADMNL010000026.1, read as the reverse complement.
AAACATAGAAACATAGAATTTGATGGCAGATAAGGACCGCTTGGCCCACCTAGTTTGCCCATTTCCCTACCTGATGGATAAGCTGCAGATTCTAGTTAATCAACAGCTTACTTCCTCCTACCCCCCACTAGAATTGCCTTATGCCTGTCCCATGCATTCTTGAATTCTCCCACTGTTCCTGACTCCACAACCTCCTCAAGAATGCTGTTCCATGCATCCACAACCCCCTCTGTGAAAAAATACTTTCTAACATTACCTCTGAGCTGTCCCACATCTTCAGATTGTGCCCCCTTGTTCTTGCACATCTCTTCTTCTGAAAGATGCTATCCTCTTGTACTTTGCTAATTCCCTTGAGATACTTGAAAGTTTTTATCATGTCCCCCCTCTCCCTCCTTTCCTCAAGGGTATACATATTAAGCTGCTTTAGTGTCTCCTTGTATGTCTTCTGGTGCAGACCCTGCACCATTTTGGTTGCCCTCCTCTGAACAGCCTCCACTCTGTCTATGCCATTGCGGAGATGGGGTCTCCAGAATTGTACGCAGTACTCCAGATGGGGTCTCACCAACTGTCTGGGATAACAACTTCCTGTTTTCTACTGTTGATGCCTCTCCCAATGCATCCCAGTATCCCCCAGCCCTCCTTACTGCCTTCTCACATTGCTTGCCCACCTTTAGGTCATCTGATATAATTACTCCTAGGTTGATCTCGATTTTTGTTGTTGTTATTAACTCACCCTCCATTGTGTACTCTTCCCCTGGGTTTTTTTTCACAGATGCATTACCTTGCACATCTTTGCTTTGAATCTGAGCTGCCACATATTTGACCATTCCTCCAACCTTGCCAAGTCCCTTTTCGTCCTTTCCACCTCACCTTGTGTATCAATCCTGTTGCAGATCTTTGTGTCATCTGCAAAGAGACATACCTTTCCCTCCAGGTGCTCTCCAGTGTCACTTATAAAGACATTAAAGAGGACTGGTCCCAGTACCGAATCCTTGTTGGCATATTCCCACCCACTACCTTTGCGGGCCCTCTCGGGCTCTGCCCAGTGTGTGGGGGGGTTGATGGATCCCTCTGTCAAACCCTGAAGGTGTGCCAGATGTTTGTTGCAACCCTGCAGCTGTGGCAACTACAAGGTCTGTGGCACAGGGACCCCATTTTTACAAAATACAGCGCAGGGTCCCAGCCGCACCTGGAGTTTGCCACAGCCCTAGATCACCGCAAATTGCAGTGACCTAAGGACTCATTGAAAATCGAGCCCCCTGTGTCTCCCTCACTTTTATGCTTTTCCTCACATTAAGTACCACACCCATGGCTGCCCATGGCTATGTAAGCCTTTAAGGTCTTGTTTTGACTATTGTTGAAAATGGCTCACCCATGCTATCCTCGTAGCGGCAAGCACCCATGCTATCCTCACATCAGCAAGCACTCATGCTATCCTCGCATCGGCAAGCACTCATGCTGTCCACGCGCCGGCAAGCACCCATGCTATCCTCACACCGGCAAGCAGCCATGCTATCCTCAGACCAGCAAGCCTCCGTTGCTTTTAAAACCCATTATTATATGAACCTGTTATGACCCAGGTAATAACATGGTTATCATACCAACAAGCAAACAAGCAAACTGTTATTCATAAAGCACCCATTCCCAAGGGTGCTGAGCACTGTACAATACACATTATACAATGGCAAGAAAGAATCTTGGACTGTGATTGGTCAGTTTGGGGCTGGACCCATGACATTATTGCAGCATAACGCCACGAGTTTACTCTCAGCACTGTGAACCATGGCAGATGAGCTCTATCTCCTCTTAAGAAACAAAAATATTTTTCCACACTAATAAAAACATTCTTTAAAATTATTTTTTTAATTTTATATATAACAACAAGTCATTGTATAATAGGAATAATGCACTCCAGGGTGTGTGTCGTTTGGGATGCACCAACCCCGCCAGGCATGGCATTATCCCAGCACAACACACACCCTGTCATGCATTATTCCTTTACTATAGTACCACAGCATTATGTGCACACAAGTTTCAAATGAATAACCACAAAAGCACATGAATGTAGATCAGTATTAACCCTTGCAGGGCCACAGACTGATATATCTGTCCAGAACTCCAGTACGTTCTGACTTTTTTGGCAGTCTAAGGGCGAAAGCTCAGTCAAACAATGTGAAAGTAAAATAACTAGATAAATATAACGAATAAACTAAAATAAGATAAAACTGACTAAGCAGCCACTAAGCTAAAACGGGTCCAAAAGCTTCCATAAAAAGATGGGACTTTGGATCCCTTTTGAAGGCTTCCAGTGAGGGATGCCTCACTCACAGATCTTGGAAACAAGTTCTACAGGGTCAGGCCAGCAACATCAAAGGCCTTCTCACTCTAAAACTTTAGCTGAACCCTGGGAACTACAACGAGGCCCGCTTCAGAGGAATAGAGTGGGCGGGATGTCTGTTGAGGTACCGGAAGGTCCTGCAGGTAGCTAGGTCCCAGTTCATGTAGGGCTTTATAGGTCAGCAAACTGACCTTGAAAGAAATTTATCACCTCACCGGCAGCCAGTGCAGCTCGGGAAGGATCGGGGTCACATGACAGGACTTGCTAACATGTTATTAAATATCATGACCAGTTTACCTGGGTTCCATGTCATAATAGTCACTGTGGAATGGCAATGCATGTGAACTCACATTGCAACCACTTCGGAAAAGTCTTTTCTTGGGGGGCTTCAACCCTGCATGTCCTCTTGTGGGGCCACACCCCTTTATTATAGATTCCAACTCCAGGAGGGGGCGCAGGGTCGCACAAAAGTGTTGGCACTGTGATTCTGTCGCCGTTCTTCAGTCACCATCTTCACGGGATACCATTTACCTGTATTTAACCATGTTTTTGGCAGAGGTGTAATATACCACACCCATTTAAAACATGGTTAAAAACAATGCCAAAACAGGGATGATCATTTTACTAAATATGTTCTACAATAGTTTCAAACATATCTGACTATGTTTTAAATCAGCTGCAGCTCAGCAGAGTACTCTCCATCTCATAATCTTTCACACTGGTCAAGTAGTGTAAGGTGGGTGGAAGGCGCCCTGTCCACTCCATCAGTCCACCCTCTTGAAGGTATTTCTCCCTCCTCCCTTCTCTCTGCCCCCATCATTTCAGGGACAAAACTAGGATTATACTATATTATATATCATGACCATTGTAACCAGATATTATTAAAAGCAGACAGTCGTTGGCGCAGGGTGCATCTAGAGTTGTACAGATATAATTAAATCCATCGTTTGTGACAGCAGACTTGGGCCTTTTACATGAATACATAAGATGGGCCCAGCCTGTGTTAATGCACCTCATGCTTGACCTGCTTTGGGGGGGCTTATTGCAGGGGGAGCACATGTTCTTCTAGATGTGAGAGAGGCTGTATCAAACTCTCATCTCTGTCAATGCAGTACCGAACACTCTTTTAAACAGATGATTCAACAACTGTGATGGATTATGTTGGGTTGTGTTTTCTTGCAGTGTGGCCATCCCTTCATTAGGAACTGAGCTGAGATGATCAAAGTCCTTTCATCCTGGACATGAGCTGGGTTTGAATCCAAGGCTGCCAACAAAGATGAAAGGGATGAAGGTTGAACCCATGTATCAGAAACCTTCCAGGTAGAAAGTTTAATAGCAGAGCTGAGGGCCAGAAATCCCCTGAAGAAGAACAGGATTACAACATGTATTTCCACTCTATAGTGCTCCCACAACACCAGTCAAGAATACACTTCAAATGCTGCTTCTGTGGAGTTCTGTGAGGAGGGACTGTACAATCAAGTTAAGCAATAATGCATGACAGGGTGTGTGTTGTCGTGGAATTTACCCACAACTTGTGTGGTGTGTCATGAGGTACGGCTGAGTGACTTTAACCACACAAAAAATGAGTAGATCCCATTGCCACATGGCACAGGGTCATTATGTCACATGATAAAACAGCACAGCAATGTACCGCGCTGTAAATACAGTGGATACATTGCTGCCACTCAGGCAATCTAGCGAAACACATTTCAGCTAACAAAGCCAGTAGCTTTGTTTTCTGCAGGGGCTCTGCCCTGCACCCCTATACGGGTGGCTGCACCCCATGAACCCACCCCATTACTATAATCAACTCCGGGGGGGGGGTTAACACGGGGATGGGGAGAAACACCGTCAGGGGAGAAAAAAAACTACACAATGCGGTTTTGCAAAGGTCTGGGACCGGGATTCGAGCCCCAGTCCACAGAGGCATAAATGCTCCTGCACTGCCGCAGTTCATCACACTGAGACACAGTGACAGCTCAGCGGACCACCTCCCCAACAGAGGTCTTGACCTCTGCATCACTTCTCCTCCCCACCAATGCGTGACAGGGTACAAAACCGCGTGCAACATATGTGCCTTGCGGGGTTTTGTATCCTGTCGCGCTAGTACAGCATGCTATATGTTTTGCATGGTATTCCATGCACGGTTCTATCCATGACATATTGACCCAGTAAGTTACAACACACACCCTGAAGTGAATTATTTCGATTATAACATGAATCTGGATAAAATGTTTAAATCAAAACATTTGATCGCAGGATCTTTACATATCTGTAGCAAGATTTACTTGTGGTCATGTGACATATTTTGACCAATGAGGTTACAGGATTTTCGTGACCCATTTATAACAAAGGATGCACCATAATTCATCCCCCCCACTCTAGCTCCATCCCTTTTTTGTTTGTTTTTGTCTTTCCCTCCCCCCCTACGTACTTGCTCTGTGACTCCTACCCATCCCTACCCCTGCTACTTTATGTCCCCTTTGCCTCCACCTCACCCTCTCCCCAGCTCTTTTCCCTAGATGTCCTACCTTGTCTTCCACTCTCTTTCCCTCCCCCTCTCCCTATTACCTAGTTACATAGCAACCTGGTGTGAGCCTATGACTCCACTGTCACTTATTTTCTCTACATTCCCTCCCTCCCCTACTCTAGACCCCTCCTAGGAGTCCTACCCTGTCACTTGCCTCATTACATAGTGCGCTCGGTGGATGACTCTGAACTAGCCCTGTTGTTCCTTACCTGCACTCATCTCTCCTGCTTCTCCTTGTTTCACCTCCACCTAGGTATTGTTCTGCTTGTGTACAGTTTACCCTTCTAGGTTTTGTTTGCCATGTCTCAATTTAGTATTTACTGCTGGCACCAAATGTTTTGGCTACTCTTTTTTTAAACTTGTAACTGTGCATCATGCTTTATCTCTCTGTACCATTGCTTACTCTGTCATGTACTGTTTCCTTATGATTTATCTGTATTGCCTGTAACCTGCTACTACTATTTGGCTTGTATAATATCTCAAATCATTTGTTCTGTGCCATTGTTTGTGGCCCGTATCATGCCTGAAAATGGTTTTTTGATTTAGTGCACTTACTCGGCAAATAAAGACTTAAATAAATAAAATAATGATCATAACTACTGCACCTGTTTGGCTTTTTCCTAGTCTGATGTGACTGCCAGCACAGAGGGACTGCCCTGTGATCAGGCGTCTCTATAGAGGTTAGAGGTTGCGAAAGAAGAAATTCTATCAGACTCATTGTAATTTCTTTTTCTGGTAGGTCCAGTGTTGTCAGCGGGAATTAACTTACCGCATGGGTCATGTGAACACTGACCAGTGGTACAGCTATAGCTTTTTTTGCATACTTTTTTTTGGTTTGTTTTTTTAACTAAAGGCACAGGTAAATTAAATGTAATTTTCACAATAAGGCACAGGCACATTTTAGGTAAGCAAAGTTTAGGTATGTCAACATTTTTGTAGAGGTTATTATTAAGACATGTTCTGAGCAGCCCAGAATGTGATTAGTGCCAGTGTTCCAAGTATCCATGCTGATCCGTCCATGGAACCTGCAATGCAGTAGAAACTAACCACCAAGAACACCCATAATAACCAATGACAAACTCTCCACAGCAATGATATAATGAATGCAAAATAGTTTGTTTTATCTTATTACAAAAGGCAATGCAAAGGGGTGCACTTTCTTTGGTAATGTTTAATTTTCAAGGCGGAAATTCACCTACTGACCAGCATTGCGTTAACATACATAATATTTATAATTTTGTTATTTGTGGTTGTATATTTTAAAATGTTTTACCTTTCATATTGTATTGTTGGATTTTTGGTTCAGTGCTCAGAGCCCCTGGGATTAGGTGCTATATAAATAACGATTGCTACTACTACTACTTTCCTTTAATGAATAAAAATGTCATATCTCGCCATATATTAGTGCCCCTACTCAAATGGGGAGGAAATGCTGATAAAGACTTAACAAACACTTGGCATCAAGTTTGCTTCCTTTTCAAGCGAAGTACCTGGTAAATTTGGAGAACAAGAAATAGGTGTTCTATGATTCAGACTAGCTCAAGTGCTTTATCTCAGCTAAGAAGGAAACGAGGGTGGAAGCAGCAGATGCAAATTTTGAGACAAGTTCACACATGTGAAATAATAGATGGCTTTCATGTTTACTGGTGTTTTCTAAAAGTTGTTCACCTAGAATCGTGAAGAACAACTTAGAATGAAATGAAAAAGGGTGAGATGGCCTGAGTGGGGTGGAGGAACAGTGGGTGAAGCTAAAAGGGAGCATAGTAAAGGTAACAGACCTCTACATCAAACAAGTGCGCTAAAGCAAGAGGGAAAAAAAGACTGCTGTGGTTCTCAAAAGAGGTGGTTGAAAAGGTCAACGCTAAAAAGGGTAGCATTCAGAAGGTATAAGGGGACACAGAGGGAGGAGGATAGGGAGGTGTATCGATAAAACAGAGGGAAGCTGGGAAAGTAGTAAGGATCACAAAGGTGCAAACTGAAGAGAGAATAGCCCAGGTGGTAACAAAGGGGGGCAAGCTATTTTTAGGTATGTAAGTGAAAAGAGGAAGCCCAGGAGTTTAAAAGGGAAAGGAGGGAGAGACTGTGCAGAGGGGGACCAGGAAACGGCAGGCATCATGAACAAATACTTTTGTTCCATGTTCACAGAGGAAGGAGAAGGGGAGGGGCCACAAAAAAGTAACAGAAGCTTTGCGGGGAAGGATGTGGACACTAGTCCTTTTTTGGAGGAGGAAGTCCTGAAGGGACTCACTAATCTGAAGGTGGACAAACTAATGGGGCCAGACAGGGTGCATCCAAGGGCATTGAAGGAGCTCAGGGAGATACTGGCTGTACCTGTGGTACTCCTATTTAACAGCTCACTGGACACAGGAGTGGCTCCAGAGGAGGGCAGATGCAGTCCCACTTCACAAAAGTTGTAGCAGGGAAAAGGCTGACAATTATAGGCCAGTCAGCCCGACATCAGTGGTGGGAAACTGAATGGAATCACTTCTGAAGAAAAGGATTGTACAATATCTGGAATCCAGTGGGTTACAAGACCCGAGACAGCATGGGTTTATGGGTGGGGGTCATGCCAAACAAATCTGATAGATTTCTTTGATTGGTTGACAAAGGAATTAGACCCAGGTGGAGAGGTGGACGTGGTCTGCCTAGCTTTTACTAAGGCATTTGACACCATTCCACATAGGAGACCAGTAAACAATCTTGGTAGCTTAGAAGTGGGTCCAAAGGTGGTAAAGGTGGATAAGAAATTGGTTAAGGGCTAGGCAACAGAGGGTGGTGGTAAATGGAGTTCACTCCAAGGAAGGGAGGGTGACCAGGGGGGGGTGCCTCTGGGATCAGTGTTGAGATCCATCCTCTTCAATGTCTTTATAAATGATATTGCAGAGGAGCTGGAAGGAAAGGTCTACCTCTTTGTGGATGACACCTAAAATTTGCAATAGGGTGGACACTCCAGTGGAGGTGGAAAGGATGAGCAGACACCTGAGAAAATGAGAGGAGTGATCAAGGGTATGGCAGCTGGGTTTCAGTGTGAAAAGTGCAAAATAATGCACTTAGAGCACAGAAACCCGGACAGAGTACTGATGACTACCAAGCAGGAAAGGGATGTGGAGGTAATCATATATGATGACTTAAAGGTGACTGGGCAGTATGACAAGGCAGCTGGGATGGCTAGTGGGATGCTGGGGTGCATAGAGAGGGGGTATCACCAGCAGAAAGAGGGAGGTGGTGCTGCCTCTGTATAGATCGCTGGTAAGACCCCACCTAGAGTACTGTGTCCAGTTCTGGAAACCACATCTCTGGAAAGACACAAACAGAGTGGAGGTGGTCCAGAGAAGGGCAACTAAAATAGTAGTGGGTCAGTATCAAAAACCCTATGAGAAGAGACTAAAGGACCCAAACACGTACACCCTGGAAGAGTGGAGAGCGAGGGGGGATATGACAGAGATCTTTAAATACCTCACAGGGGTAAATAAGTACAGGAGGAAAGTATTTTTCAGAAAAAAGGTGCTTAACAAAAAGGGGACATGATATGAAACTGATGGGGAGTAGATTCAGAAGAGATGTGAGGAAATACTTCTTCACAGAGAGTGGTGGATTCCTGGAACAGCCTTCCAGTGGAGGTGGTGGGGCAAAAACAGTGGTGGGGTTCAAGAATGCATTGGATAGGCATAAGGGAATCATAATGGAAAAGAAGGGGGGAAAAAAGAGCTGTAGATCAAGTAGGGTCTGTGGTGCTACTGTAAGTAGGGGGAAAAATGGGCAGACTGGTTGGGCCAAGTGGTCCTTAACAGAGATCAAATTCTATGCTTCTGTGTCTCTACCAATAGTCAATAATAATGTATAATAAAACAAATTTCTATACAGTTCTAGTTATTTAATTTTAACAACCCTAACATTCTGCAACGAATACATAACATAATAACCACGCCGACATACTTTCCTAAAAATGGCTTTTTATTTGCATGCTTATTACTGCTATCGTTCCTCTCTCCTGATTTATTACTGATAGAATGGCCTAATTGCTATTTATAGCACCATAAAACTAAACTCTTAAGATGTGATGAGCTCTCACAGTACTTCTTTCATGCTCAAGGAAGTACTTCCTTTGCTCAAACCTTATTTTTATTCGTAGATTGCAAAAAAAATTAGATTATGATTATATCCATTTAAAGAGTGAAATTCTGCATTCTGATATGCAAATAGATTTTGCAAATGTGGTTGCTATCTTTTATGACCATGATCAAACATGGATGAACCATAGTTTACCATGGTGTTTCCAGAACATTCAGAAAACATACTGGGAAAGATCATAGATGATGTATATGAATCAGAAATTTATAGGTAATGTTCTTTATTTTAAATTTAGTGAAAGGTTAAAATGAATGTGCCCCGTTAGTTGGACCAGTGGATGCAGAATGGTCATGTTCAAGTATGGTCAATCATGATAAAAATGTCCATGGCTGGCCATATTCTGACCATACCAGACTGGCAATGGTTTTTAACTGTGTCATCAACCACTGCCATAGCTTGGTCAGACTATGGTCAACCATTTTCAACCACAGGTGAACATGTTGCCATGGCTGAACATGGCACCATGGTCAAATCCTCTCCAGGGCTAATCCCTTTCAAACGAAGTAGAATGTTTAAAGGGGAAGACAGCTGCAGTTTTTATGGTCTGAAAAATTATGTCAATAAATAACTCACCATTTCATAGTTCCTGATCCATGCACAACTGCATTCTAGAACAATTATTAAATAACCATGTTTGTAACATGTCTAACCAGTTTTAAATACTAGCTTTCTACCATGTTTAACCATGTGCAGCAATTGTAACCTTGCTATGGACATGTTTGATAGTGAAACACTGACCATGGTCATTTGATAGCTTTTGAACATGGCCATCAAAAGACAATTACCATGTTCAAAACATGGTCAGGCATGGCGTGGACATGAAATATGGTGAACATGATGTGGGGTATGCAGAATAGGGGTGATCAGAATCACTGAAATCTTAATCTGTTCTCAGATTTCAGAATAATCTGATTCTGAATCAGAATCAGAACTGGAAACTGAAATCCAATTCCAAGAAGGGTCCTACTGAGGCATATACGGGGTGCTGCCAGTGGTAACCCTCAGAGGCCAAAAGCAACTGCAAATGGAGGAAGGAAAGCAGGCATGAAGTACTTTTCCTGCCTGCAGGATGGAAACTGAAACCAAAATTGGATCCCAATTCACATTCCATTTTTTAAAACACTAATTTCAGAATTAGGATTTTTGGACTCAGAACCCTTATTCCTATTGTCGTACCAGAAGCCGGTTCAGTCCGATTACTGATTCTGAATTCTGATCACCTCTAATGCAGAGTTCCTAATTTGCTTGTAGCTACTTAAATCTGTACAGCAATGAGTCTTTTCCAAATGTGTAAATATGGAGGGATTAACCCATAACAGGTTATGGGTTTACTGATCATTAATTCATGCCCGAGAGGGGTTGAAGTCACGACGTGAAGCCAAGTGACTTCAACCACCCAGGTGTGGATTAATGCTCAGTAAACCCATACCCTGGAGTGGGTTAATCCTCTTATAACATGGGCAATGTTATGTTAGAAGTTTACCTAAAGAAACAGTAAAATAAAGCCGTGTGAACATGCAACTGTGGGTATATCAGAGATTAATCAATGGTCCGGTGACCTGTTTGGACAAATCAGAAGATAGTATTTTCAGAACCCATGTTATAAGTCTCTTTAATGCCATGCTAATAATGATGTTAGGCCACTTTGAGGTGTCCAGAATTATACCTGATTGAAACATTTCGATAAAAATTAAAATAAAAAAATAGAAAGGTTGTTGATGACAGCTGTATATGGACAAACCAAAAAAATGATTTAACCAAAAGTGTCTTCCTTTAGGTCAGTACATACATACAACTACATGCAGTGTTTCCGCCAGAGAAAACAATTGAAAGGATGGAGGATTTGTTACATAACATTGGCATAGTACATGCAGTCTTCTTTTCTGTTCTTTGTTCCCCTATTTCTTTTTCCGAGTTTTTAATCTTTTTTTATTTCTCTTCCTGTTATTCATTTTCTCTCTGTTTCCTTTCCTTTATAATTTCCCCAACTGCATTCATACTGGGGACTCAGCTGTGCTGGTGTTGTAAAATGGGCGCTCCAAACAAGAGGATCGGGGGGGGGGTGCACCTTCATGTGTAAAAGCTCAGCGGTAACGCATGACATGGGATCCACTGACCTGATGAGGAGAAATGGGGTGATTTACTGACCTTCAAGGACAAACAGAGGTGGCACCGTCTGTAGTGCAAGCATCAACAATTTATTATAAAATAAGTAGAAACACTTAACAATTTTGATGAAAAAGTGCCGCAGTGAATGCATTTATTGAAGCACTTTTCGTCAAAATTGTGTTTCGCCTAACCCTAGCCAAATCATAAATAAAGTCATAAATAATCTTTATTTTTTATTTTATTTATTTTTTTGATAACCGGGTAGGTGCACTAGACACAGATGTGACTATTTTCAGGCACGACCCGGGAAGTCACAACACAGAGAGATACAGGTACATGGCATACAGTATCAATAAATATACAATACATCACATATCAAAAGTGAAACGAGATTAAGACAATAGTGGGACCAAAGCACGTAGGGTGTATTAGACAGATAGAAGGTAAGTGCCTGTGAGTAACAGCTATAGTAATATCACATAATAAATTGCTGATGCTTGCACTATGGACGGTGCCGCCACGGTTTGTTGTTGGAATGTATGTAGCTTTAGGCAGGCACATCTGCCTATGGAACAGCCTTTGCAGTTCTGAGTGATCTACTTGTCCCTCCTTACCAGATTTTCTGGTCCGCAGATGTCCAGTTTCCGTTTAAGCGATGGCAACATCATAAATTGCAGAGAGTAATTGTTATTCATTTTTAAAAGTAGTCAGTTCTTACTTTTTATTTCAGAAGTAGTTTTCTTGTTCACTTTGCTTATTAGAAAGTTCTCTGTCTGATATTATTAGGTGTGGTGTGACAAGCAATGCTTTACCTGGAAGCTGGCATATCTAGTTCTATTCCTCTCCCTACCTCACCAGCACTGTGACCTCCCCATCACTGTGACATCACAAGGGACTGACCTGACAGCATGTGACTGGTTCTTCCTCAGTAGCATGATGTCACAGTCAGAGAGGCCACAGTGCTGATGAGTAAAACCAGGTGTGCCTGCCTCCAGGTAGCATTCTGTTCCACACATCACACCTGGTATTGTCTGGTACAAAATGGTGATGGGGGCATCAGGGGTAGTAATGGGGAGATAGAGTCATGTGGGTGCAACTCATGGCGTCCTCAAGCAAGAAACTACACTTGCAGTGATCTACAGACAACCAGGGCAAGGGGAAGAGAGTGACAGAGAGCTTGGGGAAGAACCAGAAAGGAGGTGGCAAAGGGAGGAGAAGTAATGGCTGTGAACCTGCTGGACAGCGACTGGGATGTTCCATTTGTCAGGAGAACCGGAAGTCAATCCTTGCTGGATGCATTCCAGGACTGTCTACTGGCACAACTAGTTAAGGAACCCACCAGGTAGGGGGCCATTCTCTATGTGGTGCTCACCAACTGAGAGGTAGTAGGAGCTGTGAGAGTAGCGGAGCCATTAGGGAACAGTGACCACAACTCTTCATTCGAACCAGCCCTTGGGACCAGAACACCCTACTCAAGAGCTGATGTTCTTGATATCAGAAGTGTGGATGTCACCAGGTTGAGGGAGTTGGTGTAGGACAAATTAGTTGGGGTTGACAGCATAGGAGGTGTGGAACAGAGATGGGGGGGCAATAAAGGAGGCCAGTCTCAAAGCATCTGTGTTATGCATGAGAATGGTAATCAAAAGGAACACTTTCAAGAGACCACTGTGGTTCTTGGCAAGGATCAGAGAAGCAGTCAGGGCCACAAAAAAGGCCTTCTCCAGGAACAAAGAAAAGCAGGGGGAGGAAGAACGGGGAGAATGCTTACTCAGAAATAAGGAGGAAAAGAGGGCAGTTAGGGAGGCAAAAGCAGACACAGAGCTGTGTATTGCAGAGCGAGTCTAAGGTGGTATATTGGGGAAAAAGGAAAAAAGAAAAGGGAGTCATTAGGCTATCTGAGAGGGGTAGGGTGATACAGGAAGACATGCAGAAGGCTGTTGTCCTTAGCGATTACTTTTGCTCTGTCTTCATGAGGGAAGATGGAAGGGCCTTTGCCAGAGAGTGTCATCAAAGCAGCCACAAAGGGGGTCCCGGAGATGATACAGCTAGTATTTACAAGCAAAAGGGCCTGGAAAGGGCTTGCAGCCCTAAAGATAGTTAAGGCCCTGGGACTGGATGGGACGCATCTGAGGGTGCTCAAGGAACTGGCAATGGAACTGGCTGCACCCCTGGCAGGACTATTCAATAGCTCATTACAGACAGGACTAGTTCCAAAGGACTTTGGGGGGTGGCGGACCTAGTTCCGCTCCATAAGAGGGAGACAAGGAAAAAGCGTGGAACTACAGACCTATCAGTCTTACCTCTGTTGTAGGGAAACTGATAGAGTCACAGGTGAAAGAGGACCTCACGGACTACCTGGAGAGCTGTGTTCTCCAAGACGGTAAGCAGCATGAGCTTGTGGCAGGGAGGTTTCATCAGTCTAACCTGATAGTTTTCTTTGACTGGGTGATGAGGGCATTGGATAGGAACCACGCCATGGATTTATTCTACTTTGACTTCAGTAAGACTTTTGACTCAGTGCCTCACAGACTCTTGCTGACGATGGTGGATCTGGATGCAGCTAGGAATATAGTAAGATGGTAGGTAGCTGGCTAAAGGGGAGGCAGCAAAGGGCTGTGTTTAATGGGGTCAAATAGAAATAGCAGGAGGTCATGAGTGGCATACCAGAGGGATCTGTCCTGGGCCCAGTCCTCTTCAATATGTTCATCGACGACATCGGTAAGGGAATCTGGGGCAGGCTATGTCTCTTCGCAGATGACACTAAACTCTGTGGGAGAGTGGATAACAATGAGGGACTCAGGGAAATGCTGAGTGACCTGCAAAGGCTAGAGGGGTGGTCTAAGATTTGGCAGTTGAAGTTCAACAGCAGAAAGTCTAAGGTGATGCACCTAAGGAAGAAGAACCCCAGGACAGAGTACTGGGTGGGTGGATTGAGAATTAGCACGATGGCTGAGGAACATGACCTAGAAGTTATCATCAGTGACACTCTCAGACAATCAAGCCAGTGCAACTAGGTCTATGGTAAGGCAAATAGGGTGCTGGGGTGCAACAGGAGGGATACTGATAGCAGAAGGAAAGAGGTAATACTACCCCTTTATAGAACTTTGGTGAGGTCACACCTGGAGTAGTGTGCCCAGTTCTGGATGGAGTCCTCACCTCAGGAAAGATAAGGACAAGCTGGAGACAGTGCAACAAAGGGTGACATAGATGATTCAGGCCCAACAGGGCATTTCATACAAGCAGCGCCTCAAGGCACTGAACATGTACTCTCTGGAGACCAGAAGGAAGAAGGGACATGATAGAGACCTACAAGTTCCTGAAAGGAATAAACAAGTTGGTCTGCAGGGAATTATTTGGCATGAGTAACAGTTCGAGGTCATGAGGGTACGAGTGGAAACGGACTGGAGGGAAGTTCAGGAAGGACATGACGAAGTATTATTTTACAGAAAGGTTGGTGGAACCATGGAACAGTCTAGCAGCCAAGGTGGGGGGAGTTAAAACCATTAATGGTTTCAAGCACATTTGGAACAGAGTTAAGGGTATATAGTGGCTACTTGGGATAACAGAAACTGGGAGGGAAATGGGGAGGATGGGGAGGGCTAGGACCCCGGATGGACATTAGGTCCACAGGTTAGATAAGGAACTACGAACAAACTGGATGGACCACTGGTCTTTTTCTGCTGTCATTGTCTATGTTTCTAAAATATTGTAAATAGCAAAACAGGGAAAAGAAGATGCAACCTCAATATAAAAATAATAGTTGATTACTTTTGAAAGGTAATATTAATTTCAAGCAGCACACTAACTCTATAATTTAAATTGTTTTAAGATTATGTTTACCCTTGTGCAATATTCTGGTCTTTAAATTGTTTAATATTTCACCTGACTTTACCTGTCTGTTATTCCTTGTAACAGAACACCCGATAATTTGATACTTCCCTGGTTAGACATATTATTCTGCATGAGTTATTGTATTCTATGGCTGCATGCATATTTACATAATAAAAATAAAGATAATTAAAAAGACAATGTACATTTTATGTTGCCATATAAGCAGACAGTGAAATGCTTTTATTGTTTCCCTCCTCCACAAAAGTACAGAAGAAACGTCTTTATTATTTAGAAGTTCAGAACTTGGATCCTGGTTCAGTTTTCAGCTGGAGAACTGTGTGAGAGAGGGCACCCAGTCTGCCCACCAGCTGAAGTGAGCCTGGGACAAAAAGGAATTGCTGGAGAAAGAGGTTTAGGGGAGGGGCCTGAGGATGACCTACCTCCTTGGGGGTTGGGACAGGGAGTGGAAGAGCCTCTAACCCCCCCTCCCCATCTTCTGCTTCTAAATCCTCAGTCTTCTCTTGTTCTGGATCCATACCCAAAGGAGTAATCAAAGGAGGGGCCCTGACGAAAGCATTGGGTCTGGCCCTGGCTGAAAGAGTGGCCCCTGCCTCTTCCAGCCCACCCAAAAAGGGGACGTCCCATAGCCCTTAAAAAAGATTGGGTCTATCTAGGAATGCCCTGCTAATTTCAAACTGGTACAATAACATTCGACAAATCAAAAGTATAGAGGCCTTCACAGCTCAGCTGAGGCTATCGGTAGACAAATTCAGTTTGAGGTGGTTGCCATTTTTTGACCATATTGAAGAGAAGCAGGGGGTCCCAGTTCTGGAACAGTTGCTCCAGGCATAACCCAGACGCTCCCTCTAAGTAGATATCATGGGGGAGCTAGTTATTCCATGGGTCATGTCAGTTGGGGGACCAGATTTCAGGTTAATAAACTTCCTGCTCTAAAAGAAACAATTCAGAGGGACAACTTGACTATAAAACTAACTTGAACCAACACAGCAGTATATTTGCTAAATTATTGAATGTTATGAAATTTATAGATCATATATTATTTGGTTGAAAATTACTTTAGATTACCAATGAAAAACAGGTTGACAATAAGGACACATAGAGAATGGAAGCACAAGTTCTTTTAATCAGCCTCTTTATCATTGCCTTGGCATGAATGGATGGTTTTTATTGGACTTGGATAGACAAGGTGGACTTTCAAGCAAATCCTTAATGGTTGGAGATCTTCAGCCAGAATGAGGCTCGTTCAACCTATGGACTTGATTTTTCTTCCTTTCTAAGGGATAGACCTATAATAAGAGACTATAGAGATTATTGGAGAAAGTACTGATTTGGTACATATCTGTAACGCTTGTGTCCTATATTTCAATAAAATACTAAGCTCAAAAAAAAAAAAAAAAGATTGGGCAGGATTCACAAAGATCTTGTGCTTGGCGCATCTCAAATGCCCCAACGCAAATGAGATGCGCCGAGCACCAGCTGTGGTATTCACAGAAGATGCACCGGGGAATGCTCCTGGCACATCCCCTCTGTGAATACCACAGTTGCACCCAGTCCTGGATGCACCGGCATGCGCCCAAAGTTGCTATTGAGTTACAGCAACATGCAAATGGGGCCATTAGGCATGCACAGCGCAGTGGGGCCATTTGCATGTCATTATGGCCCCATTTGCGTGTGCCATGCAGGGATGTGCCCGGCCAAATGTGATGGGCACCCTGCTATGGCTGAGGTCCTCACACAGAGGCCCAACCCATCCAGAAGACCCCCCCCCCCGCCTGCATCTCCGTTATAATGTAGCATTCAGTGGCGGTGGGCACCATATGTCTGAACCCCCCCACTCCCCACCCGCATCTCTGTTATTATGCTGCTCCTGTGGCAATACTGTGGTAAAATCAGAACCCTCCTCCCCACCCCGACCGAACGCACCTGCTCCGCACTCTATAAGACCCCTCCTGTAGCCCAGCAGACCTCCCATCCCTCACCCACTCAGGCACCCCTACCTCCCCTCTCCCCCTGTCCCAGCATGCTCCCACCGTCAGCGGGCAGCACAACCCACCCTCATACTGCCATGGTTGCCTGCCGACAGAGCTGGTCAGGAATGACAGCTACTGTACACTCTGCAGCTCTGGTGAACCCTGTCGACCAAAGGGCTTGCAGTGTGTACTGTACACTGTGGTCATCAGGTGCGCTCTGATCAGGAATGGGAGGGTGGGTTCTATTTACTACACTGTCGCTTTAGGAGCATTATTCTAATGAGAGAGGGAGTGGGGGTTTAGACTACAACCGCCGCTGAGATGGCAGGGACTGGGGGTTTCAGACTATGGTGCCCACTGCCACTGAGTGCGGCATAATAACGGAGATGTGGGTGGGAAGGAGGGCACACTGGACTGCCAAGCTGGGCAGGCTGCCATACTGCTGTCTACAGTACAGCAGCCTGCCTGTGGGTGGACATTGTGGCCTCCTGAGGATCCATCAAAGGGATCTCTGCAGGTCGCCTCCTGGGAGCTTAGAGGGTTTGTCTTCATTGTGCCAGGATCTAGGAAGGGATCGGTCAGAGTCCCTGTCCAAATCTGACTGCTGAGCAGAGGAGTCAGAGGTGTCTCGCCTGAGCCTGACCCCTGATTTATCATGGGGGTGTCTGTGAGAGCATGGGGGGGAGGAAATGGGTCACGTGTTTCCTCTTTTGTGTGGTTCTCTTACTCTGAGAGGTGTCGGAAGACTGTGGCTACCCCTCCAGCCTTCTGAGTTCAGTATTAGTACACCCCTTGGACACAGGGTCAGGACCACCCTCAAAGATGTTGGTGGGTCAAGAACTCCTCCTTAGAGTCCCTGTGGCCTTATTCAGGCTACCAAACAAAGACTTCTGAGAAGAGAGATGGCTCCTCCATTATTTTATTTTTTTTACTTTGGAGCACCTTGCCCCATTTATACCCCCTCCTATACTTCCTCAGTGCTCCATTCCTTCAGACATTGCTTATGTCCCTCCTAGGTCCGCTACCACGGCGTCTGTCTCTAGAGTGCCCGGTTACTCCTTACCTCCTCCTACTCGTGGAGCATCTGCACAGCAGAGATCTGCCTGTGGGTTCTGGACCTGGATGGCCATTGGAGCTGCTGTCATCTAGGCTCACTGAGGCTTTTTCCATTTTTCTGTGGTTCCCAGTCCCCTGGGGACGCTGGCACAAGGATGTACGTCCAGAGAGATGATGTGCTGATGCACGTCTTCTCCCAAGCGCCTGACAGCATCCCCTCTCCCTGACTCCAGTGAATGGAGCCGCCAGAACCCTGAAGAGCCAGTGCTTCCACCGGCTCTCTCGGGATGCGGGTGCAAAAGGCACCCTGGTAACCCTCCCAGAAGAAGGAGAGAGCATCCGTTGGGGACGCTCAATCCTCCTCCCTCCCCCAGTCGGCCTCCGACGACCCGAGTCCGTTCCCGAACCCGGGTCACTGGTGCAGCGCGAGGGTGGCATCCAGCACCTCAACCCCCAGCACCACTGGGCCAGCTACGTGGCTCCTCCCTTGATGGGCATCCTCAGGTTCCAGAGAGAGTGACCTGCTAGAAGCTTCCCTTGTGGGAAGGTCTAATTGGGAAGAGCTAGAAGGAGACTGTCCATTCCTGCGGTCTTTTGGGGCCTCCTCATCATTAGACAGGGGCACCTCTAACCTGGGGAGGAGGCAGAGATCGCAACCTTTACCCACAGGACATCTTTACAACAGGACATTTTTGTCTCACCTGGGAGTGGCACACATAACTGTGCCACCAGGCTCTGCGTCCAATCCAGCACCAAACTGTCATTGTGCTGACCATACTCTTAAGTCACCAGGATATCCTCGTGGTCTACCACATAGCGGCCATCAGTCCAGTCACACTCCTCTTGCATCCCCCAAGAAACTGCTTCACCAATTAAAGCTGTAAGTCTTTTGATAGCAATAGCCGGGCCCTTGTTGGCCATGGCAAGCAGTGGAATAATATGCGCCATTGGAGAGTGACCACAAACAAACTTCAGAACTGACACGCTGTCATTGGCTTCTATGTTGTAGGCTAACAGCAGCAAAGAAGAGGATGACAGTTTGGCACCTTCACCTTTTACAGGCACCTGGAGGACTCTGGGAGTTGTAGGCAGTGTTTATTGTTAGTAAGGACCCGACAGCCAGGACATGGATCATGGTTCTGTTATTTTTGCTGCTGGCCAACAGTAAAGAGGAGTGCTTGCCTTTAATACAAGCCTCTGTGTGTTGATTTAAAACTAAGAGAGCATGAATCTGTTTCACCAGCAGCCCTGACCACTGACACTTCTTCCTTTCATTGTTTGCAACTAGCTGAGAAATAGATTGAGAAACAGGTAGACTGATGGCACAAAATAGCCCAGCAAACTTGACCTCATTAACTCCCTGGAGATGTTGCAATGCTGTCCTCTGAGTGCCCTGTTTTTGCTGTGCTGCAATTGGGGGGAAGGAAGAAGACTAGACTTACCCTGTTGTTACTAGACATGGAGGTCAGAAATGCCAGGCAATGCACTAACTTACATCATGTTACTGCGCATGATTTCTGCTGATGTCACTGCCAACGTGTAGAGCAGCGTATCATCCCATGACATGCAACCTGAGTGCAGTTGATGGAGCAACTGAGACACACCGGTTGTCAAACCCAAGCCACTATGCTACACATGTGACCTCAACTGAGAAATAACCCTTGTGTCAGACTCCAAGTCAGCTGGGGCCTTGACGTGCACTGTTGCAATAGACAATGCACAGGAAGTGGAGAAACTGAATCAGTTGATGCTACACTCCTGATTACCTCACTCTAATCGGAGAACTGCAAAATAGGAGACTCAAGTCTTTAACAGCCTAGCTTGGTCTTTTTCATCTGAAGTATCCGTGTAGATTTAGTCAGTACTGTGAGTCCAGCCCCAGGATACTGTGCAAGTCTTGCTTCTTCACAATATGATGGCTGAAATTTCAATAGGCTACATCACAATTTTACTTAAGTTTTTCCTTTTTTTATAGGTTTTTGGGTTAGGTATAATAATCATAATCAACTTGTAAAAGTAGGGGTGTAGGGCCGCCCATTGTGGCTAAAGTCTTGCGATAACTTATGTCCACCATATTAAAAGGAGGCAGAATCTGTACACATGCCAAATCCCATGTTGCCAGGGAGACAGAAAGTAGAAGTAGAATCTTGATATTGTATCATCAGCCGGCACATTCCATGCCATCCTGGGCTCATGCCGTGCCTATCAAGTGGAAACCGCTCATTCAGCTTTAGCCAATTTTTAAAATTTCCAATCAGGGACATCTGGTCAAGGGAACTTCAGGGTGGGACACACACTTAAAAATTAATCTTGGAAGCCAGACAGGTAGCATGGTGGTCAAACTACCACCTGGTATACCGATGACCTGGGTTGGTGTGTGGATTCGGGTCACATGGGCGCTGGTCGGGGGAGAGAGGATAGAACATCCCTTGGACTGCTCTTATCTCCTGATGAAGGGGGATCCTATGCACAGCAACTTGCTTGCCACCTGGCTGTAGCCATGTAGCAGAACAGTGGGAGAGTCCACTTGGGGGAGACCTTGTTTTGGATGCTGATACATGCTAGCATCCCGCAGCATGTGCAGTTCATCACTGCACATTTAGCAGCCCTGAGGAGAAAAGATGGATGAAAAACCCCAACTGAGCAGGATGGCATTCCTGTCCACTGCAGGCCCCACACAACTGAACAGGATGGCATTCCTGTCCACTGCAGGCCCTGCACAACCGAGCAGGATGGCACTCCTGTCCCCACAGGCCCCGCACAACCAAGCAGGATGGCAATCCTGTCCACCGCAGGCCCCATACCACTGACTAAGCTCCTCCTCTGGAGCAATCTGGATTGTGTTCTGGAGGGGCCTGGCCAGCCCTGCCATGGGCAATAATCTGTGAGGGACTTCGCTAGAGGAGAGATAAGTCCTAAAGAAGGTTAGCGACTAGGCTGGGTGGACCGGGACAGATAGGGGCCAGTCACTGAAAGGGAGGAATAAATTCCTTGATTAAAAAAAAAAATTCAATAATGTTGGGGGAACACTAAATTACACTTTTGCTGCATTTAGCATTATTTCACCTCTCTTGTCTAAAGTCCAGGCTGACTGTGGAGATGAGCATCCTTTCCAATGACACTAATGGTTATTTCTAAAATTTCCTACATCACTACTGTACTTCTCCTGTATCTGCTTTTACCTTATTGTAATAATTAATTATTTATTATAATTATCTATTATAAGGACAAGCGATCCGTATCTGCTGTCAAATTCTATGTTTCTTTGTTTCTATGTTTTAATTGCTTCTGTTTTGTAAGCACTGTATGTTTATCTACTGCCTGTAACCAGCTTTCTTTGTACAATGTCTGGTCTGTAATGGATTGAATTTACTGTTGTACCAATTCTACTCTGTAACTTCTATGTACGTCTCTGTACCTGAGTTGCACCTGGAAATGAGCCTTGGCTCAGTGTACCTTTCCCAGTCAACAAATTTAAAATAAATAAATAAAAAATAATGTCAGTCTGTTAAAATATGTCCTCCCCGGGCTTCTGTTTATCCTTCAAGTACTCTCAATAAAGATCCCCAAGTCCTGTTTTGTGAACATTTTTTTGGGGGGAGGGCAAAGGTCAGCAGAGGCCTGGGACTTCCTAATTTTTTTAATTACTGCTCTACGGCACAGCCATCCTTCTGAGGTCTTGCCTACCCACACCCTGGCTGGACTTTGACCAGGGGATGCCTTGGAGGAGGGTGGGCCTTAATTATTTTCATCAATTTCTTACAAATTCAGGAATTATACCTTTTATTGAATTACAAAAGAAATATGGTCTTCATCAGGGGTGTTTTCCGCTATACCCAGGTGAGAAACTACATATTGCGGCAAAGGGGAAATGGACTCTAGATTACCTGCTACCTTACCTGTACTATGGGTCTTATTCAAAGATACATTGAAGGGTCATCCCTGGGGAAGACTTACTGGCCACCTATATGAACTCTTAAGGAACTATTTGGGAGATACTTCTCAATCGGTGATAGAAGGCTGAAATAAAGACTTGGATTTGGAGATACCATCAGCATTATGGCGCGATTCATCTCTAAAGGCCATTAAAATAACCTTCTCACATGTTTGGAGGGAATTTGCCTGGCAGTGCCACTCCAGATTCTTTTACTCCCCGGCAGTTTTAGCTAAATACCTCCCTGCTTCATACAGTAGGTGCTGGAGGGACTGCAACTGTAAACTAGCTGATTTAGGTTATGTTTTCTGGCTTTGCCCTAAATTAATGCCATTTTGGTGTACCCTTCAGGAGGAGCTACGGGACTGTCTGGGGAACAGATCGTACTTACAGTTAAAATGGTTATATTGTCAATGTATCCACCTCATAGACCTTTCTGGCATCATACTTTACTTCCCCTCTACATTAGCAGCAAAAAATGCCATAACTTGTAGAAGAATGTCCATCAGTATTCCTACAGTCTCTGAATGGCGACACATTGTTTTTGACATTTATAGGTTAGAGGGCCTTACGGCTGAATTACATAATAAACAAACAGCCTTCAGGGAAAAATGGCAACAGTGGATATTTTACATGGCACAACATGACCCAGACTTTGTTCCCTAGGGCAGGGTGGAGGTTTGGTTGGAGCCCGGACATAGAGGGGAGCAGCCTTAGATCATACCTCTCAACCTCCTGCCTCATAAATCAGGGACAAGGCTTCAAAAAATCAGGGACAAAGGACCCAAATCAGGGACACATCTTCAAAATTAGAGATATCCACCCAGAAAGCTGGTAGAATATGGAGCTTAGTGCAAAATGCATTTTCTAAAGAAGAACAAGTCTGTAACTTTAATGCTTGACATTGTTTTGTGCTTAATGTCCCCGCGTTTAGCCACAAAAATACAAATTTTAGGGGGGACAGAGTAACATTCTGGGGCAAAATCAGGGACATCCCTGAAAATCAGGGACACTTGAGAGGTATGCCTTAGATAACCCAGAGTGTCCTCGCCTTTTTCTTCGGGCCTCTGATCTGTGGAAGGAGTTGGACCGCAAGCGTCACTTGATTGGTGGATGGATTCCTTCTGCGAGAATCTATTTATTTTATGAGAAATCTAAGTATGCCTAGGATATTCATTATTTACCATATGACTCAATTAACCTTTTTGCATGCATGAGAATTACTAATATGTAAACATGCATTGGATAACTTCGGCTTGTTATATTATGGATGGTATAACCATGTATGTAACATTCATTACTAGGCTTCTCTCAATAAAAAGGAAATAAAAAAAGAACAGGGGATTCCAGGGTGCAAGCTTATAACACGGTTGTTGGGGGAGGAGGGTAGCATGGATACTAGATGATGGTTGAGATTAGGGGGTTGTTTAAACTTGGGGGAGAAGAGGGGATGCCAGAGAGTGTTTTTTTTTATTATTTTTTTACTTTACAGGTTCGCGACTGGTGGGTGGATGATGGACAGTAAGATGGCTACTGACCCAGGTGGAGGGAGACTGTGCTGGTCACCCAGCATGGGACTACCGAGTCAATGTCGCTCCATGTTATCAATGGGAATTACTTACAACATGAGTAATGTACACCTCATCCATGGGATCACTGGTACAGCTATAGTGTTTGTTAATAAATATTGTATTAATTTTGTCTTCAAAAAGTGAACAGAAAATGCAGTACAATAAGACACTGTAAAAAGGAAAGCCCGCATTTTCACCATACATCCAGTCCATGTCTCTCCCCACCACCAGTATGTAAATATATGAAAATAGAAGATATAATACCATTAATTTAAGGCCTGTGCAGAGATCTTGTTACAGTTCTTAATGACAGTATAAATGCAGGATTTTTTTTTGTATATATTCTGTTTCTTCACACACAAACACACACACACACACACACACACTCCCCTGCCCCAGCATGGTGGATGTTCCTGCGTGTTGGTCTGGATATACCAGGCTTCATGGAGTTAGGGGCAGAAGGGGGTATTTTTCTTTACTAGTTTCTACTGTTTTTTCATTTGAGCCTTGTAACCCTAGACCCTACAGGGGCATCGGCGTTTGGGACACAGTCCCCAGGCGTAAGCATGTGTTACTTATTCATGCGATATGCAGTGCAACATTCCTCCTCCCTCCTCCCTCTGTCCTCTGACTGGACTCCCGTGCATCTACAGATGGCAGTAGTGCTGCACACAACACCCTCCCCCTGTGAGGAGGAGAGCAGCTACCGGGCTGCTTGTTCCTCCTCCTTCTCCCCCTCTCCCCAGCTGGCCCCCCAAGACCCTGGCTTGTTCCCGAACTGGGGTTGCTGGTGTCGCAAGCAGTAACCCTACTGCTGCACCGACTGGCCGGCCATATAAAATATAGAATAAAGTATGGGGTGCAGTGTGTTACAAGAATTTAACACACATCCGAGTTGTTGGATGGCACATAAACCCCGAGGGTGAAGCCCGAAAGGATTATGATAGCCATCCAACAAGTGTGTTTGTTAACTTCGAGTAAAACACACTGCACCCCATACTTTGTTTTATATAATTGAAGAGTTCTGTTTTTTTCTGGTATGTTTTGAATTACAAAAAAAAAAAAGAAACGGGACTCTTACCTTGTGTTGAGTAAACGGTTTAATGATGAACAGAGAACAGGTTTAACAAGTAACTAAATATTTAAGTATTTAAGAAGAAAAGTAAAAAAAAATATAACTGTTCTGATTGTTGTGTCCTTCTTCATGCACAGTGAATTCTGTGAGAAAACGGACACTGAGGCTCGCGCTGACTTTCTCTTTCTGTCTCAAACATATTAGCTCTGGAAGAAGCCGCATGAATGCTGTAACACCTACTTAGGTGTTACAGTATTTAACACACGTTTTTTTCCATTGAAAAAAAGGGAACCCAGTAATTATTATATGATAATAGCATATTCGTGAGACAATATCCAATAACTAAGCATCAAATTGACATCCAGTAGAGACCTATATAGTGCGATGCAGTTGTCATTTCTTTTAGACATTTGCCTTAAGAAGTCATAACTATTTACATCAAGCTGTCTGTATGTTTAATGGCAGAAGACAGATGTTCCAGACTGAGTATTTGCACTGACATACCATGCCATTCATTAGAGACTGATTGCATTGAAAGACAGACAATATTTTAACACACGTTTCTTCATGGGCATGGAACTCTGGGGCATTGTATGCGTTTCTTTTTTTGATAGAGCTAAGGGCATGTTGTCAAAGACACAGATTTCTGGCGTAAAACTGGTACAGCTGTAGTTTTTTTTTTTTTTTTGCATTATGTATTTCATTACATTTTTTTGTCACAATGAAAGACGGGTGCAATCCAATGAAATGTCATTTTCAAAATGAGACACAGGTACATTTCAGCAAAGCAATGTATAGGTATGTCTCTATCATTGTAGAGACTGTTACTTAGGTACCTAGGTCTTATCTGTTAAACATTAACATTAGCGTGAAGAGTGGTGCTCTGGAATGTTGGTGTTGTGAGTGTTCCAATCCTCCATTTCAGTCTGTCTTCTGTGCCCGTGTGCTAGGGACAGCAATACATCTGAGGAGTTCTTCATTTATTTCATTTCTTTTCACAATTTTTGTCTTTTTCTTCCTCCCTATCTGAGCACCTCTAGCAGGCAGAGGCTGTTTATTATACAGGCAGTCTACATAAATTCAGTCGTGCCTGTCTAAGAGGAGTTTTAATTGGCAAGCCTGCCTTTTCCTCATTACAGCCTCTGCAAAGTTCTGGGTGAGTTTGCTACCGCCATTCCAACATTAGTTTAAGTGCAATATGAAAAATGTTGTTTACATTTCTTGAATATAATAGTAAATGCAGGCATGTGTGAGGACTGTTTAATAACCCCAGTGTATTGTTTTGTGTGGTTGTTTTGAAAGAGTCCTGTTTTTGCCTTCTTTAGGACCCTATATAAATGCCGCATTTTTCCCATCCTGTACTAAATTTTTTAATTACTTAAAAGTTCCAGAACCCAGTGACAGCTGAGCAGTAGACTATAATGAAGCAGTACCCAGTGACATCAGCTGAGTTGCAGACTACAATGAAGTGGAACCCAGTGACATCATCTGAGCTGTAGACTACAATGAAGCAGAACCCAGTGATATCATCTGAGCTGTAGACTACAATGAAGCAGAACCCAGTGACATCAGCTGACCTGTATACTACAGTGAAGCAGAACCTAGTGACATCAGCTAAGCTGTAGACTACAATGGAGCAGAACCCAGTGACAGCTGAGCTGTAGACTACAGTGTATCAGAACCCAGGGACATCAGCTGAACTGTAGGCTACAATGAACCCAGTGATATCAGCTGAGCTGTAGACTACAATGGAGCAGAACCCAGTGACATCAGCTGAGCTGTACGCTACAATGAAGAAGAACCCAGTGACATCAGCTGAGCTATAGACTATAATGAAGTGGAACTTGGTGACATCAGCTGAGCTGCAGACTACAGTGTAGCAGAACCCAGAGACATCAGTTGAGCTGTAGGCTACAATGAAGCAGAACCCAGAGATATCAGCTGAGCTGTACGCTACAATGAAGAAGAACCCAGTGACATCAGCTGAGCTGTAGATTACAGTATAGCAGAAACTAGTGACATCAGCTAAGCAGTAGACTACAATGAAGTGGAACTCAGTGACATCAGCTAAGCTGTAGACTGCAGTGTAGCAGAACCCAGTGACATCAGCTGAGCTGTACGCTACAATGAAGAAGAACCCAGTGACATCAGCTGAGCTGTAGATTACAGTATAGCAGAAACCAGTGACATCAGCTAAGCTGTAGACTACAATGAAGTGGAACTCAGTGACATCAGCTAAGCTGTAGACTGCAGTGTAGCAGAACCCAGTGATATCAGCTGAGCTGTAGACTACAGTGTAGCAGAACCCAGGGACATCAGTTGAGCTGTAGGCTACAATGAAGCAAAACCCAGTGATATCAGCTGAGCTACAGACTACAGTGTAGCAGAACCCAGTGACATCAGCTGAGCTGTAGACTACAATGAAGCGGAACTCAGTGACATCAGCTGAGCTGTAGACTACAATGAAGCAGAACCCAGTGACATCAGCTGAGCTGTAGATTACAGTGTAGTAGAACCCAGTGACATCAGCTGAGCTGTACATAACAATGAAGTGGAACCCAGTGACACCAGCTGAGCTGTAGACTACAATGAAGTAGAACCCAGTGACATAAGCTGAGCTGTAGACTACAATGAAGCAGAACCCAGTGATATCAGCTGAGCTGTAGACTACAATGAAACAGAACCCACTGATATCAGCTGAGCTGTAGATTACAGTGTAGCAGAAACCAGTGACATCAGCTGAGCTGTAGACTACAATGAAGCGAAACTCAGTGACATCAGCTGAGCTGTAGACTACAGTGTATCAGAACCCAGTGACATCAGCTGAGCTGTAGACTACAGTGAAGCAGAACCCAGTGACATCAGCTGTGCTGTAGACTACAGTGTAGCAGAACCCAGTGACATCAGCTGATCTGTACACAACAATGAAGTGGAACCCAGTGACATCAGCTGAGCTGTAGACTACAATGAAGCAGAATCCAGTGACATCAGCTGAGCTATAGACTACAGTGTAGCAGAACCCAGTGACATCATCTGGGCTGTAGACTACAATGAAGCAGAGCCCAGGGACATCAGCTGAGCTGTAGACTACAATGAAGCAGAACCCAGTGACATCAGCTGAGCTGAAGACTACAGTGAAGTGGAACATGGTGACATTAGCTCAGCTGAGTAAATCCACCCCGCATCTGTGGATTACACCCTTCCCCTTGCAAAAAAGTAACATAAACCCACCCCACACCACCCTTTGTGTGTTCTGAATCCCTTCTTCCTTCTCCGCCACTTCCCAGTTAAGTAAAAATCACATTTAGTTGGACACCGTATATAATATAAATGGGGGGGGGGGGGCTTGCTCAGTTTCCTTGACACTCTTCAAACTAGAGGTGAAGCAAATTAAAACCTTGTGGCCACGTTTTAGCTCCTGGCCTTGCTCCCAACTTCTGAGTAAAATTGTTTTTTCTATTTAAAGGTGATAGGAAACATTTTTTGAGATCTCTAGATGCCCTCATGCTTTCCTTTAAGTGTCTATTCAATATTCTGATATGTTGTACTTTTTTAGTTAAATTAACTTTCAAATTTTTTTTTTTTTGCCTTTGCAACTACCTTAAATCCTTATGAAGTCAGCAGTTGCTGCTCCCTCTTTTCTAATGAATAGAAGAACTCTGGATAGGGGGTTGATCCCAGTCCTTTCACAGAAGAAAGGGTTCTATAAGAACTCCTAAAACTCAAGGTGGACAAAGCAAGATAGCCTTACGGGATTCACCCCCAGAATTCTAAAAGAACTAAGGGAAGAACTAGTGACACCACTGACTACCCTTTTTAACAAATCATGGGAGGATGGTGTGGTACTTGAGGACTGGAGAAGGGTGGATGTGATTCCCATTCACAAAAGTGGGAACAAGACAGTGGCAGGATACTACAGACCTGTAAGTTTGACCTCAGTGGTAGGGAAAATGGTGGAATCACTTCTGAAGGAAAGAATTGTTGAGTACCTAGAGGCCAGTGGGGCAGAGGACCCAAGAAAGGTCATGGCAGATGAATCTAATCGATTTATTTGACTGGGTAACCAAAGTAGCAGACCAGGGAGGGGCTGTGGACATGGCCTACCTAGACTTTAGCAAGGCATTTGACACAGTCCCACACAAAAGATTAATAAACAAATTAGCCAGTCTGGGAGTGGGTCCCAGGGTGGCAGCCTG
The DNA here is from genome assembly GCA_016271365.2 of Neoceratodus forsteri. Classification (NCBI taxonomy): domain Eukaryota; kingdom Metazoa; phylum Chordata; order Ceratodontiformes; family Ceratodontidae; genus Neoceratodus; species Neoceratodus forsteri. Next base: position 26,953,926 of record JADMNL010000026.1, on the reverse strand, counting down.
GTAAAACATTGGCTGGACAACAGGACACAGAAAGTAATAGTAAACAGAGTCCACTCTGAAGAAAGGGGGTTACTAGTGGGTACTGCAGGGTTCAGTCCTTTTTAATGTCTTTATAAGTGACATTGCAGAAGGACTGGAAGGAAAAGTATGCCGCTTTGCAGACGACAAAAAGATCTGCAGCAGGGCTGATACACAAGGAGGTGTGTGGAAAGGATCAGAAGGGACTTGGCAAGGTTGGAGGAATGGTCAGAGGTATGGCAGCTTGGATTCAATGCAGAGAAGTGCAAAGCAATGCACCTGGGAAACAAAAACCCAGGGGAAGAGTACACAGTGGGTGGGGGGGTGAGTAGTAACAACAACAAAAATGGAAAGGGACCTGGGGGTAATCATATCAGATGACCTAAAAGTTAGTAAGCAATGTGAGAAGGCAGTAGGGATGGCTGGGGGGATACTGGGATGTATAGGGAGAGGCATTACCAGTAAGAAACAAGAAGTTGTTATCCCTCTGTACAGACAGTGGGTGAGACCCTGTCTGGAGTACTAGATCCAGTTCTGGAGACCTCATCTTCGCAAGGACATAGACAGGATGGAGGCAGTCCAGAGGAGGGCAACTAAAATGGTGCAGGGTCTGCAACAGAAGCCATACAAGGGGAGACTAAAGGAGCTTAATATGTATACTGTTGAGGAAAGGAGGGAAAGGGGGGGGGGACATGATAGAAACTTTTAAGTACCTCAAGGGAATCAACAAAGTCCAAGAGGGTAGCATCTTTCAGAAAAAGAGATGTGCAAGAACAAGGGGACACAGTTTGAAGTTAGAGGCGGGACAGCTCAGGGGCAATGTGAGGAAGTATTTTTTCACAGAGAGGATGGTGGACACATAGAATGGCCTTTCTGAAGTCAAAAACAGTGGGGGAATACAAGAATGCATGGGACAGACATAAGGCAATTTTTGTGGGGGGTAGGAAGAAATAGGCTGTTGGTTAACTTGGATCTGCAGCTTATCCAGTAGGTAGGGAAATGGGCAGACTAGGTGGGCCAAGCGGTCCTTATCTGCCGTCAAAGTCTATGTTTCATATAGCCTGAACATTCTTTGACATCAGTAACACCACGGCAGGGCATTCAGCTGAATAGAATGGAATGGTGTAACTTATGTCATGGCATGTCCTAGAAATATGAAAAGAAAGAGCAGTAGCTGCTGAGGAACATGAAACTCTATGTAGATCAGAGGGTACCCCATATCTAGATTATTTATTTATCAAAAATTGGCCCAAGCATGTCAGAATACATAACTGGCATGGAAAGGAAACTAGGAGGAGATTTAACTATATAACACTAATTTTCTATTACCTTTAAAAAAGACAAGCCCAAAGGGGCTTAACTCACCCCTAAGTATTACATCCACCCACCTCCCCAAAAGTAACTTAAACTCCCTCTGCCCTACCACCCCCGTATTATGAGTCCCTCGCTCCTCCGCATCCCAGCAAAGTCAAAAACACTGCATTCAATCAGACCCGCAGTAAATTACTGTATAAACATGTAAGAGGAGCTTGCATGATTTCCCGACCCTCTCCAAATTTATAGTCCCAACCCCTACTGCCCACTCAGCACTTATTACCACCCAGCAGCAGTTTGGGAGGGGGGCAGCTAGGCAACAAGGCCATGACCTCCTTTCTGCCTAGCTACTTATTTAAAATGTTCCTTTCCCATTCATGTAAATCAGAAAGAAAAAATTACTTACCATAGTATTATTGTTTCTTCCAAGGGACCCCTCATTATGCTTAAACCTATGAGGTTGACTGCATTAGTTAAGCATAATGAGGGATTTTTAGGGTTTGAAGTGCAGTAAATTTCAAAGTCCAAAAGGGCATTTTTTTTTATCATTCATAACTTTTATTTTTAGTATTTTTACCTCCTTTCTCTATTTAGCACCCCCTCACCACCACCCCACAGACACACACACACACACACACACACTCATGAACCCTATGGGTGTCAGCTTTCAAATATTGTCCCAGAAATGAGTGTTTGAAGCTTACATGGTGACATAGGCAGTCTTAGGCATCAGTGAACCTTGCAGTTGCTGGGGGCCCCCTGCTCATGGGGGGGGGGCTCCCAACCGGAGCAGTTTACCTTATCAGTTTTTACATGTTTTTATCTTCTTAAAATAGCAACAAAAGGCTATGCTGTTCTTTCTGATGTGGCATCATGATGTCATGAAATGTCCTCACTAAGCTGTGACCCAGTCAGTAAGAGGCAGCTGGGCAGCAATGGGTGGGATGGGAAAAACGGCCCCAGGGAATAACACTGTTCTCTCTCCCCCCCCCCGCATAAAATATTCCACTGGTTATAGTTAAACTAAAATAAAATGTTGCAGTTTAGGACTACAGTCAAGCACATGGAGTGAAGGTGGGCCAAGTGGGGGGGCATGGCTTCACTGATCCTGCGGGGGGGGCCCCCAAACCCCCAAAGCTGACCCTGCATGGCGAACATCCATTTTGGGGACATTTAAGTTGACAATCATAGAGATCATGAGGGTGGGAAGGGAAAAAAAGCACTCAACAGAAAAAATGAGATAAAAATATTAAAATACAAGGAAGTTATGAATGATAGAAAAAAACTCTGGTAGTCTTCACATATATGGGAAAGCACTTTACTGTGCTCAAAATCTAAACGTTTTAGCTGACCAAAAATACTTAAAGGATAGGTGCAGTCCTAATAGAAATTCTTTTAGCCACTTAGGAAATCTCTTAGCATTTGGCTATATAGCTATAGCTATGGTGAACATAAGATAATGTTCTAAAATACCTTATAGACTAGCTAACCTGGGTATCCTGGGACCTACTATCACTTTTTCTTTCTTTCACATATACTTTTGTGGTATTTCTGTTTTTTCTTCCCCCCCAGAGGCCACAGGGTACACATGCGTGTGTGCGTGAGGAAGTGCTTGCACACGCCAGGATCTGGTGGCCCCTAACATCCCTCCCCAGACTTGCATCGCCACTCCTGGCTGCCTGCGTATTCCCATCGGACCTCCGCCTGGTGGGAGCGGGACTATGGAGGAGCGGATATCCACCTCTTTGACAGGGAGAGCCGCAGGTTGCAGCTCAATCCCACTACAACCCTTTCCCTCGCCCCGAGCCGGCTCCCAGGTGACCCGAGATCATTCCCAAACCCAGGTCACCAGTGTAGCACGAGGTAAGGTGACAGTGCCCCAGCCCTCAGCGCCACCAGGCCGGCTACTGTCACTTTTTTTTACTATAATAACATTTTTTGTTATTAATATTCAAATATAACAAACAGTGACTAAAGTTTCAACATGTGCAAATAACTTCCTGTTATATCAGAATATGAATGTAGTATCATAAAACAACATATTTTCTAACTTCTGTGTTAATTCCCACAAGCACTGTTCAGCAATTGATATGCAAAAATTACTAGGGAAGACTTGTTAAATCTTGTCTTGGTTTAACATGAGTTATTCAAATTGAGGGCAGGGTAACCAGATTCTTAGAAACATATCTAGCCTATCATTGCCTGAGTAACGAATCATTTCATTATTATCAAGAAAGGACATGTGATCATACCAATCCTACAAAGAAGGTGTGAACTCGCTTGTCCAGTTTCTCAACAGAATACGTCTTGACACTTAATGAAGTATAGTATAGGAGATCCACATTTTTGGGGAAACAAGGCTGGAGTGGTATGGGAAAATCCCTAGTGAAAATACCATGGGGGGAAGGAAGGAATGATACTTCTTGTGATTTTTGTGCCCAAACAGCAGACAGTATGCCAGATTTTCTGGACTTTTGGACAGCCCCATAACACATGTGCCAGTCCTGCATTCACTTGATTGGACCTCCAACAGAGTTATTTGAGTGTCAAATTTTAAATAGCTCAGTCAGCCATAGATGATATCTAGGCAAGATCTTACATTGTATACGAGCCTACCTTGAAGCTCTTTGAAACTCTGGCTAGTCATTTTCAAGCTGAGTCCCATTCCTATGTAATGATTCTCATTTGTAGTTTTTCCTCTACGGAATGTTTGGCTTTATTTGCTAAACATATAGATAGTATACTGCTAACTACAATTTTATATATTAAACCTGCCCCTTTTCTAAAAGATCCAAATTTAAGCAGTTAGTTCCACTCCTCACATTTAGGCAGAGTATATTCATTTGTCAGAATGTGTTTGCTAAGAATATCTCTTAGTTGAAGGTAACAGTAAAAGTGGAATTTATGTATTCCATAGTTCTTCTGGATTTCCTTGAATAATAAGAATCCACAATTCCGATTTATGCTCCACAATCCCACTTTATGATCCACTATCCCAGTTTATAATCCACTATCCCAATTTATGATCCACCCTATCCTGATTTTATGATCCACTATCCTGAATTATTATCCATTATCCTGATTTATGACATTATTGTGCTTTATAATGCCTGTCTTCACCAAGTCAGGATTGGACAAAGGCTTGTTACCATCAGCTAGACTTGGGGTGGACTGGCTTGGAATAAAATCTAGTGGTATCTTATTTGGATTATTGATGGTGTTTACTTTCTTAAGGGGTTGGATTGATCCATAACATGCAGGGATTATCCTTCACATGTAAGTTAGGACACAAAAACATGAGATCTGTTAAACTGTGTGGTTCAAAACTTTTTTTATAGATAGCCAGAGAGGCAGTAGATGCAAGTTATTAGGGGAGTCATGTACAGTATATGGGCCATGGTCTATTTTAGGATGAAAGCATGCTGGCACTGTTCCCACTGGGGGGAAGGGGGTGCACAAACCACCCATATTCTGTGCAGCTCTTAGTTTGGAAATGTTTAACCTACAGGGTTTACTGTCCCAGATAAAGTTCCTAATAGTACTTTCAAGCTGTTTAAATATTTTTTTTTATCAAGTAGGACTGGTAAGTTCTGGAAGAGAAAAACAATCTGGTAGCTACATTCACTTTTATGGCATTAATCTTTCTCCATAGAGAGAGGTTGATTTCGACCATCTGGCTAGATTTAATTCTGTCATACATTAGAGGATAAAAATGTAATTCTATAATTGCATCCAGTTTATCTGTAATTTGTAGACCCAGATGAGTAATTTTGTTTTTGAGACATTTTTATCTAAAATTTGTTCCCTATTATCCATTGTGACTTTAGTTATGTTTTTATGCAAAACTTGAGTTTTGTCGCAATTAACTGTAAGGCCTGAGATGGCTTCAAAGACAGCAAGGACTGGCTGGAGATAGGTACAGGATTCAACAGGGCATGTAAATGTTAACAGGAGGTCATCCAGAAATGCGAAGGACTTGTAATTCTGTTTTCCCAGTATTATCCTATTAAATATCAGGTGATCATTAATAGTTCTAATTAGGGGTTCAAAAATGAAGATAGATAAGTTAGGGAGATGGGGGCATCCCTGACTAGTACCACAGAATAGTGTGAACAGGGTCGATAAGGTGCTATTCGTTAGTGCTTGTGTTGTTGGGTTTTCATAAATCATAGCTGTCCTTGGAATAAACTTTTCTCCAAAACCAAATTCAGTAAGAGCTCTTAGCATGTAGTCCCACCGGACTGAATCAAATGCTTTGAAAATATCTAAAGAGAGTGCAATATATAGTTCTTTCTGTTTGTTGGCCCACCACATAAGGTTGAGTAGGTACCTGGTCAAAAGCTTGTGGGGATTACAGTGTGGTAATAAAACCACACTGTGCAAATAGCGTAACTGAAAAGAGCTACTGGGGAATTATAGCGTGGGCACAACAACGCTATACATGTAGTTCTTTTCAGTCAGGCCAAGCAGTCTAAGGTTCTGATTGTACAGTGGGTGACCATACAGGCTCTGTGGCTTAGTGGTTAGAGTCATAGGCTATGAATGGTTAGTACGTCCCCTGTTGTTTTTCTTGGTGGTTTGTGCGTTCTCGAGGATGTGTATTTAAAAGTATGGGGGTAAGTATAGGGGGGGTGAGTGATGCCCCCTGCATAAAATTGTTGTTGCCCTGCCACACACTCAGATTTCTCCTCCTGTCTGAGTTCCATGCCACCCACATGTGTCCATCTTGCTCAACTTGCATGCTGTCTCTCAGAGTTGCATTATAGAATCTGCCCCCCTGCCGAGTCATGATGTTTGTGGGGTGGTTCCTCATGTTGTTCAGAGTGGTTTTGCCTGTGTGTTTAGCACTCTGTGTTTTTCCTCAGCTAAATCTTGTGTCCCACTTTGTGTTTGTGCGTGGTATTTGTTTGCACTAATTTGCAGTCGATGTTATGACCTGGTGCCAGTTGAGTAGATGGCGTATGCAGTCTGCTCCTGATCCATTTCGGATAAAACCTATTTGCTCTTTACTTACCAGTTTAATAATGATAATAGTTTGCACTCCTTTGGCCAGAATTTTAGTTGGTATTTTATAGACAGTATTCATTAAGAAGCTGGGTCTGTAGCTAGAACAGTCCGTGGGATCATTAATTTAGGGATAAGTGTGAGAAATGTTTCTTTCATTGTAGTGGATAATGATTTGTTGTTCTGCATCTCTAACAGGGTATTATGCAGTGTATGGGTGAGCATGGGAGCAATAGTTTTGTCATATTGGCCTGGAAAGTGGTCAGGGCGTGGAGTTTACCTACTCGGAGGTCCGTAATTACTTGCATTATTTCCTCTATTGATGCTTCTTTCCTAAGGTTTCTCTGCCTCGTATGGTAAGTGAAGGCAGGTTAAGTTTTCCAAAGAACTTATCTACGTTATCAGGAGACAGAGCTCTCTTTTAAGAATATATGGTGCTGTAATTTTTTAAAACTCCTTGTTTATTTCTTTATTTTTGTTTATAATTTCTCTAGAGCTACATTTTATGCCTGGGATTAGAATCTGTTGTTGGATTTTCTTCAGTCTAAAAGCTAAGAGTTTGTCACCTTTTTCACCTGCTTCCCAGTACTTTTGCCTTTCCTAAAAAGGGCATATTTAGCTTTCCACAATAGGATGGTACTGGTTTCACATTTGAGGGTAGTTGTTTTGTATAATAATTCCCTAAATGGTGTTTTAGAATTTTTGGATAGGTTTACCAAATCGTTCAGTTCTTCCTTTTTTTAAGCTCTTTCTCCCTTTCTTTCTTCCTCTTAGAGGAAAAACTTATAATCCTACCCCTCATAAATGCCTTATAAGTAAGTCTCTTAAATGCAAGTCTTGGAGACATCCCTGTTGTTGGTCTCAAAAAAATGTGTTTGTATTCTTGGTCACCTAGTCTATGAAGTCTTCTATTAAGTCCCCACCTCTTGATTTCTCTCCTAAGTCACCTATAACCAAATTTGTTCTGATCATTGCATGGTCAAAGATAGTGATGTTGTTTATCTCAGCTTCTAGGACTGAAATTGCCAATTAATTAAACATTAGGATGTGGTCAGTCCTGCTATAGGATAGGTGCCTGCTGGAGCAAAAGTAGTAGTCACGCCCAGTTCCATATGATAATAGTGAAAATTAAAAGGTGACTGAAAATACAGCCACTGCAAATTTCCAAAAACAAAATCGTCAATCAGCACTACGCAAATCAGTAGAAATAGTCATGACACTGTACTCTCTGTATGGGGGATCTAAACTTACTGTTTGTGGGGAAAGCCTCTTGCACCCCCATCTATAAATAATTGATTCTATTGGGGTGGACATTGGGGACAGAGGAAAACATGGGGGGCTACTCCATGTGGATACCAGTCTGCAGGGGGAGAATGTTGGGGAGGGACAACTCGCGGTGGGGGAACAAAGTCGGGGAATGGGAGGTCATCAAAAAAAATAGAAAATTAAACAACTAGAACAATAAAGAAAAAACAACCTACATTTAGTCCCGAACCCAGGTCTGTCAGCTTCACAGGTGGTGACTATAACCACCACACCAGGCGACCAGCTTAGAACTGGCTCACTGAATAAATCCATATAACCTAATCTAGCAGGATCTGCCTTGCTGTTTACTGACTCTACACTTGCTATTCATTACCCCTCGCTATTCTGTTACAGTCATTATTTCCTAGGGTGCTCAAACTGAGTCGCTCAATTTGCTTTGCCAATATCACTGGATACTGTCACACCCTTGGGGATGGACTAGCCGCCAAGAGTCAGGAAGGCCCAAGTCATTCAATTGTTTCTTAAGGGATGTTCTTGCGCTTGTTTCTAGTTGAATAGCTTTATGGGAGGATCTATCCAGAATAGAGTATGGCATTTCATTGAAATCTTCCCCCTCCATTATCAAAGCATAGTCAAAGAAGTTATTAAGTTCCATTGTTAGGACATTAAAAAACCTTTCCTGATTTTTCTTTGCTGCATAAGCATTACAGAGAGCTACTGTAATGCTTATGCAGCAAAAGCATTACAGAGAGCTACTGTGTTACAGTCTAGGGTCACAGCTAAAACCTGGTATCTCATAGAAACATAGACTTTGACGGCAGATAAAGACCACTTGGCCCACCCAGTCTGCCCATTTCCCTTCCTATTGGATAAGCTGCAGATTCTAGTTAACCAACATCCTACTTCCTGCAACCCCCCACTACAATTGCCTTATGTCTGTCCCATGCATGTTTGAATTCCCCCACTGTTTTAGACCCAACAACCTCCCTAGAAAGGCGGTTCCATGCATTCACCACTCTTTCCATGAAAAAAAATTTCCTCACATTACCCCTGAACCGTCCCCCCTCTATCTTTAAATCGTGCCCCCTTGTTCCTACAAATCTCTTTTTCTAAAAGATGCTAAACTCCTGGACTTTGTTGATTCCCTTGAGGTACTTGAAAGTTTCTATCATGTCCCCCCCGTCCCTCCTATCATCAAGAGTATACATATTAAGCTCTCTCAGTCTCTCTTCATATGGTTTCTGATGCAGACCCTGCACCATTTTAGTTGCCCTCCTCTGGACTGCTTCCATCCTATGTCCTTGCGTAGATGGGTCTCCAAAACTGCACATAGTATTCCAGATGGGGCTCTCCTTACTGACTTCTCACATTGCTTACCCACCTTTAGGTCATCTGATATGACTACCCCTAAGTCCCTTTCCATTTTTGTTGTTGTTAGTACCTCCCCTGCTATTGTGTACTCTTGTCCTGGGTTTTTGTTTCCCAGGTGCATTACTTTGCACTTCTTTGCATTGAATCTAAGTTGCCATATGTCTGACCATTCCTCCAACCTTGCCAAGTCCCTTCTCATCCTTTCTACCCCCCCCTTTTGTATCAACTCTGCTACAGATCTTTGTGTCATCTGCAAAGAGGCATTCCTTTCTCTCCAGACCCTCTGCAATGTCACCTATAAAAATGTTAAAGAGTACTGGACCCAGTACTGAGCCCTGATGTACTCCCTTCTTCATAATGTGTTCCATTCACTATTACCTTCTGTGCCCTGTTGTGCAGCAAGTTTGCTACCCAGGCTATGACCCTGGAACCCACTCCCAGGCTGGCTAACTTGATTATTAGTCTTTTGTGCAGGACTGTGTCAAATGCCTTGCTAAAGTCTAGGTAGGCCATATCCACAGCCCCTCTCTGGTCTATTACTTTGGTCACCCAGTCAAAGAAATCAATTAGATTTGTCTGACATGACCTTTCTGCTGTAAATCCATGCTGCTTTGGGTCCTGTGCCCCGCTGGCCTCTAGGTACTCAACAATTCTTTCTTTCAGAAGTGATTCCATCATTTTCCCTACCACTGAGGTCAAACTTACAGGTCTGTAGTTTCCTGCTTCTGCCTTGCTCCCACGTTTGTGAAGGGGAATCGCATCTGCCCTCCTCCAATCCTCAGGTACCACCCCATCCTCCCATGATTTGTTAAAAAGTGTGGTCAGTGATGTCACTAGGTTATACCTTAGTTCTTTTAGGATTCTGGGGTGAATCCCGTCAGGCCCCATTGCTTTATCCACCTTGAGTTTTAGGAGTTCCTTCAGGACTCTTTCTTCTATAAATGGACTGGTGTCAACCCCCCTACCCAGAGTGCTTCTACTGTCTGGTTTAGGTAACTCCTCCTCATCTTCTTTTGTGAATACTGAGCAAAAGTATTCATTCAGTATCTCCTTTTCACTGTCTCCCTCTGCCCACCTCCCCTCTCCTTTATTAATCTTCACTATTCCTCCCTTAACCTTTCTATGCTCCCTAATGTACCTATAAAAGGTTTTATCCCCCTTCTTAACTGAGTTGGCTATTTTTTCCTCGGTTTGGGCCTTTGCTATTCTGACTGCCTTCCCCACTTATTTCTGCTTTAATTGATACAGTTCCCTGTCATGCTTCTTCTGTGATTCCTAATACTTTTTGAATGCTACCTTTTTCTCTCTAACCTTCCCTGCCACCTCTTTTGAGAACCATAGTGTTTTTTTACTCTGCTTTATTTTCTTTATTTGTTTCACACAAAGGCTTGTTGCCTCTATGATGGCAGTTTTGATTTTTCTCCATTGTTCTTCCACCCCTCCTTTTTGGCCATCTGCTAGTGCATTCCTCAGGTATTCACTCATTTTGCCAAAGTCAGCCCTTCTAAAGTCCAGTATCCTTGTTTTTGTATGGCTTGTCTCCATGGTTGTGCTTATTGTGAAGCACACTGTGCAGTGGTTACTTGTTCCCAGATGTCTACTGACTTCTAAATTTGTGATCCTCTCTCCATTTGAGAGTACCAGGTCTAGTATTGCTCCCTCCCGAGTGGGTTCCAACACTAGCTGTCTAAGGCCTGCCTTCTGCAGGGCATCAAGAATAACCCTGCTCTTGGATGTGGCTGCAGTACATGTCATCCAGTTAACATCTGGCATATTCAGGTCCCCCATCAACAGTATCTCCCTTTTAAGCCATTTTGAGAATGTCCTCTATCATTTTCTTGTCCATTTCCTCCCTTGAGGCGGAGTCTGTATACAACCCCTGTGCGGATTGTGATGCCATTCCCTGTCTCCAAGGTGACCCAGAGTGCCTCTGTCCTCCCCTTACTTTTTAGTTCTGTAGCTTTGATCTCTTCCCTTATGTATAGAGCTACTCCACTCCTCTTTTACCCTCCCTGTCCCTTCTGTAGACTGTGTACCCCGGTATGTTGACATCCCAGTCATGGTTCTCTATGTACCATGTTTCTGTGACTGCCACAATATCCAATTGTTCATCTTCCATCAGGGCTACTAGCTCAAGAAGCTTGTTTCCCAGACTATGGGCATTGGTACTCATTGCCCTCCATTTAATGTTGGCTTTATCCTTTTTCCCCCATCCCTGCTCTTATTGCCCTTGTCTATTTTTCCATTTAACCCTGTCCTACCCTCTGTTGAGCTCTGTACCTCAGTGTTTACCTTACTATCTGCCATGTTTTGTGGAGGGAGGCTTGAAATGTCCTGCTTCTTATCAGCACCTCCCCCCTTGGCTAGTTTAAAAGCTTGCCAAGGAAGCATTTAAACCTGTCACTTAGGAGCTTGGTTCCCTTTGTGGACAGATGCAGACCATCGTGCCAGTATAGACCTTCATCTCTCCAGGTGTACCCCCAGTCCCCAATGAAGCCAAAGCACTGTGCTCTGCACCAGTTTTGCAACCATTCATTAAATTGCATGGTGTGCAGACCCTAGCCTCACCCCTGCCATGGACTGACAGCACCTCTGAGAAGGTAACCGTGCTTGCTACCTGTCTGAGGCCCCTCCCCAACTCCACAAATTCATCCTGCACTGCACTGATTCCATGCCTAGCTAGGTCATTTGTCCCAAGGTGGACAATGATATCTAGTTCCCTCTCCTGTGATGCTGCTTCTGCAATCCTGAGGATTCGCTTCTTGTCCCTTCAAGCCATGGCACCAGGTAGGCACCTTACTTCCCTCTCCTCTCCTCTCTCTTCCCCAGTTCTAACCTCCTAACAATTGATTCCCCTATCAGAAGCTGTTTCCTTCCCCTGTGATGTCCCTTGCCACCCTTTTGTGGGTCTCCCTTGTGGATGTCCTCAGCATTCTTCTTGGTCTCCACTGAGGGTGCCATCATAGAGGAACCTTGCTCTGCCAGACTGGCATATGATTTGTGTAGAGATACAACTAGGGGGCTTCACCTCTGTTCCACCACCCACATCCTCCCAGAACCCACTGTGGTCCAACTGCTCTTCATACTTGGCAACCTCTGAGGCAGTGGTTGTGGCAGTGGTGCTTTTTGGGTGGGAGAGGCCTCCTTAGTCCTTGCCAGTTCAGCCTGGAGGTGGGCAATCTCCTCCCTCAGAGCTGACAGTTGCCTGCAAATAGGACAGCAATGCAATTTCCAGAATGTCTCCTGGAAAACTGCTGCCCCACAGCCAGTGCGTTGCACCACTCCCCACATGTCCCTCTCCCTTATAATATATAACATGTAATATATATCTTTTTTTTTTGTGGTGTGTACTTACCCTTTATGCACTGTGATGGGTTATTAAGAATATGACAGTTCTGCCCCAAGACCTGTTGAGGAAGTGATGTCAGAACTTTGGCTATAAAGGAAATGCCATGCCTTGGGGTGTGGGGTGAAGGGAAGGGGGGTGGGTAGTCCACAACCACAGGTGACTGTTAGGAACAATCAAATACACCACTGCTCCACCACCCTGGTGAGTACTGCCCTTTATAGTAGTTCAACTAACCTCCAGTAACTTATTTAAAAATAGTTTAGCTATCACAAAATCCTATGCATCAGTAAATTATTTAAAAATAGTTTCTATCCCAAAATCCTAGTAGTCAATCCAGCTACCCAAAGGGACAACCAAAATGCAGTATTCAAACCCTTGTGAAGTTACTTCCAAGATAAGCAGAGTTTGCAAGCTCCTTATTCAACTCCTCAGCCACCTGTAATTTATTTAAAAATAGTTTAACTGTCAGAAAATCCTAGTAGACAATCTAGTTACCTCAAAGGGTCTACCCAAATGCAGTATTTAAATCCTTTTGAAGTTACACACAATATAAACAAAGTCTGCAAGCCCCTTCTTGGTTAAACACTAAATAAATATGTAAATAAAAAGCAATTACCAAGGGTAGTTAGTTTCACCTCCCACAGAATTGAGCAAAAGTGCACGTTGTTGCAGATATCAAGTTCAATATAGAATTTCCCACACAGCTCACAGCCGAATAAAGAAGTAGTCTCCTTCCAGGTCAAGACTCCCTTCTGGATCCGAAATATGCTTGTGTTTGATGAAATTGATCCCTTACTTTTCTTATTAAGATGGATGTGCCTCGCTTTTCACTAGAGAACCAGGTACTTTCAGCTTGTCCAGCCCATGCTCTCTGCCATTTCTTGGCCTCCACCTTGGATAAAGGCTATGTCTGATTTTCTTTTGTTTAGGTAGCATAGGACTTTCTTCCTTTTAGTAGGGGACCCAAAGCCTTTTACATTCCAGGATGTTATAACATAGTGAGACATCTTACGTTTCCCTAGTAGATCACGTCAAATATGACAGCAAATTAAAATCTGAACACTATGCAGATAACTGCATCTTATGGTAAAGAGCAGCTCACACGTTTTATGCTCCAGGTAGACAACTCATACCAGGTAGTTGCCTACCCTAGGCTCTTTTTTAGCTGCAAACAGATTTTGTTTTGTCATGGGGATAAAACGTAATTTCACTCATGAAGTCCGGCTCATAACTTCCTCATATGAGCTGAGCAGCCTCTGTGCACTACAGCCCCATCCCTAAAAACAGTTTATTATGATGTGAGGTAGGGAACGGGGCTACAGGCACTCTGTGGTGCTTGTAATGGAATCAGTAGAGGAGGGGTTGCCTAAATATACTAAGATTATCTTTGCAGGAGTGTATACATGTGTGGGGCTTAGCCCCATACATCTGTACATTTAGATAGCCCCCCCTCCCTGACACTAGCATCTCTAGCCACAAATGGTTATCAGTGCACAGCTGGGGCACAACAGATGGCAGCCAGGGCACTGATATATGGTTACTATGGGGGAAGCTCTGCACCATATGGGGCACCAACTGGGGCACAGCATTTTTTTACCAGGGCACGTGCCCTGGCAGGCCTTGGTGTAGAGCCGCCATTGCTCCCGATTCCATTACAAGCTCCATAGAGCGTGTGCAGTCCTGTTCCCTACCTCACATCATAATTATGCTGTTTGAGGGGCAGGGCTGCAGTGCTCTGTGGCTGCTTGGCTCATATAAGGGTGTTACAAGCTGGACTTTACAAGCAAAATTACCTTGTAGCCCCTGGACAAAAAAAATCAGTTTATGGCTAAAAAAGCTCCTAGGATAGGCAACTACATAGTATTAGTTGTTTACCTGGAGTGTGTTGGCAGCTCTTTAAAACATGCAACACTTAAATAGTACTACACCCCATAATCCAATATTTTCAATTTTTTTATCTAGAGGTAATTACTCTTATACTAAAACCAAAGTTAGTTAATAGTCTCTGTAATATAGTTAGGAATACAACAAGAACTGAATAGCAAAATAGTGTAAACTGAATCAGCTGCATGGCTGAAGCCCAGTTACTTAAGTAGGCTAATGTGCTACTTGAGACAGTAGGTTCAATATCGGACTACAGTCCAAGGTATTGTTGCTAGTGGCTCAACTTTGCACCAATTAGTAGCAACATCAGCTCTATTATGAAAGAACACGTCACTTGTGCATTACCCATAAAAGTAGTTTCTGTATTTAAATGATATGATGGACATAAAATGAACTGTTGTATTTATCAAAAAAACTCAGGAATAGGTGCAAAGTCAGCATAACTGTGAGTGGAAGCAATGAATGGCATTAAATTAGCCAGTAAATAGAGTGTGTCCAGAAAATGGGTAATAACAGCAAAATATCACAAGTCTGTTACAAGGAGGCACAGAACTTTCTTTGCCACGACTACCTCTTCACCACCTGAATTCCCGTCGAAGTCCATGAGCTCTCAAAACTGAAAACACTGCAGTTCCCACCTGGGCTAAAAGGTGTACATGGAGTATGAGGTTAGCCTAGCTACCTAGGATCCCTCATGATGCATTAAAGGAATAATGCATGACAGGGTGTGCGTCGTGCTGGAATAATGCCATGCCTGGGGGGTTGGGTGGGATAATGCCATGCCTGGCGGGTTGGGCATGAGGCTAAGTGCATCCAGTGCCCCAGGTGTGGCGTTATCCCAGCATGACACACACCTTGGAGTGCATTATTCCTATTATACAATGCCTTGTTGTTATATATAAAATAAAAAAAATATTTTAAAGAATGTTTTTATTAGTGTGGAAAAATATTTTTGTTTCTTAAGAGGAAATGCAAAAAAAAGAGCATATCCTAGTGGTCCAAGAGGTCATGTACATTGGTTCACAGTGCTGAGACTAGACCTGTGGCATTATGCTGGGATAACGCCATGGGTCCAGCCCCAAACTGACCAATCACAGTCCAACATTCTTTCTTGCCATTGTATAATACTGTTTATTTGTTAGGGATGTAGCTGCACCTTTCTACAAGGTTGTCATTGAAGGGAGAGAGCGGGTAGCTGTTTAGAAACCCTTGGGGGGGCTCATATCTTTCATAAGGTGTTTCTTAAAACATCACTAGTGGGACAAGTGAGACTGATTTTAAAACTCATTCTGTGCTGCCCTCTTGAACACACATGTAGTTACTCTGGCATTATTGTAACACAACCCCCTTTGAATTCACAAGATAAAAACAGAAATTACATAATAAGACTAAGATTCTGCTGACAGATCATGCCACCCATGAGTATTAATTACAAAACAGCACTGTTAACCATAGAATGATGTGTTAAGTAGAGACACAGATAATGCAGTTAAACGAGATGATAGGCATCAAATATATAACGTTAGATCTCTAGCTGCAGTCATTTGAGAAAGGTCAGAAATTGGAACCTCTGTGATCAGAGTAGTTCAGTGGAAGGGGGATGCAAACAGTGTACCACAATACATGGTTACAGCATAAACTATTAAAGACACTAGAAAATGGAACAAAGGGAACTCTGAAATTAAGATATTTCATTGCAGCAACTGTGCACTGTGATTGTAAGTCATTGAGATTAGGTGAAGATAAGACCTGCTGTTGTAATGCATGTACAGGAAGCTCGGAGCTTTCACTGTTTGTAACGTTCCAAAGATTTAGCAGCACCTGCAAACCTGTGGGAAGGCGAAGAGTTACAGGCATACCTTTGGATGCATCAAGGTGAATTAATGTTCCTTTATTTGTCAAGATTTTATAAGCTGCAAGTGAGGGGGACCTTGTTGTTCACCATTAAAAAAATGGAAGCGAAACTTGACTTCCTGTTCCACAGCACAACATAACGTAACGTAACATAACCATAACACGGGGGGGGGGGAGGCACAGTCATAAGCTGGAGGGGGGAGGCTTAGGAGGGAGGTCAGGAAGCACTTCTTCACGGACAGGGTGGTGGACACTTGGAATGCGCTACTAGAAAAGGTGGTCTTGTTGAAGATGATGGGCAGCCTCAAGAGAGGCTGGGATAGGCATAGTGGGAAGGTAAGGATCATGGGTATGAGGGATGGAAAGGATGGGAGGCGTGGGGGAGGGCAGGCTTAGTAGCTCAAAGCTGTGCACCCTGCAATACGATCAGACTAGATAGACCAAATCGTCATTTTCTGCTGGCTTCTTCGTATGTTTGTATAGCAACTATCAAAATTAAAGGTAAAGTTCAGCCTCCTTTCAACATATTCGGACATTGTTGAATTGGTGTTTTGGGTTCTGGTGGTGGGCTACTGGAGTAAGCAGAACCTGATCTTGTACTGTCCCTGCTCCAGGATCTGTTATGCTTTGGGACTGGAGTTTCCTTAATTCAATACAGGGAGAGGAGTGCCTCTAATCATATGCTTGCTGTTTGAACAATGCTGGAATTCCAGGTGCCTTTAATTTGGGGGTTATTTGGGATGGGTTTTAGAGTATAGATGAGGGGTGGAGGGAGTAATAATCCTTTGGTGAGGTGGATTCATTTTGGGAGTCACAGACTGTCCTGCATGGGAGTGTTGGCCTTCTGTGTCTAAGGCAGGAGTAGTGCTCCTGGAATGTGAATCAGAATGTTGGGAGAATACTGTTTGAGATTGAACTAGTTGGAGAGTGCTCCCCCTATCTAATCTAGCACTGCTAGCTGTGGCCCCGCTGGTGGCCTTTCCCGATCCTGGTGACATAACTGCATCCTGTGACAGGATTTGAAATCATCAGGAAAATACCCAAACTTGTGTCTAAGTTGCCTTTTCTTTTTTAATTTTTTGTCTTACTTATTTATGTTCCCCTCGAGCCCTCAGCCGGCCACTCCTTAGGGCTGCCTAGACCTACTGCCGCCACATCCCTCCACTGCCCCGTAAGTGCTATGACCCGGGTAACCCAATGTATCCCTTTGTCAGGAGGGCCCATCCCTTGTGAGGGAAAACTGGCAGAGGAGAGTCGCCCGTAGGCATTCTGCATATCCTGGGTACAGTGGGGGTTGGCACAGACACCTCGGGTCTTTGTGGCGAGCAGGGACTGGCTGCCATCATCTGGTCAGCTGAGCAGCAAATTTTCCAGTTTCCTCCCAACACACCCACTACCTTTGAAGTAGTCTGACCATGGCAGCATCCTGGGGACAGGGGCATTCAACAGCGCATCGAGGCCACACGCTGCCAAGAACGCCACCACCAGGAGCCGAAAAACAGCAGTCCAGGGCCCCCCCTCGGGAGGGAAGCATCCAAAGGATGCTCTAAACTCCCTCCCTGCCAGATTCCGCTCTTGACATCCGGGCTTGGGGCACAAACCCGGGTTACCAGCGTGCCAAGCGAACACCCATCGCTCAGAAGTTACCTTTTCTGGGTGAATTCATTATTCATTGAATAATTGAAATGAAGGATATGTTTTAAGCAGAATACGATTAATTTAAATTACTATTTTTTAAAATAATGATGAAGCAGAGCTGACCAGCATTTTCTTTATGCTGCCGTCTTGGTTAGCGCTGAAGGTCCACCTCCCTGCTGTCACTTTTTGAGTGTGATGCACTGATGCCAATAAGATGTTGGCGACCCCTTGGTTGACATTATCATCCTATTTTCCCTTCATCCTATACTGCATGAAGAACTGCCCTTGTTCATGCCACTTTTTAACTTGCCTACCCCTTTTTTTGGGGGGGAGCAGGGTTGTATCTGCAGATAGAGAACGTTTCCCCTATTTTAGTGTTGTTAGTCGTTTACATTTCTATGTTCCATTTTCCTGACTTATATCCTGGTTCTATTCTTTTTGTGCTTTTCCCAGTGCTTAGTTCCACTCTCCTTGCTAACAGGGCTGAGGCCTGTAGAGCATTGGCAACACTTCAGAGAGTCACTGAACTCCTATAATGGTATAGTTCAGGACTGAACAGGAGGACAGAGTCATAGCGCATGACCACTTGTGCGACTTGTTGTACTTTACCTTATGCTCTCTGTCCCTGCTATGGGGAGTACAACCCTGTCAGAGTGCCATAGACAAGGCTCCTGAGACCAAAGACACTTTAGGGAAGAAGGCTCAACCCCAATGTGAGAGCAGTGTCCACAAGAGGGGAAGGGAGGATAGTGGATACAAAAACCCGATAGTCCAAGGGATGCTTGGGCATGCACGGCTTATGTACCATGGGGGGGGGGCAAGTATCATCTGTTTTCCCCTCCGAAGCATAGTCATAGACTTTCCATTATTAGCTCCTCTTTGCCGTGTTACACATGCAAAGGTGCTGACACCATTGTCGATGCCCTAACTAAAATGTCTGCTCCTCTGAGGGACCCAGTATCTCCAACCCTGAGACCAAAGAGTGTGGCTGTATGAAGAAGATGCTGTATATCTGAAGATCTAGAGTTACAGTAAGTAACGCTTCTTTTTCTTTCAGGGGGTTGGAGTTACTCCAGTGATGCAAGTGATAAACTTGGGACAGTAACTCATTTCCATTTTCCCTCAAAGAGTTCAGTCAGATTAAAATGTACAGTATTGTCTAGGAAAAGGCCTTCCTGTGCAACTGGACCCTCCATGAGATTTCACAAATGTTAAAGAGCAACAGCAACCATGTTACACATTGTTTAAAAAAGCCTGAACTCACTATTGGGGAATGTTAATTTGCCCACATTAAGTGACCATGACCATCAGCTCCTAGACAGGGATATAACATTACAGGAAATAGAGGAATCTATTAAAAATTTCTCCGCTGGTAATACACCGGGTCCGGATGGTCTACTAGGAGAATTTTACAAAACATTATCAACTTTGCTTACGGTCAGGCTTTATAAAGTATTGCATCTTACTAGTGACAACGACTCACTCCACACAACAATGCAAAATGCATGTATTACCCTCATCCTGAAAAAAGATAAAGATCCTCTAGACTGTTTTAGTTACAGGCCTATATCCCTACTTAACACTGACTACAAGATTTTTACAGCTATTTTAGCCAAAAGAGTTCAGATGGTATTAACTAAATTGATAGGAAGGGAACAAGTGGGTTCTGTCCAAAACAGATCTACGTAGACTACTGAATATAGTGTGGTGGTCTAAATCTAAAAAAGAGCCTTATACCTTGCTTTCACTGGATATTTACAAGGCGTTTGATTCACTCCAGTGGAGATATCTATTTAGAGTGCTTAGAGAATTCGGATTTGGAGAGGGATTTTTGTCTTGGATCTCACTAATATATGATAAACCCTCTGCACAAATCATAACTAATGGCTTATTATCTCCTCATTTTAAATTACAGTATGGCACTAGACAGGGTTGCCCATTATCACCCTACCTATTTATACTAGCTTTTGAACCTTTAATACGACAAACCAGGAATTCAAACAACCTCTCTTTCACTGTTCCCCTTTGCAGAACTACCCAAGGCCAACGAACCTTCTTTTTCAGAGCCTCCTCCTAGTTCAACACCCTGCCAGCAGAAGTTACCGGCAAAGCAACCATGGGTGCCTTTAAGCTCAGCCTGCATCAATACCTCATCTCCTGAGCCTCCTGTGACTGCTACACCCCCATACCCCACCCTTCCCTCCCTACTCCTTCCCTCCTCCTCTACTCCCTCCACACACCTCCTCGCTGACCCTGCCCCTGATCCACCCCCAGCTCCCTCTCTTTCTCCTTCATTACACCAGCCTCTGGCCTCGCCTCCCTCTGCCAGATGGCTACCTATACAAATCTTTATTGTTTAATTTGTTATAGAAGTGATTTGCACAATTGTGATGTTTTGGTAATTAACAAAGCCCTCCTGCTGCTATGCTCATTTCTCTTTTACACAATATCACTGCCTGTCCTAAAGTTTCAAGTAACCTGACATGGAACCTTTGTAAAAGAGCCCCTGGCTCAAAGTTGTATCTGATTCCCTTAAATAAATAAATAAATTAACTAATAATACAATCAATCAGTTGTCATCCGGGAATACAAGGGGTTAAAATTGGGAGACAGAATCATAAGGTTTTAGCCTTCGCAGATGATGTTTTATTAACCATTACGAATCCAATACACTCATGTAAACAATTATAAACCCTTTTGAATAGCTTTGCATCTCTATCCGGTTTGGTCATTAACTGGGGGAAAACACAGATGATTAATGGTAACTTCTCACCAAACAGTCAGCAGGAATTTGATTTCATTATTGATAAATTCTGGATCAGAGAATCCATTACCTATTTAAGAATTAAAATTTTGCTAAATTTTCTAATCATTTTCCAAGATAATTATCATTCTTTGTTGAATAATTGGGAAGCCGACTTTAATCACTGGTCCAAACTAAATCTTTCCCTATGGGGCAAGATTAATGCTATAAAGTTGATTGAAGCCCCCAAACATTTTTATCTCTTTCAAAACTTACCTATATCCATAGACTCTGGATTCTTGAAGAAATTAGATAATATTGTCAGAACCTTCACCTGGGATAACAAAAAATCTCGCCTCAGTATCGTGAAACTCAGAGCACCAAAAGAAGTGGGAGGATTTGCACTCCCTTGCTGGGAGAGATACTATAAACAAACACTAGTACATGTATCAGAATGTGAACTTAACACAGCTCATACACCTCTGTGGTTGGAAACAGAGCAACAGATTATTAGGCTCCAAAACTAGCTGACTACTCATTCTTAAAGAAAGGTCAACAAACATGAGAACATGCATGCCTACTAGCTTCTATCAGAACTCTACAAAAAGTTAATACTATTATTAACCCTGACAAATATTTTCCAGACTTCATGCCCTTATGGTCCAATCCCATACTAGGTTATGACGGGAAATCACTGAATAACCCATATTGGCTAAAAGTAGCTATAAAAACACTTAAGGATGTAATTGACCCTAGAACAAACACTCTCATGTCTTTACTAAATTGCAACAAAAATTCCTCATACACAAATCCCACTTTTATCTATATCTACAGCTTAGAGAACAATTATCTAAACAAGTTTTATCAGCTGAGTTTCAACTTATCAAAAGTGTACAATGGACACAAGTTACTAGGCTACATATGATGGGCGTCAAAGCAGGGACTCTATATAAACTGCTAACAGACTCTGTCTCATCTATAGCACTGACTGACAGAGCTAGAGAACACTGGGAGACGGAGCTACATATTGTCATTTCCACTTCGGACTGGGAGGATGCTTGGAAACAAGCCTGCTGCAGTCTCAAAGTGATCCAAGGTAGGTTAATGCAATTTAAAATATTGCATGGATTTTACATGTCACCTAAAAAACTATACAATATGGGGTTTAGTGATAATTCAGTTTGTTGGTGTTGTAATCAAAATGGTGCTGACTTAGGACATATTCTATGGGACTGTAAGTCTATACAGCCCGGGTGGAGAAAAATACATGAAGTTTGCTGTGAAGTTACCAGAACAGATATTCCCTTTGATCCTGCCATTTTTATTTTACGCATAATATCTGGATGCCAAAAGTTAGGCTTTCATGAATGGAAATGGCTCTGCCAGGCATCACTCTCTTACAAAAGAATTATTTTGAGAAGTTGGCAATCTCGTCTTGTTCCTACATTAAGTGAATGGCATAACCAAATGTCTTTGCAAGCCAATACTAAGAGGCTCAGTTATAGTATCGTAGACAAGAATGAAACTTTTTTTAAATTTGGGCCCCCTTTATGTCAATGCTGTGTTGTAATGCCAACATGTGACATATGATATAGTATTCTTATCTTACATGAGAACATAAGCATGTGATGGCAGAAGCGGATTGCTTGATCCATCTAGTCTACCCATTTGTTTGTTTGACTATAGACTCTTTACACATGAGAGCCTGAAGCTCGGAAATCCTTCGAGCAGAAGTAACAGCAACTAAAATGAATGCTTTCCATAACAGAAAGCACAGATTGCAGCTCGCAGCTAGTTCAAAGGGAAGTAATGTGAGTTTCTACAACATAAAATTGAGTTCCCATGGAGGGACCGGGTCCCAAATGGGAGGTATCAGAGGCAAAATGCCCCACAAAAAGGTTTGGGACACCTCAAGTTGAGCCACAGCCCTGCCCTCGATTGGCTCATGGTATACAGATATGTCAGAAAGATGCACCTTCAGTGAGGAGTATCCCAAGCCTGAGTCTGAAAGGGAAAGAATACACTCCAACACCTGATTCACTGGCAGGTGAAGTGATCCAGTTGGTGGGAAGCAGCCCAAAGGGTAAAATAATTCCATTTCATGGTGTAAGTGGCCCTGGTGGAGGGTTTCCTAACAGTCATCAGGACATCTGCTACCAGCAGGAACATCCACCAGAACTAGATACATAGTGAATTCCCTGCAAGGGGATGACCTCAAACAATTGGTACAACAACCCACGAGAGACAAGGTTATCCTGGATCTAGTACTGCCTAACAGGGAAAGGATCACATATCTCCAGGTAGAAGGCCACCTGGGGGCCAGTGACCATCACATGGTATGGTTCAATTTGGCCACTAGAACTAAATCATCCCATTCCAAAGCAAAAATATGGGACTTCAGAGGAGCTGACTTTGATAAGATGGCCAAGAGAGTTAGGCTAGCCCTGGCAAGATGAAATGCAGGTGAGGGGGGGTGAAGGCAAAGTGGGCAAGCATTAAGAATGCAGTACTTGAAGCATCATCTTATTATGTTAGGGAGAAAAGCAAGAGCAAAAGAAAGAGGAAACCACTTTAGTTCTCAAAAACAGTAGCAGAAAAGATCAGAGCCAAAAGGTTGGCCTTCAGGAAATATAAGGGAAAGCAGTGGGACAAAGATAGGTAGGCATACCAAATTTCCCTAAGGGAAGCAGGGAAGGCAATAAGGCAGGCAAAGGCCCAAACTGAGGAAACACTAGCACAAACAGTAAAAGAAGGGGACAAGACTTTCCATAGATACATTAGTGAAAGTAGAAAGTCCAGAGGTGGTATTGCTAAGATCAAAGGGGATAAGGGTGTGTGCGTGTGGAGCAGGACCAAGGAAAAGCATCTATCCTAAATAGATACTACTGCTCAGTATTTACCGAGGAGAAGGTGGGGCAGGGCCCACAGCTCAGCACCATGGACACAGGGGGAGGGAAAGAGTGGGGTGTGCACAAGTCCCTTCACAAAAGAAAGGGTCCTACAAGAGCTCACTAAACTCAGGGTGGACAAAGCAATAGGACATCATGGCATACATTCCAGGGTACTAAAGGAGCTAAGGCTGGAACTAGCAGAGCCATTAGCAGAACTGTTTAGTGAGTCTCTGAGCACAGGAGAGGTCCCAGAAGACTGGAGAAGGGCTCATGTGATCCTGCTCCACAAGAGTGGTAGCAGGGAGGAGGCGGGTAACTACAGACCAGTCAGTCTTACCTCAGTAGTGGGCAAGATTATGGAGGCACTCCTTAAAGAAAGAATAGTTCAATACCTGGAATCCATAGGAACACAGGATCCAAGACAGCATGAGTTTGTAACAGGAAGGTCCTGTCAAACTAGTCTCATAGATTTCTTTGACTGGATAACTAAAGTGGTGGACCAAGGGGGTGCAGTTGATTTCACCTACCTTGACTTTAGCAAACCATTCGATACTGTTCCACATAGAAGATTGATTAATAAGCTGGGTAGGCTCGGGATGGGTCAGAGTTTGGTCAACTGGGTAGCAAACTGGTTGGCAGGCAGAAAATAGAGAGTTGTGGTAAATTGTATGCAGTCAGAAGAGATGCAAGTCACAAGTGGGGTACCTCAGGGATCAGTTCTGGGGCCAGTCCTCTTCAATATCTTCATTAGTGACATTGCAGATGGACTAGAGGGTAAGGCTTGTCTGTTTGCAGATGACACCAACATCTGCAACAGAGCAGATGATCCAGATGGAGTGGGCAGAATGAGAAGAGATCTGGGAAAACTGGTAAAATGGTCTGAAGAGTGGCAATTGGGGTTTAATGCAAAGAAGCACAAGACCATGCACATGAGGAAGAGAAACCCTGAAGCCACCTATAGGCTAGATACATAGATACATAGACAGTGTCGGCAGATAAGGGCCTATGGCCCACCTAGTCTGCCCATTTGAGCTTGTAAGTTCAGTTTGTTTCCCTAGAAGTCTGTTTCCCCTTACCCCTGCCCTCTAGAATTCCTTTATGTCTATCCCATGCATTCTTAAATCCCGTGATTGTTTCAGCCCCCACCACTTCCTCTGGCAGGGTGTTCCACTTGTCCACCACCCGTTCTGTGAAGAAATTCTTTCTCATGTTTCCTCTGAATCGTCCTCCCTCCAACTTCATCCCATGCCCTCTAGTCCTGAAACATCTTTTTCGCTTAAAAATAGTGTTTTCCTGCACCCTGTTCCTCCCTGTAAGATACTTGTATGTCTCTATCATATCCCCTCTCTCCCTCCTCTCCAGGGAGTACATGTTCAGTTCCTTCAACCTGTCTTCATAGGACTTGTGATGCAATCCATGCACCATCTTTGTTGCCCTCCTCTGAACCTTCTCTACCCTGTCTATGTCCTTACGTAGGTATGGTCTCCAGAACTGTACACTGTACTCCAGGTGGGCCTCACTAGTGTCTTGTATAGCGGAATTATGACCTCCCTTTTCCTGCTGGTGATGCCCTGCCTATACATCCCAGCATCCTATTTGTTTTACCTGATGCCTTGTCACACTGTTTCCTACCTTGAGGTCATCAGAGATGACAACCCCAAGATCCTTTCCTGCTTGGTGCATGCTATATCCTCACCCCCAACTGATATATTGTGCCAGGGTTTTTGTGCCCCATATGCATTATCTTGCACTTCTTTGCATTGAATTTCAACTGCCAAACCCTTGACCATTCTTCAAGTTTCTGCAGGTCCCTTTTCATTCTGTCTACACCCTCTGGTGTGTCTACTCTGTTACAGAGCTTTGTGTCATCAGCGAACAGTGAAATTCTGCCTTCTAGATCCTGTGCAATGTCACTGATGAAGATGTTGAATAGGACCGGTCCCAGCACTGATCCCTGTGGTACCCCACTGGTTACTCTTCCCTCTGTGGAGTGACAGCCATTTACCACCACCCTCTGTGTCCTGCCACCCAGCCAGTTACCTACCCACCACACTACTGTCCTGCCCACACCCATATTCCCCAGTTTGTGTAATAGTCATCTATGTGGCACAGTGTCAAAGGCCTTGCTGAAGTCCAGATAGGCCATGTCCACTGCCCTCCCCTGATCCACCTCCCTAGTCACCCAGTCAAAAAATTCAATGAGGTTGGTCTGACATGACCTCCCCCTGGTGAAACCATGCTGCCTTGGGTCCTGTAGTCCATTGACAACCAGATGTTCCACCAATCTCTCCTTCAGTAGTGCTTCCATGATCTTTCCCACTATCGAGGTGAGGCTGACTGGTCTGTAGTTCCCTGTCCTCTTTATTCCCACTTTGTATAAGGGACTACATCTGCTATCCTCCAGTCTTTGGTACCTCCCTGTTTCCAGTGATTGGCTGAACAGGATAGCCAGAGGTTCAGCCACCACTCTCTTAGTTCTTTAAGGACCCTGGGTGCACCCCATCTGGCCCCATTGCTTTATCAGCTCTTATTACTTCCAGTTCCTTCAGGACCCTTTCTCATGTAAAGGGACTTGTGTCCATTTCTGCACCATTCTCACCCCTTGTACCCTTCAGACCCATTACCCCTCTTCCTTAGTAAAGACTGAGCAGAAATACCTGTTCAATATGTCAGCTTTATTGTTGTCATCCTCACACGCTCCCATCCTCCCCTTCAGTCTCACTATCCCTCCCTTTGTCTTTTTCTTTTTCACTTATGTACCTGTAAAAGGTTTTGTCCCCTTACCCACTGATTTTGCAATGTGTTCTTCTGTCTGAGCTTTGGCTTCCTTACTGACTTCCCTGCCTCCCTTTGTTTCTCCTGGTACTTCTCCCTATCCCCTCTGCCTGTGTCTTTTTGTATTGCCTGAATGCAACTTTTGGCTTTCACTTTCTTTGCTACCTCTTTGGAAAACCATAATGGTCTCCTCTTCCTTTTCCTCTTGCTAACCTGCTGGGAGGGGAGTTGCTGGCAATCACAAGGGAAGAAAGAGACTTGGGTATCATCATTACAGATGACCTGAAATCATCCAAGCACACCACTAAAGCAGTAGGTAAGGCTAGAGGGATGTTGGAGTGTATTAGTAGGGGTATCACAAGTCGTAAGGAGGAGGTAATAATCCCTCTTTACAAGACACTGGTTAGGCCCCATCTGGAGTACTGCATGCAGTACTGGAGGCCGCATCTGCACAAGGACATTAACAAAATGGAGGCAGTCCAGAGAAGGCAACCAAAATGGTGCAGGGACTGCATCAGAAAACATATGAGGACCGATTAACGGAGCTCAATATGTATACCCTAGAGCAAAGGAGGGAGAGAGGTGATATGATCATAACATTCAAACACCTTAAGGGCATTAACAAAGTGAAAGAGTCTAACATGTTTCAATATAAGAAAAATAGCAGGACAAGAGGACACAGCATGAGATTAGAGGGAGGCTGATTAAGGGGTAATGTGAGGAAGTTCTTTTTCACAGAAAGGGTGATGGATGCATGGAATGGCCTACCTCAGGAAGTGGTGGATATGAACACAATGCAGGGCTTCAAACAGGCATGGGATAGGCATAATGGAGCAATACAGATGAGTCTAAATAGCTAGGCCATTGACAGAGTAAAGGCCTATGGCACATTCATACTAACATACTAAAATGCCAGCAGAATAGGCCTAACGGTCTTTCATGTCTGCTCGTTTGGTCAACCCCCACCCTGGGAGCTGACCTTGCTGCCCTCCTCACCTTCTCTGGCTTCTTCCTTTTCAGTCCCGGATAATCTCGCTGCACTGGATTTTGCTTCCAGAACCCTTCCCCTGTACCTGTCCCACCCCCTTACACTGCTTCTTACAATTTGTGATGCATCAGATATGTTTTTACTTTATTTTTTAAAGTTTTGTTATCATTGTAAGTTTAATTTTACGTAAGGACATATGACTCCAACTATGTGAAGATCTTATTACGTTGTAACAATAAGAACTTTTTATCCATTGATTTTTGTGTGTTGAAATTTGAAAATAATAAAAATCTATTATGGAAAAAAAAGCCTGAACTCAAGTCTGTGTGTCATGAGTAGTGTTTCCTGAAAATGTCATGCTATTTGGTTTTGTGGTTGTCTTTAAATCAGCATTTGCTAACTTGTTCTGGACTAACTGGAAACAGGCTGTTTCTGTCCCTCTGACTGAGCCTTGGAGAGTAGTGACATCATATTGGAGTAGTTACTGCTTCAGCAGTGTCTCCTGGGACTGCCTCCTTCTCCGGGGAATGGAGGGAGTGTGACCGGTGCATGACAGACCCCTGGCAGAGGCTAGGGTACTACAGTGACCGGCACCAGAATGCTCAGGGGGGTGGGGCGGACGCTGGATGTCATTGCATGTCCCCACCCCAGGAAAAAAAAACAAGAAAAATCTCAGCTGCCAGCCACCCTAGATGAAGCCCGCCTCGACTTCAATTAGCCTCCAGGCTGGCCCTCTGACCTATCCTGTTGCTTGTGGCACTGTTAGCGGGGCTTGTGCCACAACCCCACCCTGGGGGGTAAGCCGGGGGTATCTGAGGGTTGCAGCCAATTTGGAGGTGGAAGTCTGAGGTCTGAGACTGGGCTGAGGTTCCAGGCCCCAGCCAAACATAACATACCAAATAAAAAAAAATTAAGAAATAACTAGGAACACTATATTTATTTATTTATTTATTTATTAAAGTTTTGGAATTACAACCTTTGAGTCAGTGACTCCTTTGCAAAAGCTCCACGTCAGGACAGACACACAGGATATGTGAGAAAAGCATGTAACAATTGCTTAGTATATACCTTAGTGATTACATAAAGACATCATACATCTAACAGACAGTGACTTATATGGCATCCGGATGCCCCATCTCCTGCCTACAGTTGAAGCAGCTGCACTCTACTGCCCCCATCACCTGCCCCACGACGCCCCCGTCTCCTGCCCCACATCTGAGGTTGCTGCAACATGCTGCCCATGCCACAAGAGGTGGGGCTTTTATTGCACCCTGCTACCGACTTCCACTTTCCCAAATGGGCAGAGTTGCTGCACTATGCACATCCGGTCCCACAGTCAGGGCTGCTGTACCTTGATACCCCCCCCATGTCCTGCCCCACAATCTAGGCTTCTGCACCATGCTGTAGTCTGTTCCCTGCCACCACAGCCAGATATGCTGTACCCTGTTCCTGTCTACACAGTCAGGGCTGCTGTGCCCTGTTACTCCCTAGAGCCCCATGCCTCCACTGCCCCATGACTCCATAGTTAGCATTGCTGCACCTTGCTGCCTCTGCCACCAAAGTCAGATTTTTTGCTGCATTGTCCAAAAGAAAAAAACAGAAAAATACTTCTGTCTTGTGTTATGGGGGTGAAGGACAGAAAGCAGTAAGGTGCAGAAGTCCTGACTGTCTGGCCATGAAACAAGGGAGACATTAGGGTACAGTAGCCCAAACTGGGACAGGGTGCAGCAGTCACATGTGGTGGAACTGACACAATTTTGGGGCATGGAGGGTGCAGCAATGTCATAACCTGTAGACAAGTGGGAGCATGCTGCAGCAGCCCTAACTGTGGAGGCAATGGGCTCTACGGCACAGCAGGCCACAGCAGCCCTGCCTGAGTAGACAGGAACAGAGTACAACAACCCTGGCTATGGTGGCAGGGGAGTGTGGATGGGATGGTGAAGAAGCCTTGACTGTGGAGCAAGACACAGGGGGCATCAGGGTACAGCATCCCTGACTGAGGGATGGGGTGCACATGGTACAGCAGTCCTGATGGTTCAGGCAGGTGATGGGGGCAACAGGGTGCAGCAGGTCCAGCTGTGTGGGAGAAGACAGTGGGCAGCAGGGTAAAGCAGCCTCAAATGTGGGCAAGAGACAGGGGGCTTGTGGGGCAGGGGATGGGGCAGCAGAGTGCAGCTGCCTCAACTATGGTGCAGGAGACAGTGGGCATCAGAATGCTCTATACTGTTTCTAGTTATACATTATGTATTTTCATACAGAAACCATCAAAGAACTGAAATTTGTGAGTTTATACAGTACATGTGTCTGAAATAGCAGAGTGTGGCAGGCATCTGTTTGTCAATCTGACAGGAAAAGAATTGTTCTTACATGGACCTATTTATTGAGGATACTTCAAAGACTAACTACTTATATGAATTAACAAACTTTAGATTCATGTTATATTCACTAAATAAACAATTCAGTGTTACGTAGCTAGAAAAAAAAAATAGTTTTGATGAGAAAGAACTAACAGCTGTGAGCTGATTTCTCAAATGCATACCACTTCAACTCAGCACTGAAACTCAAATGATCAGCTTTTTAGAAGAACAAACTGGTAGATTTTCAGCAAATTAATCTGAACACATACCAGAGACTGCATTGGTAAAAACCCTGGACAGCAAACAATCAACTCTACAGAATGCTCTAATTAGGAATAGGGTTGTCAGAACCCTCTGAAGTTCTGGGTTCTAGTTCTAGTCTAGAACTTTTGAAGAAGTTCTAGGGTTCGAATCTTTTTTAGAACTTTTTGGAGCTCGAACCCTATTTTTAATTGTGCTGCCAGTAATGAAGATAGTAATGAAATACATGTAAAGGAAAAACTTTTAATATAAAGGGGAGAGAAATTATCATGTGTGACATTGATAGGAATACAACTATGTTTATCTATGGTTTCTTCTGTTTGCTAAAGCCAGCAACTTAATACGAAACAGGCCCACCCACCCATATGTTAAAATTTTTCCTGCTGCAGCTGCATCATAGTTCCTTAGTGAAAGAAAGAGGCACTTTAGCCATTTATGTACTCAGTTACATATACTCGTCATAAATTATTAGAAAAAATAACTGATATTACCTAATCTCAGCTATTTGCTGCTTTGTGTTTTAAATGAGTAAATCAAAAGTTGCTATGTTTAAAAGAAAACTTTTATAACAAAGTCAAGCCAAGGTACTGCAGCCGTAGCACATCGAACTGTTGCAAAACATATTATGTCATAATGCAGTCAGTCAAGACATTTGAATAAAAAAAATATGCCAGTCATTGTTGCTGGCAAAAAATGCATTCAATTTTCTAAGATTATTTATTTATTTATTTAGTTTTTGTTGACCGGGTAAGTGCACTAGACAAATCCTGCCTATTTTCAGGCACGACCCGGGGGAGAGGGATACAGATGAATGCCAACTGACCTTGAACCAGATAAAGCTGCTGCATAATGCATACATATACCAGCATTCTTGTTGGCAAATTGAAGTAATACATACAACTTTCTAAGATAATGCATCTTTCCAGCTGATACATCAATAAAATCTGTATTTCAGTCACATAAATAAAAAAAGTGGTTTCCTCACAACATACTAACTTAAGGAACATTTAATGTAGCTGCAGCAGTTGGCATGTGATGTTTAAGGGACAGTGTCTGTCAATCCCATTATGTATCAAATTATCACCACTTGTAAAGCAAAAACACTTTATGATAGGTCAAATTCTATGAAAACTGCTGATGCTTATTTTCTTTTATTACTGATTCCTTTATTCTTTTTTTAAAGGGGACAGGACACTTGTGCTAGGTGGCAGCAGTTTGCAATGTATTTAATAATAAAAAAGATATATATATATATGTATATCTATAGTAGGTTTCACAGTGGGCAATCGGTACAGCCCTCCCATACCATCGGTCTGCCATCATCTTTTTTCTCACCATCCCCAGCCGATCACGGATCTGTAAACAAAAGGACTAAAACAACACCCACCTTTCACCCCAGCACCCATTCCACTTTTCTTCCACCACCCTCATCTATGCAGTAGCACCCATACCACCCTTACACCCATGTTAAAACCAACCTACAACCTTCACCCCCTCAAGCACGTATTCCACCCTCCTCCCTCACGCAGATGTTTAAACTACCCCCACACTTAGTCATGAACTACCATTCATGTCACCCTTCTCTGTCCCTCACCCATGTTAAAACCCATTCCCCAACCATCACCCATGTACTAACAACTATGCCATGTTTCTCCCTCCTGCATCCATGTTAAAACCAACCCCAAACCCTCACCCATGCACTAGCATCCATGCCATCTTTCTCCCTCCTGCATCCATGTTAAAACCAACCCCAAACCCTCACCCATGCACTAGCATCCATGCCATCTTTCTCCCTCCTGCATCCATGTTAAAACCAACCCCAAACCCTCACCCATGCACTAGCATCCATGCCATGTTTCTCCCTCCTGCATCCATGTTAAAACCAACCCCAAACCCTCACCCATGCACTAGCATCCATGCCATGTTTCTCCTCCTCCTGCATCCATGTTAAAAACCAACCCAAACCTCACCCATGCACTAGCATCCATGCCATCTTTCTCCCTCTTGCATCCATGTAAACCAACCCCAAACCCTCACCCATGCACTAGCATCCATGCCATCTTTCTCCTCTTGCATCCATGTAAAACCAACCCCAAACCCTCACCCATGCACTAGCATCCATGCCATCTTTCTCCCTCTTGCATCCATGTAAAACCAACCCCAAACCCTCACCCATGCACTAGCATCCATGCCATCTTTCTCCCTCCTGCATCCATGTAAAACCAACCCCAAACCCTCACCCATGCACTAGCATCCATGCCATGTTTCTCCCTCTTGCATCCATGTAAAACCAACCTCCATCCCTTTCCCACCCTCCAGCACCCATTCTCCCTCCCCCCCAATGCTAAAACTACCCCATGCTTACTCAAGAAACATGAAACTCTTGCCTCCAAATGAGCCACACTGAACTGTTCCTTAATAAACAACACTTATGTGAAAAACTGTCTTTTTAATTGCTTTCTTCTTATGGACAACATTCTGTACAGTCCTCTTCATGGAACCAGTAATTTGAGAGTTATTGCTATTATGCCATGGTCTGTGTACAACAGAATGTTAAACACGAGCTATTGTGGTATGAGACCTATGCTTACAGAATATGTGCTCAACCATGACATGGGTAAAACTCCAGATGACTCTGTTTCCTGGGAGAGACTTGTAACAGGATGCTGCCCATAGAAACATAACAATACAAAATACAGTTTTTCCCATAATTTTTTATTCAGTAAGATAAGTTGCATATGGATCAGTTTGGTTTACGGCTAACATTTCTGTAACTGAAAAAATAATAAACAGTTAAAACTCATTGTTTTGTCCTCTTTAAAATTGAAAAATAGACCGCCCCCAGTCCCAGCCCATACTGGTGCACCACAAAGTCACAGAAGGTAAATCCAAAAATATATGTTTGCACTTTAACTATAAATAATATGATACAGAAATGACTGACATGACAGCGTCCCTTTTATGCCAAATTGTGGGCCTGTTCCCATTGATGTTAAAATTGCCCTGTATATAAAACTTGTTGGCTTTAGACCCTAGCTACAAAGCAGTTTGCCATGAAATGGTGAACGTTTTGGGGGGTATATAGTCCAAGGTAGCAGATCGAGAAAGGAGAGAGACAACCAAAGTCATCACAGTCTGTAAAAGTTTCCTTTTTGGTGCAGAGAGACTCTGTCCCACACAGTATTTACCAGCCACCACCATCTGAGTTGTCATCATCACCATCAACATCCACAACATCAATCACTTCAGGATCAGTTTGTATACTCTTGTAGGGATACGAAAATCTTGATTTATTAACTTTAATTAAAGTTAACGTTTGCACATTTTCTGGTAGCAACCTATTTCTGGTGTCTGTCACAATATTGCCAGCTGTACTAAACATGCGTTCTGAAGAGACACTTGTTGCAGGACAACCAAGATATTTACAGGCTTCATCATACAGCTCTGTCCAAATTGACTTTTATATCTCCAGTATTCAAAAGGGCATGCATCAATAAGAATAGGCAGTTCTTGCAGGTAACTGTCTACCATGATGGACAGAGACCGCTCAGAAGAGGAATCAGCATAAGCTGGTATGGCAGCAATTTGGGAAAGGTTTTGCCACAGATTTAGCTTGCTACTAAGGGTTGAAGAAGTGGCAGTTGTGGAACAACTACTGTTAATGTTTGGTGACTTTTCCAGTTCTGTATCCTTTTGTGAAGATGAACCTGCATGTTGTGATGATGACAACCTGAGGGTACTGTGCGTGTCTGTGTTTGACTCCTGTGAGTGCTGCAGCTCATCTAGCAACAGACATTTGTACTGTTCTATATCATCTGTTTTGGAAGATGGTTGCTTTGAACCTGGGATCTAAGAGAGTTGCAAGGATGTAGTGTTTTGATTTCGTCATTGCAACTAATTTGTCATTGGTTTTGAAGCGCTCGCTCATTCTCTTTACGAGATTCCCATGATACTGGCTACATGTTGTCTGAGCTTCAGATCTGTCTTTTTCTATTTGTAGATTTAGAACACTAAGATGATGTGAAATCAGCATTATGAGTGGGATAACCTGACTCACAGATGCGCCTTCAGAAGACATGTCCCTTGTAGCTGTCTCCAAAAGGAGCTAGGATGCAGCACTGTCTCCATTAATTTCCACTGCAGCACAGACAGCATAATGCCATCTCCAATAATGTAACTGGAGCAATACTCATGTAAAGCTTGCTTTTGCTCCAAGAGGCGCTGCAGCATATAAAGCGTTGATTTCCAACGAGTGGAAACATTTTGAATCAGCTTTTGCTGGGGCAGCTTGTGGTTTTTTTTGCAGTTCAGACAATGTCTGTATAGCCTTGGTTGAATGTGAAAAGTGAGTCACAATTTTTTTGCAAACAGCAATCATACCATCCACTTGTGTTTCATTGCTGAGAAATCCTGTGACACTTAAATGTAAGTAATGTGCAAAGCAAGAAGCATGCATAAATCCTCCATCCTGTACTGCTTTCAAGATGTTGGCTCCACTGTCACTTACTATGAAGCCACACTTTAGACCACGAGAATTAACCCATTCGTCAAGGAGGTCATTTAGTTCCTGCAAGATGTTTGCAGCTGTACGACTTTGCCCAAACTTCTTTATATGCAGCAGCGCCATTTTCTGGGGTGTCTTTGTTTTTGAAGAACCACAAGAAAACGTGACCCAATGAGTGGTAAGGGACATGTAATCTATGTTTTGATTGCTGGTCCACATATCTGTTGTGACATGAATAACCCCACCCTCTGCAGTTTTAAGTGCAAGCATCACTGTCACTTTTAAAGCCTGATAAATGCTTGGTATTTCAACACAGGAAAAGTACCTTCGATGAGGAACATTATAACAAGGCTCTGCTAGTTTCAAGAGCTCCCTAAAATCCTCATGATCTACCAAGGAGTATGAGAGAAGTGCTCCAGCTAACAGTTCACCAATTCTGTGATTAAGATGAAGGGTCTTTGGATGATTTTAGTAAAGGTATTCCTCCTTTCAAATGCCTGAGACAGTGTTAGCTGTTCACAACATGTCCCTGCTGGTTTATTATACACCGTGCTTCGATGAGCAGATGGACACTGGGATGGTGGACTAGGACATATACATTCAGTGCCATCACTGGATGTGCAACTGGTACTAATGGTGCTGGCATTGGTGATAACAGTGATCCTAGGGCTGGCAGTGGTTCTGTCCGCATCAAGTTCAGACAATTCAGTATCCATTTCAGATTTCTGACCCTTCTCACGTGCGGTCTGGAAGATGGAGGACATGGGTTTTGGACGATCAGGCAAAACTGAATGCTTTTTCAGATGGTGTTTAAGAGCTGTACTGCCAAGGCATGACACAACTTTGCCACGGCTTACACTCTGTTTACACAGGGAACAAATTGCTCTGCATGGATCAGTTTTACTGACAGAGAAATAATTCAACACCTCAGATGTGACGGATTTTGTTTGAGTGCTAGGAAGATAGTTAAAGACTGTTTGCGTCTTTTCACCTGTCCTAACAGAACCCGGGACATGCTCCTTGGTGCTAGAAGAGTGGGCAGAAGACTCTGATGGATTGTCATTGCTGGCCGACACAGAAGTGGTGGATTCAGTGGATATGTCCTTTTCATTGCCAACAGTGCTGGATGTATTTGCAAGTGCACTACCTGATTCATTGTCAGCAGACTTGCTCATTTCACTTTGCTGAGGAAGTAATGATACGTCGCAAGACACAACACTTTCGGACTGAGACAAAGAGCTACTGTTTGAGTCAGAGAGGGATTCATTGTCACTTGCATTATTACTGCTAGTCACAGGGATTTTAACAGCATGAATGGCATACCTTATGGTGCCTCTCTGTGTGACCCCAGCAGCTGCACAGGTTTTCTTAAAAGGTCCCCCTTTACCACACTTCGCTGTTTCTCTTTTGCTGTTTGTTGAATTTTTATCACGTGAAACATTTTGGTTATTTCTGCTAGCACCAGGACTACCACTACCACCAACACCTGCTCCAACACCAGCACCAGCACCAGAGGCTTCATCTATGTTGGTGTCAGCCATAACAGTACCAGTATACTGCAGTGAACACACCCACACCCACAAAATTCCTGTGCAAGAAAGCAATGTGATCTGTGATCGCTGGCTACAACTCCAAAATTTGATTTTGTTTGTGTGACACTGTGATGCAGTGGACTGAAAGTAATTGAAGAATATGATGGTTTGCAACTAGAGGATCCTAGGTTCAAGGCTTACAGAATGATTGGGCTGCTGGTCATAGGCATGCACATAGCAGTCAAGGGGCGTACAGCAGCAGGGTGATGGGCTGACCACAAGAGACGGAATTACACACACAAACCGAGGAAAGAGATCTTTCTGTCTCTCCTCCCAACGGGGAAACATATTTTTAGGCTTCTGTCATGAATTTAAGGATAATGCCACCACACAACTGGCCACTGAACTTCACATGTAACACACACTGGGTAAAGTACAGTGCAGTCAAGGGGCGTACAGCAGCAGGGTGATGGGCTGACCATAAGCGACAGAGTTACACACACAAACCGAGGAGATATTTTTCTGTCTCTTATCCCAACAGGGAAATATATTTTTAGGCTTCTGTCGTGTATTTAAGGATAATTCCACCACATAACTGGCCACTGGGCTTCACACGGTAACACGCACTGGGTAAGGTACAGTGCAGTCAAGGGGCGCACAGCAGCAGGGTGATGGGCTGACCACAAGCGACAGAGTAACACACACAAACCAAGGAAAGAGATTTGTCTGTCTCTCCTCCCAACGGGGAAATATATTTTAGGCTTCTGTCATGTATTTAAGGTTAATGCCACCACACAACTGGCCACTGGGCTTCACATGGTAACACACACTGGGTAAGGTACAGTGCAGTCAAGGGGCGCACAGCAGCAGGGTGATGGGCTGACCATAAGTGACAGAGTTACACACACAAACCGAGGAAAGAGATTTTTCTGTCTCTCCTCCCAATGGGGAAATATATTTTTAGGCTTCTGTCGTGTATTTAAGGTTAATGCCACCACACAACTGGCCACTGGGCTTCACATGGTAACACACACTGGGTAAGGTACAGTGCAGTCAAGAAGCACAGCAGCAGGGTGATGGGCTGACGCAGAGACGGAGTTACACACAAACCGAGGAAAGAGATTTTTCTGTCTCTCCTCCCAACGGGGAAATATATTTTTAGGCTTCTGTCATGTATTTAAGGTTAATGCCACCACACAACTGGCCACTGGGCTTCACATGGTAACACACACTGGGTAAGGTACAGTGCAGTCAAGGGGCGCACAGCAGCAGGGTGATGGGCTGACCGCAAGAGACGGAGTTACACACACAAACCGAGGAGATTTTTCTGTCTCTCCTCCCAACAGGGAAATATATATTTTTTTAGGCTTCTGTCATGTATTTAAGGATAATGCCAGAAAGTTTAGTGAAGCCCCCCCCCAAGCACAGTCCTGGCTGAGAGACCCTGTCTTCCAGACAACTTTTGAGTGGGACTGGAACCAAATTTTTTTTTCCTTTTTCGTGGGCTTAAAATATAACATCAAGTTTTTATACAAAACCTCTTTTTTCCCCTCTCAGGAAAAATCCTTCTTTTCTTCACCACTCTCCCAGCCAGGAGATCTCCCTCCTCCCAAGAGTGCCACGAGTCACATATAATTGTGATTTGTGAAGAAATTCAGCAAGCAACTAGAGGTATGTTTGTTGTGTGCAATGCAGATTGAGCACTCACACACAGGCAGTCTCCAAGCAGCAGTCTGCTGCAAGTTAATTATTCTTTCTGATCTGAAGTAAACAGTCCTCTGTCCTCTCCATTCTTAGCTCCTTTCCGCCTCTAGTTTCACTTTCTTTCCTCAGTTCTCGATCCCGAGTCCCTGAGTCCCGAGTACTGCCCCCTTCCTTTTCCCCACCAGCCCATTAACTTTTTTTTAATTTTCAGGAACTGGCCGCGTGCACGATAGGTTTAATAAGTTCACGGTACAAGTTTGAACTGAGAGCACAGGCTGCAGCTCCTTCTCCGCTACAAAACTGAATGCAAATGGAGCCACAGCTGCGCAGACGACTTCACCCATCATCACACTTGATCCCGCGACTCGCGAGACTGACTCGAGTCACTCTACCACCACCACCACCTGACTGCATAGCAGATGGTCAGGTGATATCAGGCTCAGCCTGAAAGGGCTTCAAACAAAGTGCCCTCGGTGAATGAGTTTACCGCATAGTCTAGTCACCGACCGATCCTAAATGAAAGTAATGTACTACTTCCCCCATGACAAAACGTTTCCCTCAGTCTGAATGCTCAAACCTGTCACCCATGTCTGTTAGAAGGATTCTGCTCGGATACTTCCAGGTTATTAAAGTTTAAAACAGCACCTCGCTCAAACAGGTTACTTTGCGAGACACTGAATCCTTCCTATCCTGACCCGGTACTGAAGCGAGTGTGCACTGCACGCACCCCTGCCTTCCAATTGCACAAGAGTTAACTGTCACAATACCTCTGAGATTACAGTACCAAAACTGCATTACACTGAGGGAAACCCCGCCCCGTGACATCACTAGAGCTGCCTCTTCTAGTCACACCACACTGCTCTGAGACTAAAGAGGTAAGTGAGTGTAAATATCAGACGGGAACGGCAGAGATGCGCAAAGCACACAGAAAAGAAGTGAGATTTTGGATGATTCTAACCCTTTTGCGAACCCTGTAGTGTTCGAGTTCTAAATTAGAACTCGAACACCAGGGTTTGAGGAGGGTTTGAATCTTTCTTGAACAAGTTCTGACGACACTAATTAGGAAGTTAACAGTTTTTTAGTTCTGCAGTGGAGCAGGGACTTGCACTGCTGAAGCAGTAGCTTACTCCAATATGATGTCATCACTCTACAAGACTCAGTCAGAGGGACAGTAACAGCCTGACTTTTTCCAGTTAGTCCAGAACAAGTTAGCAAATGCTGTTTTAAAGAAAACCACAAAACCAAATAGCATGACATTTTAAGGAAACACTACTTATGACACAGAGACTTGAATTCAGGCTTTAACAATGTATAAAATGGTTGCCATTAATCTTTAATAGCTTCAATGCTGGGGATTAGGGAGTGCACTCACCCATGCTCAGGTGCTGAAACCCTGTATGAAGCTGTGGCGTTTGCACCCCTCTGATTAGGGATGCTTCCTGTCACTGCAGTTCTAGCTGCAGCTTGACTCTGTATCCAGTTGTTAGCCATGGGACGGGCCCATCCTGTGAATGGGCAAAGGGATCCTTTTACAGTTTGTGATCACAGTGTGTCATTGTTTACTCTGTTAGTGTCCACACTTGCTCTCTTAGGCTGTAAAAGCTCACTGTTATATTAGCCATCTTTGCCACCTCTGACCCCATCGGCATGGCAGTGGGATCAGGGGAACTGCACAACCAATCAGGTTCCAAAGCTTTCAGATGGCACCATGGAGGGCTTGTGCAGGCACGAATGAAGCCGCCAATCAGTTTTAGAGTAATGGACCCCCAGCCTTGATGGTAGTGATTGAAAGCTCCAGGAACAAACAGAGGGCTTGATTTTCCCAATTAACAGCAGGGACTGTTCCAGGATTTTTTCAGGTTTCCCTGTTTATTTATCCAGTTTATTCCCCATGGAGTCATGCACACACACACAGGTATACATTCAGTCTCTCACTTGGCCCCCAAATTAGATGTTGTATCAGGTGAGCTGAAGGTACAGCTCCTCCATCTCACTCAGCCAGTAGCAGACTCTGTTGTGTTGAACCACTGCAAACGTTGCACACATCCCCGAATGTTTTCTGACACTGTGGAACAGAGCAGCAGCTGCTGTCCTTCATAACATGCCAGAAAGCCAAACCCATTGTCTCTGCCCCCATGGAATGTCATTGGTAAGACATGCGCACTGTGGACAGGCCTTGCAAGGTAGGCATCTCTTATATATGCAGTACATTTTTCTAGTCTCAGAGTGCTTCACAACATATATTGTACATATGAAACCAAAATAAGAGGAACATCTTACAGATAAAACAACATAAAGATACCTAAACGTAGAAGTCATTGCAGCAAAAGTATTAGCTGAAAGCACCCTTGCACAGAACCCCTGGGATTAAATAAGAGCAGCCCAGAACAGGCTTCAATGGTTGGTCTGGAAATGTCTGAATAAATATCCTGGACCAGACTTGAGTAACACAGCACCTGTGCTCTGCTGTGCTGGGCAGAGGTGTGGCACAGAGGGAGGAGCCTCTGGGGGAGGGCATGGGCCATACTGCAGTCACACACCTGCCCTGCTGGCTGATCAAGGTGTAGCACTGGCATGGCTATACATTTGGCCACTGTTCTGCCTTCTGACCCAGGGTCAGGCTGTGTCTTCAGAGGCACCATAATTGTGGTGGAAGACTGGAGAACTCCTCACGGGAAATGACCACTACTGGGGTACTCCCTCCCCAAGTGTGTGCAGGGTGAGGGGTGTTTTTATTTATTTGAGGGGGGTATGGGGTGAAGCACCCCCACAATGGGGCCAACATGCGGTGCAACCAGCCAGGTGTGTGACATAATTCCCTGTCGCACATCTTGCTGTCAGCCATTTTCCAATACCCCAATTGTCCTTGGCGAAATTGTTTTCACCCTATTGTGGGTGACCCCTCTCCCTGTTAACAGTTCTGCATTTTTTTTTTAACTTTACCCATTGAACTCCTGAAACTGGTAATTTCCAATTTAATGTCAGACAGCATATCTTTTTGTTTTGTTTTTTATATTTTATTGCTTTACTTAAAAAACAACAACATACAAATATTCTCATGCAAGAGATCAGATAATAATCACTACAATACATCCGCTATATCAGGAGACGTTAATCTATACAATCTTGTTTTCGGATATGGGGGGTATTCCTTCAAAATGTAGTCCAAGGATGAAAAAGTGTCCAGGATAAGCTGCACCCTAGCAAGACTTTTGGGTGACTTTTTTCAAGAATAAAAGAAGCACCAAACATTTTACCACAACAGCCTGTGTTGTCATGGTCCCCATTCCAAACACTCTCTCCTGCATATGGTGAGTGAGTGTACAACAAGATTCGGCCCCCATCCAACAAACAATCAGTCCCAATCTTTAAACATACTGTTACTTGTGGAACAAATTAAACTGCACCACACTATAACGATGCCCTGACCCTCCATGTGGCATCCAGCAAGGCAACGAGATGGCCTATATAAAATTTCCCCTTGAGTTTAGCTTTTTAACTTATTACAGTGGCTACAAACTAGAAGCCCCAAGAAAATTAAAATTATTAAGCATAAAGCAGCCACAGTACTGTTGTAAAACAGCCATTCTGCAGCATAAACCACTAAAACTTTTAAGATGGCTGTGGAGCAGCAACATGGTGGCAGTCTTCTAATTCAGCTCGCCTGATACAACCTGCAATTTTGCCTAAAATCACTTATAGAGCTCTCTGTTTTTGAAGCTAACTGCACTGGTGCCTGGCTGAATCATCTGGGAGCAGAATGAGATCTAGAAAAGATAGTAAGTATTCATCCCATAACTTAGAAGGTCACCTTTCTCCTGCCGGCTCCTCGAAAGCATCGGGGCCAACTACACAAAGCGGCCTAGTGGCTCCGGACCTCCCGACTACGCAGATCATGGTGTTGCTTACTAAAATACAGGCAACAGGGGAAGAAACCAGCAAAAGGCTCGTGGCAGTCGAGGCCAAGCTTACCAAAAATGAAGCCAAAATTAAAGATAATGCCTCGGCCATAACGGAGCTCTGGGATGTAACCTCCAAGCAGGCTGACTACAATGCTGCTTTTGTTCGGGACTTCCACTACCTGAAAAGTAAAACTGAGTCCCCGGAGAACACCTAGAGGCAGGCCAATGCTCGTGTGATGGGGTTTCCTCCCAGATTTGCCAGAACATCAGATCTGCACCAAACAGTGACCAAACTGATATTTTTGGACTTAAAACTCCTACCAAATGACTCGAAGGTCACAATATTAAAAGTTTTCACCATACTGCAAAGGCAACGAGCTAGGGGTGATATCCCGGTGACCTCTTACTGCCATTTTCACCCTCTCATCACCGGAGGCTTGCATACCTTTACTGCAAGCAGCAAGCGCAAAAGGGGATTTTGTTTGGCAGGGCAGCTGCCTGCCATTTTTGGCCTATCTATCGGCTCAGACTCAAGGTCAGAAGAAGGAGCTCCAGCTGATAAAAAAAATAACTTTTACAAAATGGGGTGCAGGCGCAACTTACCTAGCCAGCGCGGCTACAGATTAGGCATGACTCCAGGACACACATCTTTGTAGAT
The DNA here is from genome assembly GCA_016271365.2 of Neoceratodus forsteri. Lineage (NCBI taxonomy): Eukaryota > Metazoa > Chordata > Ceratodontiformes > Ceratodontidae > Neoceratodus > Neoceratodus forsteri. Next base: position 26,911,913 of record JADMNL010000026.1, on the reverse strand, counting down.
CCCAAAGCAGCTGCGGAATATGTGGGAAAACTTCTGGCTAAGAAGACTCAAACTAGGGAATCATCAGATGAAGAAGGGTGATGGACTAAATAAGGGGAGCTTTGAATTCTGTATTGTGAATATTATTCACTTGAGAGCTGGGGTCTCTTGATAGTTTAAAGGGCCACGCTATAGCTCCAATAAATAGTTCAGATTTAATAGTTTGGAAATTGGCAGGGGAAGGCAGAGGGTAATACATTGCCCAGTTTGTGAACATTACAATAGCCTTTTGAAATATCCTGATAGTCCACGGGGGGGGGAAGGGGTGTCAGTCCTAGATATGCGGATGTAATAATGCAACTTAACTGAGACCGGGACATCGATATAGCGATATATCCATCTCCATACTGTCTAACAGCTCCTCCACAAAATATTAGTTCTTCTAGGGGTTGGAGAGGTGGGCATTTCAGTTTGTTTCGTATAGATATGGGCGAGAGCAGAAGTAATCTACGGCCTCATTTAACCAAACTTTACTCCTACAGTCAATGACCAGCAGCTTTTCGGTACTGAATGGACTTACTGTCTTTGCTTTTTGTTTATATGACGATCGCTCTGGCAAATGTTCTGAACATCCAGTCTGGAGGTCTGTGAACCTCGATTCTTCTATGTATGTGTTGAGACATTACTGTAATGTCATATAACCCATAAATAAAAAATACAAAAAAAAACCAAAAGCTTTTAGGATATTAAAGCATATACTTAGATGGTGCAAACAAAAACCTTATAATTACAGTCCTTTTGCAGGGAAGGAAATTTTAAGTCCAGAGCAAATTAGGCATCTTCCTCCTCTGATTTGGACATCTCCCGGGTTCCAGCATGATTAAATTCCTTGACTATGGCCTCTGCTTTCCTGCCCGCATCATCAGGGTTGGTATATTGGAAGGTGTGCCCGCCGTAGTGCACCCGGCGCCTAGCTGGCATCAGTAATGAGTGGGCCACTCCTAAACTACGGAGTTAAGCCCTAACCCCATCATCAAACTTCTTGCGCCTGGTCCTGGTGGCATAAGACAGGTCGGGAAATAGATGGATCGTGACACCCTGGAAATTCAGTTTGTTGGTTTCTCTGGCCGCTTGCAGTATCCGATCCCAGACACCCCGGCTTGAAGTAATCAGGAGAGCTGTCCAGGGCATGTCACCTCGAGCTGCCGCAGAACATGGGGAGATCTGCTAGGCTCAGATAAAGCTCTCTTCTTTGAGCTCCAAGCCCAATTTCAAAGCACCTGGTAGCCATTCTTGCAGGAAGTAAAGGAGACTGTCCCTCTCGCAGTTTTCATGTAGGCCCGCTATTCGAACATTGGAGGCCCTCTGTGACTTTTCGAGTGCCTCCAAGTGGCATCGAAGCTGCAAGTTCTCCTGCACAATTTTACTGGCCACAGCCAGTGCTTTTGTTGCGGAGGATTCTGCCATTGAGGCGGTTATGGCTACCTCTTCTATTTTATTGTCCTGCACCAGAAAACAGGTTAAGATGGATTCAGCTTTGCTATCGATCGCTTGCATTGATTTCTGTAGCACCGTCCGGGGGGGGTTCACTTCCCGACGTGGGCTGGACTGCCACCTCGTGCTGTTCCAGCTCAGCAGCCCTTGTTTTTGAGCCACCCGTAGGACCTGTATTTGTTCAATCCATCTTCTGAAAAAAGATATCCAAGAATACAGCGCAACCCATAGAGTACAGTGCAGTTGGCAGAATTTTTTTTTCCACTAGAAAAACGTATTTTTATAATTTGAATGCCTGTTAGGTGTAGAGCCAATCTGAGACACGACTGGTTGGTAGGTGTGCTCCACTGTGTCCCCCACAGACAGCATATCTTTGATGAATTGCAGTCTGTTTTTGAACTAGTTGGAGTAGTGCTCCCCCTACCTAATTTAGCGCTGCCGGCTGTGGTGTCGCTGACGGCCTTTCCCGATCCCAGTGATGTAACTGAGTCCTGTGACAAGATTCTTGATCAGTCAGGAAAATAATCAAAAAAGTTTGACCAGATGTTGTTAAATTGTTCAAGTTTGTCTAACAAGGAATCACTGATACGCTCAGTCTGTGCCAGCGTACTCATGTTACCCCATCGGTCCTCGATGAAAGTTTCCACGTTGTTCTTCCAGTTGCAGAGAATAAGTCTCTATAAGCATCAGGAATCAAGTAAAATCCAGATTTGTAGTGGGTAGGTAATAAGGGGTATAACTTTGGTGTTACCCAGAATCCATAATCCCGAGTCAAGTGGTAACTTTGATGAGACAATATCGGGGCATATATTGCAAATTGTAGTCCAGGAGTTTTTACTCAGCAGACAGTCGGAAAGCATAAGGGCATAGCAGGACATCTAGGTGGCTAACTGATGAAGCAAATTTGAAAGTGGAGTTTCGGAGGAAGATGATTTTACTTTTTTTTTCCCATCAAGCTTTTTACCCCACCAGAGACCCATGCTTCCATCCCCGCCTCCCCCATTTGGCACCCTCCTCCCCAAACCTGCCTGGACCTAGTTCCCCCAAAGATTGCCTCCTGTGATGGGATAGAGGAGGGAGGGCCTTCCCACCCTCATAGTCCATATCCAGTGTCACTCCAGACATCTGGGTGGCAGCATGAAACCAGGAAGGTGTGCGTAACGGTAATCCACCATTGGGTCCCTATTTCCAGTTTCTCCTTGGTTCCCCTGCCATGACAGCATATCTGGACATACGCTTGGAGGTACACATGCTCTGTGGGATCATGGCCCCTCTCTTCAAGTCGCTTGTGCGTGTACTACCATCAGGCCTTCACGCAGTGGCAATCAAGGGCTGAGTTGGCTGGCCACCCCTCCCCCAGGAGAAGAGAGCAGTCCTGGGGATACTCGATCCTCTCCCACCCCACTCACCCCTGGCATCCCATTCTCATTCCCGAACACGGGTCGCCAGCATGGCAGGAGGTAAGGCAATCATTGCCTCAGCACTACACACCACGGGGCCGGCCGGATTCATTAATTGTATTACCCAGGATAGTACGACAGAGATGTTGCATCTTGTCAACAGTGGGGTCTGCTGCTATGCCAAATTCACAGTGGGGGGCTGAGGTAGATGGAGGTCAAGTGAATTGCTCAAGGTCACAGCCTACCAGTGCTCTAACTGCAGGACTGTCCTGCCTTCAAGCGCTTCTGTTCAGGAGACAAGTTGAAGAAAATCACACTTTCACTTTGCCTAACCGTTGGAGAAGCTGCCTCAGATCATTATTCACAGTGACTCAGTGTGCCATTCAGGACTTTTTGAGAAATTCTGTGGTTTTCATTATTTGTCATAAAACCACTGCTCTTCGAATCCAGACCTCAGTGTTGAGCAAGGAGTCTGTCTCCCCAGGGCAGGCAGCACCAAACTGTTGTGTTAGAGCCCAGGAAATCCTACAGCTTCCTGCAATCACTGTAGTAAAGGAAAAAAAAATATTACAGCTACGCATTACCATATGATAGCCTTTACGTGATGTTTTCCATGTCTGCAGACTAGGTTGTGCCTGCGTAGTATTTCGTTACTCATTTTCCTGCTCAAAGATGATAAGTCTGCAGGCCAAGGTGGGGGAGGAAGCCTGCTTATTCCTCACCTCTGAGACAGGTCACAAATTTTCTATGGTTTCTGAAGAGACATTCAAAAGCTAGTTGTTTGGAGGGGAACCAAAAAGTGTCTGTCATAAAGGAGACGATTTGGCACATCTATAATAATCTGTGAAGTGTGCCGTCCCACTGATAGACTTGCTGCTCATAAATTAAAGCTTCCCAGGAAGTTTTGGCCTGGCCATCAGGGTATTCCTGCAAGATGAGTTCCCTCACAGCAGCGTAGTGCAGTAATCAGAGCACTGAAATGAGATCCACAAGATCTAAGGTTCAAATCCCAACAGAGCCATTGCCTTACTGGGTAATCTTAAGTGTGTCACTACCTGTTCTTTTGCCCTGCCATCTGTAAAGCTGGAAAGAAGCAGGATCCCCTCGACCCCCACCCCAGCCCCGGTAAGAGCTCAGGCTAAATTTGGTAAAGAAATTCTAAATAACTAGTCAAAACCAGAGGTGACCTTATGATTTGTAAATCTCAATAAAAACACGCGTCTAACAACACAGTGCTACTATGTTTAGTCTGGTGTAACTGAAGCATTCCCTGCTTTTTTGGTTTTCCAGTTTCTTTACCCAGGATTACACAGCTGAGATGCATCACATTTTCAGTGGGGTCCTGCTTTTACCCTGTTATACTGCTGGAGGGACTGAAACACAGGGGTAGTTAAGTAACATGCCCAAGGTCACGCAGTAAGTGGCTCTGGTCAGGTCTGAGCTGAGCATCTTCTTCTTCCCAAGCCAGTGTTCTAACAACTACAGCACACTGCCTACTGTGCAGGATTTGAACTAGACCCACTGTTCCAGTTGTGAAAGTAGTATCAACTGAGATACAAGCACTCGAAATTTAGATTCTGACTAACTTTATAATGCTACAGTGGTCAGCCAGTGGACCAAACTAAAGTCCTGCTCACCTTTAATTTCCTGGCTGGATGGATGGATGAATGGATGGACAGATGGACGGATGGATGGATGGATGGGTGCGTGGGCTGGTGGATGGATGGATGGGTTGGTGGGTGCATGGACGGATGGATCAGTGGGTGAATAGCTGGATGGATTGGTGGGTCAATCAGTGGATGGATGGATGGATGGATGTGTGGATAGTTTGGTGCCTGGATATCTGGATGATGTGTGAAAGGATGGTTAGAATAGATAGATAGATAGATAGACAGACAGACAGACAGATGAATAAATGACGATAGATAAATGGATGAGTCAGTGGATGGATAGATGGATCAATGGGTGGATTGATGGATGGGTTAATGGGTAGATGAATGGTGAATGGGTGGGTGAGGTGGTGGGTGGATTGGTGGATGGATGAATGGATGGATGGATGGATGGAAGGAAGAATGGGTGGGCGGGTGCATGGATGGATTAGTGGGTCATCAGTGGATAGATGGATGGATGAATGGATGGTTGATTTACTGGGTGATTGGACGCATGATTCACTGGGTGTATGTGCATGCATGGATGGATGTGTGGATAGATTGGTGGATGGATGGATGGATGGATGAATGGATGGATGGAAGGATGGGTTGGTGGGCGGGTGCATGGATGGGTTGGTCAGTGAGTGGATAGATGGATGGATTGGTAGGCTGATCAGTGGATGTATGGATGGATGATTTACTGTATGGGTGGATGCTTGACTGGGTGTGTGGGTGGAGGGATGGCTGTGTGGATAGATTGGTGGGTGAATGGATGGATGGATGTATGGGTGGATGGACTGATGGATGTGTGGATAGATTGGTGTCTGGATGGATGGATGGATGGATGGTGTGCAGAAGGAAGGCAGACAGACAATGGATAAATGGATGACTGGGTGGCTGGATGGATGGATCAGTGGGTGAATTGATGGATGGGTTGGTGGGTGGGTGGATGGATGGATGGGCAGGTAGATGGATGGATGGGTGGACTGATAGATCAGTGGGTGGATGGATGGATGTGTGGGTAGGTGCATGGAAGGATGGGTTGGTGGATGGGTGGGTAGTGGCTGCATAGATGCATGAATGGATGAGTTGTTGGGTGGGTGCATAGGTGGATGGATAGTTGGGTGGGTGGGGTGGACGGATGGATGGATAGATCAGTGAGTGGATAGATGGATGGGTTGGTGGGTGGGTAGGTAGTGGCTGCATGGATGCATGAATGGGTGAGTTGTTGGGTGGGTGCATAGGTGGATGGATAGTTTGGTGGGTGGGGGTGGACGGATGGATGGATAGATCAGTGGGTGGATAGATAGATGGATGGTTTGGTGGGTATGTGCATAGGTGGATGGATGGATGGTTTGAGGATGGATGAATGGATGAATAGATCAGTGGGTGGATAGATGGATGGGTTGGTGGGTATGTGCATAGGTGAATGGATGGTTTATGGATGGATGGATCAGTGGATAGATGGATGAATGGATGGATAGATCAGTGGGTGGATAGATGGATGGGTTGGTGGGTGGGTGCATAGGTGGATGGACAGATTAATGGATAGATGGATGGTTTGATGATGGACGGATGGATCAGTGGATGGACGGATAAGTGGATAGATGGGTGAATGGATGAATGGGTGGGGGGGTGGATGGATGGCTCCTGTGATGAATGGGTGGTTGGTTGGATGGCTCCCTGACAAAACACACAGGTAGGAATTGGGGCTTGGTTGCTGAGACAGCCTGTGCCCATCAGCGTAACTGCCATCTTGATGAGTTCCTCCATCTGCTCCCAAAGCCAATATTCCTCTCAGTGCTGTGCCAGACTTCTACTGGGTGTCAACCCCAGAGTGTATTCAGGCCTCACAGAAGGGCAACCAGTGGTGTTAAGAAGGTGTAAGCAAGGTAGGAAGTGACCACTCCTCAGGAGCTGGAAGAGAGCAGAACAGAGAGAAACATTTAAAAATGTTTTCTATAAAAGGCATCAGCGGACTTGGTAGAAAGACGGTTTTCCTACCTGGCCTGGTGGCGCTGAGGGTTGAGGCACTGGATGCCACACCTCATGCCACACCGGTGACCCAAGTTCAGGAATGAGCACGGGCCATCGGGGGTCTGCAAGGAAAGAAGAGGATCGAGCATCCGAGGACAGCTGTCCTCTCCCGGGAGGAGGAGGACTGGCACTCATGAACAACTGCACTTGGTGGAGGCCAGAAGGTAGTGTGGGTCTGAGGGGCCAAGTAGGAGGTGCTGGTACTTCTGTGGGCGGGGCATGCCACGCACGCATGTCCTGCTGTGCGCGCCCAGCAGTGGGAAGGGAGAGAAAACATGGAGGAAAAACACCTCCGGCTGAGGAGGAAGACCAACCACTTACAGGCTCTGCACCCGGCAACCAGGCAGGGGTAAGTCCCAGTGATATCGGGGTGACGGGGCTGGGGGGGGGTCGGTTAGAAGGGGGCAGCCGGGGGCAGACAAAGAATATAAATCGCATATAAAATAAAAAAAGAAAGAAAGATGGTTTTCCTAATGTTGTGATTCTACATGCACGGCAATTTACAGTTGGAAGGACTCTAGGTCTATCATGTCCATCCCTCCCAACCAACCCCCCCCACACACACACACAAAAACACTTCAAAAGGGGACAAGACATTTTTAGGTATGTTAGCAAGAAAAGGAAGACAAAGGGAGATAGTAGGTGGGTGACTGTATGGAAGAGGGATCAAGAAAGGGCAAACATCTTAAACAAATACTTCTGCTCAGTATTCACGGTAGAAGGGGAAAGGGAGGAACTATTAAAAGATGCCATGAGTTTGTGAGGGGAGGGAAATGGACACTCGTCCATTTTCTGAGGAGAAAGTCCATGAAGCACTCGCTAACCTGAAGGTGGACAAAGGTATGGGGTCAAATGGGGTACATCCAAGGGTGCTGAGGGAGCTAAGGGAGGTATTGGCTGCACCTCTGACAGACTTATTTAACAGGTCACTGAAGACTGGCATGGTTCCAGGAAGCTGGAGAAGGGCAGAAGTAGTCCCACTTCACAAAAGTGGTAGCAGGAAAGAGGCAGACAATTATAGGTCTGTCAGCCTGACATCGGTAAATTAATGAAATCACTGCTAAAGGAAAGGATTGTGGATTATCTTGTGTCCAGCAGATTACAGGATCCAAGGCAGCGTACCCTTAAACTGGACTCTTGTGAAAACTGGCATTTTTGCCCACATGCCTTTCCAGTATAAAATAAAAATGAAATTAAATTAAATGGTTTCACAAGGGGGAGGTCATGTCAAACAAATCTGATAGATTTCTTTGACTGGGTGACCAAAGAGTTGGATCAGGGAGGAGCGATGGACATAGCCTACCTGGATTTCAGCAAGGCATTTGACATTGTTCCACATAGGAGACCGGTAAGCAAGTTGGGGAACTTGGGGGTGGGTAATACGGTGGTAACCTGGGTAAGAAACTGGTTAGTGGATAGGACACAGAGGGTAGTGGTAAAAGGAGTTCGCTCAAAGGAAGGGAAGGTGACCAGCGGGGTATCTCAGGGATCAGTGCTGGGACTGGTCCTCTTTAATGTCTTTATAAATGACATAGCAGAGGAACTGGAAGGAAAGGTCTGCCTCTTTACAGATGATACCAAGATCTGCAACAGTGTGGACAATCCAGTGGGGTTGGAAAGGATGGGTAGGGATTTGAAAAAGGCTGGAGGAATGGTCAAGGGTATGCCAGCTGGGTTTTAATGCAAAAAAGTGCAAAATAATGCACTTAGGCCATAGAAACCCAGAAGCGGACTACAAAATGGGCAGAGTGATACTGACAAAGACCACGCAGGAAAGAGACCTACGGGTAATCATATTGGATGACCAAAAAGTGGCCAGGCAGTGTGACAAGGCAGTCGGAAGGGCTAGTAGGATGTTGGGGTGCATATGAAGGGTATAGCCAGCAGGAAAAGGGGAGTATTATGACAAACAGAAATGCAAAATCCCGAGTGTCAGGAGTCCGAAACCAATTGCCCAACACTTAGTATCCCGACACATGGGATCTGCCTGTGGTGGAGTTTGTAATCTATAATAAGGGGGTGCAGGGGCGGGGAGGGTGAAGCCCCCCCAAACACACAAAAAACCTCTGCTGCAGGCAAAATCCCACTATCAAAATTTTCATTTCCAGGATCTTGGCGTCGGGATTATGAGTGTTGGGGAAGATCCTGTCGGTCTAGCGTAGTAAATCCCAGGAAAAGTGAGGTGGGGCTGCCCTGATACAGATTGCTGGCGAGAGCTCACCTTGAGTACTGTGTCCAGTTCTGGAGATCACATCTCAGGAAGGATATAGACAGAGTGGAGGCAGTCCAGAGGAGGCCTACCAAACTGGTGAAGGGTCTGCTTTAAAAGCCCTATGAGGAGAGGCTTAAGGAGCTAAATATGTACACCCTGGAGGGGAGGAGGGGGAGGGGGATATGAGAGAGACCTAGAAATACCTCATGGGGATAAATAAGGTACAGGGGGGAGGTATTTTTCAGAGGAAAAGGTGCTCTAGAACAAGGGGCATGCTATGAAACTAGATGGGGCAAATTCAGGAGGGATGCGATGAAGTACTTCTTCACAGAAAGGGTAGTGGATGCCTGAAACAGCCTTCTAGCACAAGTAGTGGTGGTGAAAACAGTGGTGGGGTTCAAAAATGCCCAGGACAGGCACAAGGGAATCATACGGGTAAGGAAGGGAAGGGAAGAGATGGCGCCGGAGATCAAGTTGGGTCTGCATCAAAAAACAAAGATCTGAAAAAAAAAATTGGGCATACTGGGCGAGGTCAGTGACCCTTATCTGCCATCTCATTCTATTTTTTAATTTTTTGTGACTCCTTGGCCCTCCTCACTTCACCCCCTCCCCAACCCCCGGGACCTCACTTGCCTCCGCCGGCATGCAGGGCGTAACCCTCTGAGTGGTGCCATGTCATTAGTCCGTTGGCTGCTGGAGTCTTCAGGCTCAACTTTGGGGGGGGGGTTTCAGCAGTTGGCCGTGGGTCTGTTTTGTCCCCCTGTGGTGGGAGGTGTGGTGTGCAATGACGTAAGGGCGCACATGCCCACGTCTGGCACACCTCCCTGAACTGCTAAACCTTGTCTGCACTGACCCCCAGCCTCCACCAGGAGTAGGTCACAGACCAAGTGCTTCCCACCCCCCCAGAGGAGGAGAGCAGTCCATCAGATGCTTAGTCCTCCTCCCCCTGGCCAGCCCTCTGACTCCCCGAGCTCATATCCGAACTCAGGTCGTTGGCATCGCAAGCAGAAATCCAGCCGCTACGCCAGCAGGCCAGCATATCTGCCATCTCATTCCATGTTTCTATGAAATAAAGTAAACAGGTGCCAGTTTATAGATATTCCCGACCCACGCTACTACCCGAGGTACCCGGTGAATCCCTTGGTAAGCAGACATTTTTCCAGGCTTACCCTGAAGGCCTCTACTGTCTTCATCCCCACTGTCTCCACTGATCGGCTGTATCATACAGTAGGTTCTCAACCCTACTGCTAGATATATCTTCAGCATTTTATATGGTGCATCACCAGGTGATGGTTAATAGATTCAAGGAATATGGGGGGGGGTGGCAGAATGCTGCTTACATAGTTCTGGCCATTCCTTGCTTAACAGAAGCAATCAGTTGCAATGGGTTCCTTCAATTCACAGCTAATATCACTGAAAAGCAATGTTCCTTAAGGGAAGTGTCTGTCACCAGTGTTATTCACCACATATATGTTGCCACTAGGAGTGATCATTTAATGGTACAGAATTTGTTTTCGCTGTTATGCAGGTGATACCCAGCTGCACCTGTAGTTTGCGCCTGACCAGAGTGATGCAGTGCTCCTGTTAAATCAGTTGTCCACTGGCGATTAAGAACAAGATAGTCTCCTGCTGGCAGATACTGAACTCCCGGCTCAGAATGCCAAGTCACAATGCAGACATGATGTACTAGTATCACGTCCTTTACGGTGTGTGGCTTGAGGCAGCTGAGTCAGCTCACAGTCCGGGAGTAGTTCTTTGTGAGCGGCTGTCATTTAAGTCCCAGGTTTCAGTTACCATCACAAGCTGCTTTGTCATCTCAGAAACGCTACATTCCTATTTCGAGGCTGGCAATCTGAGAACATTAGTGCAGACATAAATGGTGTCTGTACATTACTGTACTGTGCTCCATACGGCTTACCTTGTTTCCAGATTCAGTGCCACCATCTAGTACAGAACGTGGCAGTGAGGCTGTCAGGTTGTATTATGCCTGCACTACGGGCGCCGCAGTGGTTGCCTATAAGGTAAAGGACTGCGTACAAGATACTTTTATTAACTTACAAAGTCTGAATCAGTTTGGAACCAATCTGTATTTTCACTCTCCTGACCCCCTGCCAACCTGGTATGGTTACCGGCTTAGGCAGGCAAGGGCTTTTGCACATTCCAGTCATCTGTCTGAAATCAGCAAGGCAATTTTCAGTCACAGCCCCAGTCCTATGTATTAGCCTACTAGGAAACGTCAGTCTTGTTCTCTCCTTATCCTGGTTTAAGATCTCATTTTTTTAGTCACCGGTTTGATCCAGCTGTCCTTCGCTTGTAGAGGCTTCCTTCAGTTCACTGGATTTACATGCACACAGTTAGCTGGTAAATGTATGGTTACCGATATACCCTATTCCAGTAATGTGTTCACTGGAAAGCACTGGTTTCCAGAAAACTGCTGTTTACGTGGAGGTTTTGTTACCTGTATACAACAGAATACATGCAAACAAATTTCAGTTTCACGGTAATCAAACTGCATGTAAATGCAGTGATAGTGTGCACTTTATGAAACAGATCATCATTCTAGCTGGTCTATCACTGCAGTATCCACACTGTCACTTGCGCTGCCATCAACTTCGGTTCTGGAATGAGCCTGGGTGGTCAGGAGGACAGTGGGGAGGGGGGTGGCAGTTTGAACATTCCATGGTGCTCACTTCCTTCATGGAGGAAGGCTGTCTGACTCCACCATGCTATCAACACCTTTGTGATGGGTCATTGGCTGGTTCTGAATGGTACACACCTGCGTACATTTACTCTGGAACCCTTACTGCCAATGTCCCACTGGAGGGACAGAAACAGGAAAATGCCCAGGCCCACAAGTGAAATGCAATGGCACTATCTGGTGCCACACAGACCACCCACACACAAGCCACCTGAATTCTGGACCTCAGAGGGGCTAGGGGTGCCCCAATGACCCCACTGCAGGAGGCAAATCATAGGGGTAAGTGTTCGGCCCTCTACAGTGGTTGGATGGAGGGACAGGGATGTAGCTGGGAGGTAGCCATGTGCTGATCAAGAGGACCCAGATGGAATATAAAAAGACATGTTGTACATTTCAGGTCACTTTGCCAATTTGGGTTTATGTTGTCAATTGTTTATTGATGTGTTTACTAGGGTTGGGGTAAATATTTGCTTTTTATTCACTCTGACCATGAATAGTGCCCTCCCACCACTATTTGTATTTGGTCAAATTGTGCACCCCCCCACACACAAAATACGAATAACAAATATCCACCCTCCTCCCCACCTCATGTCCTGATTGTCATGTCATCACTGTGTTAACCACCTCTGACAACCTCCGTTGTAAGAATGTTTTATGTCCCCCTCCCACCCCTTAGTTTGTTACCACATTTTGTTTGTTTTTCGTTTTTATAGGTTTTTAATCTCTATTATATTAACTTATTTGTATGATGCTGTGAACTGGGCCTGGTGGAGATGCCGGTGGGATGTACCAGATCCTTTGAATGTGTCTTAGTCGAGGGTGTGGGGTGCAGGATACTTCTCGTATACCGTCCACCAGGTGACGAGAATGTTTTCCTGCAGGAGGTCGCAGACTTCGTTGTCGACCTGACATTGGGGTCCCCCAGATGGTTGGTTCTGGGGGACTTCAATGCTTGGGTCGACGACGAACTCTCTCGTTTTGGTCAAGACTTCCTCCAGTTAATGGTATCACTGGGCTTCACACAGGCTGTTTCCACCTCGACTCATATTGGGAGACACTCATTGGACCTGGTATTCCTTCTGGGGATGGGAATATCTGATTTGGTGGTGGAACCACTCGGATGGTCTACCATCACTCCATTAGGTTCAGTTTTGAGGCCACCCCTATTAGGTCAGCCCCTTCAGAGATGGTACGGTACCGCCCTTTAAGGGGTGTATCCCCGGATGACCTGATGGCAGTGCTGGACCTATCGGGCCTACCGATGGATTGCTCGGATCCAGGTGACCTGGTATAGGCCTATAATAAGGCGGTGACAGGGGCACTGGATTCTATTGCGCCTGTTCGTGTTCGTCCTCTCACTCTTCGCCCCAGGTCTCCATGGTTTGATGAGACAGTGAGGGAGTTGAGGAGGGTGGGCTGAAGGCTGGAGAGGCGTTGGAGGAAGTCCGGTCTGGATGATGACAAACTTAGTTTGATGGACCATTATATGGCCTATCAATCCACAATCTCTTGTAAGAAGGCAGAATTCCTGTCCAGAGAGATTGCGGCTGCACAGAATAGACCAGCTCAGCTCTTTCGGACTGTGGACAGACTGTGCAATCCAGCCTGTCTTCAGCCCAGAAGAGCCTTTTCTCTAGAACGGTGTGAGGAGTTTGCTCTCTTCTTTGCAGATAAGGTTGCCAAAATCAGGTCAGACGTCCGTCCTTCCCTTTCCAATGGGAGCAGTGATGGTCGGCTGGAGATGTCGAACACTCAGTTTGTATGGTCTGACTTCAGCCTCCCCACAATTGATAATATTGTGATGGTCATCCGAACGCTGCGACCAACCAATTGTGATTTGGACCCTGGCCCCACATGTCTCTTAGTGGATTGTGTGGAGAAGATCGGCCTAGTCCTGGCTTTGATAGTCTGGAAGTCTTTAGAGAGGGGTATCTTTCCTGATGCCCTTAAAGAGGCTATAGTTAAGCCTCTTTTAAAGAAATCCTCTTTAGACCCAGACTGTCTAGCAAATTACAGACCAGTCTCTAACTTACCCTTTGTGGGCAAAGTTATTGAGAAGGTGCAGTTCAGTTGGATGATCATTTGACCAACAACAATATTTATGATTCTCTCCAGTCAGGATTTAGGAAAAGGCATAGTACCGAGACAGCACTGGTTCGGGTACTAAATGACCTCCTAATAGCGAGAGATCGTAGGACCTGTTCTATCTCGGTACTCCTTGATCTCGCTGCAGCATTTGATACTGTTGACCACGGTGTGCTGCTGGGCGTCTGCGGTCCATCTGTGGATTATCTGGTGTGGTCCTCAGGTGGTTTCAATCTTACCTCGGGTAGGACTCAGAGGCTGGTGTCGGAATCTTTTCTTGGCACCAGTCTCCCTATCCTGCGGGGTACCGCAGGGCTCTATTTTAGCACCTATGTTGTTTGCGGTGTATATGCTGCCGTTGGGAGTGGTGATTATTAGACGATACGGTTTGGGTTTTCATTGCTATGCAGATGACACCCAGCTGTATATGTCTTTTGTGCCCGACCAAGATGCTGCCTTTTCGGTATTTAATAACTGCCTTGCCGAAGTCCAGGACTGGATGAATGGGAGTTGGCTGAGGTTAAACCCGGAGAAAACTGAGGTGTTAGTCGTGGATCGAGGTCGCTGTGAGGTGGGTTTGTCGGATCAGACGCCTCAGGCTTATGGCTTGGGGCGTCTCAGCTGGCAACCTCAAATCAGGTGCGGAATCTTGCGATAATTGACAACCACTTGACCCTTAAATCTCAGGTATCAGCGTGGTCAAAACTTCCTTTTCCATCTGAGGAATATCGCCAGGGTGAAGCACTTGGTTCCTCTAGAGGATCTTCCACGTTGATCCGTTTCGATTTCCGCCTTGACTATTGCAACTCCTGTACCTAGGGCTATCGGGGGTTGAACTTCGCCGTCTGCAGCTTGTGCAGAATGCGGCGGCCAGGTTATTGACTGGATCGTCTAGATCCAGTCATATAATGTCTGTGCTCCACGGACTGCACTGGCTGCCAGTGTTTTGGAAATCACCTTCAAGGTCGGTTTGCTGACCTATAAAGCCCTACACGATCAGGGACCTACTTACCTGAAAGAGCTTCTTTGCCTCTACTGTCCCTCCCGTCCCCTCCGATCCACTGACGAGGGATTGCTAGAGATTCCCAGGGTTCGTTTGAAAACTTCAGGGGCTAGATCATTCAGTTTTATGGCCCTGACCCTGTGGAATTCTCTACCTCGTCAGGTATGAAATTGCCCGACTGTCCTAAGTTTTAAAGGAGCCCTGAAGACTTACCTTTTTAATATAGCTTTTAATGATTTATAATAATTTATATTTGCTTATTTATTGTTTTATGAAATTGTACAGGTGCTTTGGTTGAAGAAAAGCACCTTTTAAAAATAAAGTATTGATTGATTGATTGACTGAAGAATGTTTTATGTCCCCCTCCCAACCCTTAGTTTGTTACCACATTTTGTTTGTTTTTCGTTTTTATAGGTTTTTAATCTCTATTATATTAGCTTATTTGTATGATGCTGTGCTGTCTTCCCACATGCCAAGTAAGCTGAGCACGTGGAGCTCATTTCGATCACACTGTAGTGCTTGGTCTGCAAACACCTCCCAACCCCGAAACGCAGCGTCTTGCATTACAACTTTTTTTATGTTTTCTTCGCACCATTTAGTTGTTCATTTTTTATAACGGCATACTTTTTTTTTAGTTTAGCTCTGGTGAGCACGCAAACCGCGCTGAGTGTACTGAGCACATGGCACGCGTTGCGGCATGACTGGTGCCCAAGAGACGATTGGCTGGATGCAGAAGGCAGAGCTGGTAGGGCTGGCATTGCATGGAGTGCAAGAATGAGCGAAAAGAAATGGAGCCTGACTTGGGAATTTTTCAAAGTGCGTGAGGAAAATGCATCAAAAGCAGAGTGTCTTCTATGCAAGAGCAGCATTTCTCAATGTAGTCAGACATCGAGGTATGCAAGCACTACCCACGATGAACCAAGTTCAGGTTAAGCAAGCCAACATTTTTACAGAGGCCAAACAGCATCTAAATAGCCAGGCTCGACCAGACAACACCGCCACAGCACGAAAGACAAAGCAGCCTAATTTGGAGGATTGTACTGCCGAGAAACAGCGATGGACATGTGAAACTCCTGAGGCTTCCAGAATTAATCATGCAGTCGCTGAAAAGCTGTTCCTGGACATGCAGTAATGGAGGATACAGGCTTCGTCAGATTGATTAAGGTACTGGAGCCAGTGTGATATAAACTGGCATCACGCAAGTATCTCTCTCGAAGTATTATTCCGGACATATAGAAATGGGTATGCCAGAAGATTGATTTGCTCTTAAAAAAATACAATGGCCCTATCATTCACTGCTGACATGTGGACACAGGAAAATACAGCACAATCATTTGTAGGTCTTACAACACACTGGACTGATAATGAATTTAGCAGAAAGTCTGCCGTTTTGCACTGTAGGGGATTTCAGGGCAAACACACAGGATCAGCTATCTTTGGCGTCCTGCTTAAACTGCTAGCAAACTGGGACATAAAAAAAAGATGTCATGTCTCCTGTATCACCTACAGCAGTGGATACTGAGCAGTCTTTATATCTGTCTGAACCCTGCAATCCACACTCTAGAGATCCAGTAGAAGGATGAAAACAAAACGGTGTCTGTCTTCCTACTGTAATTTAGCCACCACTACGAGCAAATTTCTTTTAGCATCACCAAGCAGAATCCTCTCTGAAAAACTCTTTACCCCTGCTGGGGAGATATATGCTGAACACGAAGGCAGGCTACTACCAGAGAATGCTGAAAGAGCAATCTTTTTTTTGTCTTTTGAGGGAATATGCCTTATTCACCTGAACAAACTTGACATGACAACGAGCTTTCGAGAAATGGCCACAGCCATGTGTTTATTAATAAAACCAGTTATCCATATATACATTTGCTTCAGCGTGCTGAGCGCAGCTAGGTAGACTTGGAAGGAATCTAGCGCACCATGGAACACTAGATCGTTGATGGTTGACCCTCCCTCCCAGGGGAGGGCTGCCTTACCATCAACCTGGACCCCACAAGGGCAACAGCCTCCGGGGCATGAGGAATGGCTCTATGACCATCTGTGGCTAGCTCCTCCCCCATCAGAGGATCCGCCATGCCGGGGGACGCTGCCCGAAGAGGGTGCCCTCCGGAATCCATCCATCAGGCCCGCCCTCCTGTCAGCCTCAGGGAGATCTGGCTGGTCAAGACACATGATCCCCTGTTACCCCCTTCCACAGCATTCCAAGACTACCAAGCCACCATTTACAAAGGTTCATGACTGTGACGCCTACCTATCTAATCCCTAGTCTACTCTAACTGGAATTATTCCCACCTTGCTGGAGAAGGCAAAAACCCAGAAAACCCAGTGGGGGGAAAAAATGGGAAATTCCTTCTCGACCCCTAAGGCGAACCCCCTTAGTGGGGCAGCAAGTTCCCTATACCCCTCATGTTCCCCCCTGCTTTTATGAAGGTGAGGTTTGGGTGGGATGTAATCTGGGACAAGGAGGAATGAGGAGGAATTCCTCCTGTGCAGCCCCTCTTAAGGGCTTAGCTCCTCAATGTCCCTGACAGCAAGCTCCCTCCCCCCTGGGAACCCTATCCTCCCCCAGCCCCTTCTGGGTGGTCCTACCTGGGTCTCTATTGTTTGACCAGGTGTCCCAGGCCATGTCCCCAGACAAAGCCCCACCTGCTGCGATACCTTGCAGACTCCTCCATTGTCTTTTGAGGGCATATGCCTTCTTCACCTGAACAAACTGACACGACAACGAGCTTTGGAGAAATGGCCACAGCCATGTGTTTATTAATAAAACCAGTTATCCATATATACATTCGCTTCAGCGTGCTGAGCGCAGCTAGGTAGCCTTGGGAGGAATCTAGCTCACCATGGAGCACTAGATCATTGATGGTCGACCCTCCCTCCCAGGGGAGGGCCGCCTTACCATCAACCTGGACCCCACGAGGGCAGCAGCCTCCGGGGCATGAGGGATGGCTCTATGACCAGCTGCGGCTAGCTGCTCCCCATCAGAGGATCCGCCATGCCGCGGGACGCTGCAAGTCACCATTCATCAATGATAAGTATTAAATATATTTGCTGCAGTACTATTTGTATGCATATTTATTTATTTATTTATTTATTTATTCTTTGCTAACTGGGTATGGCCCACTAGGCACAAATGCCTGTTTCCGGCACAACCCAGGAACACTGGGGTGGTTAAATGACTTACTCAGAGTCATACAATATGGAAGTAGATATGATGGGACTCAAACCCAGGTCTGTTGGATACACCAAGCTCATTCATAGCATGTAACTCTAACCTCTAGGCCATACTACCAGCCGTGGCAGCTAGTTAACCACAAGCTGCTATTTCTAGTGCAAGTGACTTGTTTTGCTATTTTTGCAGTTAGTCACAAGCTGCTGTTTATTTATTTATAAATTTATTCATTTGTTAACCAGGTTAGTGCACTGATCCGAAGACCTTTTACAGGCACAGCACGGTTTGTTATATGCTGCTACCAGATTGCTACTATGCATTGTGTCACCAGATTGTTAGTATGCACTGTAAGAGTGTTATTGTTACCAGACTGTTGTTATGTGCTGTGTTACCAGATTGTTATTATGCACTGTTACCAGATTGTTATTATGCACTGTGTTATCAAATTGCTATTTATTTATTTATTTATTTAAGGGAATCAGATACACCTTTGAGCCAGGGGCTCTTTTACAAAGGTTCCAGGTCAGGTTACTTGAAACATTAGGACAGGCAGTGGTATTGTGCACAAGAGAAATAAACATAGCAGCCGGAGGGCTTTGTCAATTACCAAAACATCACAATTGTGCAAATCACTTCTATAACAAATTAAACAATATAGATTTGTATAGGTAGCCATCCGACAGAGGGAGGTGAGGCCAGAGGCTGGTGTAAAGAGGGAGGAAGAGAGGGAGTGGGGGTGGGTCAGTGGCAGGGTCAGCGAGGAGGTGTGTGGAGGGAGTACAGGAGGAGGGAAGGAGTAGGGAGGGAAGGGTGGGTATGGGGGTGGGGATAAACCATTTAGGTGTAGCAGTCGCAGGAGGCTCAGGAGATGAGGTATTGATGCAGGCTGAGCTTACAGGCACCCATGGTTGCTTTGCTGGTAACTTCTGCTGGCAGGGTGTTGAACCAGGAGGAGGCTCTGAAAAGAAGGATCATTGGCTTTGGGTAGTCCTGCAAAGGGGAACAGTGAAGGAGAGGTTGTTTGAATTCCTGGTTTGTTGTGGGCTGCTATATGGTCTCAGCAGTGCCTGTGATCCAGGGGGTAGTAGGTCCAATGCTTGCTTTTTTGCTAGGATGCAGGTTGATATTTAATTCTGCCAGATAGTTGGAGCTAGTTACACACTGTGTATTACAAGATTGTTATTATGCACTGTGAGATTGTTATTACACACTGTGCTACCAGACTGTTATTATGTGTTGTGTTACCAGATTGTTATTATGCACTGTGTTACCAAATTGCTATTACACACTGTGTTACAAGATTGTTATTATGCACTGTGTTACCAGATTGTTATTACACACTGTGTTACCAGATTGTTGTTATGCACTGTTACCAGACTGCTGTTACACACTGTGCAACAAGATTGTTATTACGCCCTGGGTTACCATATTGTTATTATGCACCGTGTTACAAGATTGTAATTATGCACTGTGCTACCAGATTATTATGCACTGTGTTACCAGATTTTTATTACACACTGTGTTACAAGATTGTTATTATACACTGTGCTTTTACCAGATTGTTATTATGCACTGTGTTACCAGATTTCTGTTACACACTGTGTTACAAGATTGTTATTATGCACTGTATCACCAGATTGTTATTATGCACTGTTACAAGGTTGTCATTATGCACTGTGTTGCCAGATTATTATTATGCACTGTGTTACCAGATTGCTGTTACACACTGTTACAGGATTATTTTATTTATTTATTTAACAAATCGGAAAGACCTTTGAGCCAAGGGTTCTTTTACAGAGGTTCCACGTCAAGTCACAAAAATAGCAAATTACAATGGTTTCAGTGAGTAGAACAACATGAGGAAAGTAATTCCATAAACAAAAGAACAATATGGCAAAATAAATATTGTGTGAAGTGCAGCCAGTGGTCTTGTCTGAAGAGGGGTGAAAGGGATTACAAGGAGAAAAAGTACAGGGGCTGAATTGGGGGGTGGAAGGAGCAAAATAAGAGCAAGAAGGGAGATTCCACAATGAAGCTTGAGCAGGAAAGACCCACGGGGTTGGGGTAGAGGGAGAGAACAAGGTGAGGAAACAGAGCGGGGGGGAGAAGTGGGAGTGGAGGGGTAAAGGAAGTGGGGATGAGATAGGATGAAAAGAGGGCAGGAATGGGAAAGGGATAAGGGAAGAAGTGCTGTGAGTGGAATAGCACTGCAGCAGTATAGGGCTATACAGGGACAAATGGTAAAAGAGGGAGGTCCCAGTGCATTTACAGTAGCTGTCAGCAGAGATTAGGTATAGCAGTCACACGATGCTCTGGAAACTAGGAATTGATGCAGCTTCCGCTTAAATGGTCCCAAGGTTGCAGTCGTCACAATCTCAGGAGGAAGGGAATTAAATAAATTAGCAGCTCTAACTGCAATGGAGCGCTGTCGGAGTGAGGTTCGACAGCAAGGGACAGTAAAAGTTTGGCTCACATGTCTTTGTGAGCTCTGAGTGCCCCAGAAGGGACTGAAAAGCTGAAGGGAACCTGATGGTAGGAGACCAAGATCTGCCTTCTTAGCCAAAAGGCAGGTTTGATATTCAATGCGAGCCTGAAGTTGAAGCCAGCCTGCTTGTTCGTAAAGGTCACAAGAGAGTACGATATGCTACACCAGTTAGTAGACGGCATGCCTTATTCAGAGCTGTGGTGAGCTGACGTTGGGTTGTGTCTGTGGCGGAACCATAAATGACCAATCCATAGTCAATAATAGACACAATTGAACTTTGGATAGCCAATCTGAGGGCTTCGGTAGTAAGGCAGTGTTTATGCCTGTGTAGAAGGCCTAGGCGAATGTTAACTACCTTGGCAACATTCTCAACATGGTTGTAGTAGGAGAGCGTATCAGCCAGAGGAACTCCTAGGTATTTAAAAGATTGAGTCTGATCAAGGATAACACCTGCACTGTTTTTAATCACCAATTGTTTGGCTTTGTGCTTGCTGTGGGTACCATGGAAGAGCATGACCTTAGTTGTTTTGTAGTTAAGCACCAACTTATGAGAGATGAACCAGTACTCAGCTTCAGTAAAACTTTTCTGAAGTTGGGCCTGAAGGAGGATAGAGTCAGCAGTCTGAGAAAATGACCGCATCATCCACGTAGAGGAGTACTGATTCGGGAACAGGATGCCAGAAGATTATTGAGGAAGGTGCTAAATAGAAGGGGTCCCAGTATCGATCCTTGAGGAACCCCAGAGCAGACAGGCAGTTTAGCAGAAAGGGCAGACCCTATTCTCACCTGCTGTGTGCGGTTTGCTAGATAACTGGTGAACCACTTTAGGGCCTCTGAAGATATACCAAGCCCAGCAAGCTGATGTATCATCAAATGGTGATTGACCATGTCAAATGCTTTAGACAGGTCAATAAAGGTTGCACCAACAAGTTGACCCTGATCAAGGGTATGGTGAATGAAACCTGTGAATTCCAGTAGGGCTGTAGATGTGCTGTGCTCTTTCCGAAAACCATGTTATTATGCACTGTGTTACTAGACTGTTATTATGCACTGTGTTACCAGATTGTTGTTATGCTCTGTGTTACCAGATTGCTATTGCACACTGTGTTACAAGATTGTTATTATGCACTGTGTTACCAGATTGTTATTATGCACTGTTACCAGATTGCTGTTACACACTGTGCTACAAGATTGCTATTATGCACTGTGTTGCTAGATTGTTATTAGGCACTGTGCTAGCAGATTGTTATAATGCACTGTGTTACCAGATTTTTACTATGCACAGTGTTACCAGATTATTTATTCATTGTGTTACCGGATTATTATTGTGCACTGTGTTACCAGATTGTTATTACGCACTGTATTATCAGATTATTTATGCACTGTGTTACAGACTGTTATTATGCACTTCACAAAACACAAGAGCAATAAGTATTAACTTCCAAACTGCCAAGTTGCACAAGAACTGTACATACCACATGTGTTTTTAAAATAGATATAAAAAATTTAAAATTGAAGGGAAGTACATAAATTTATGAAAAATTAAAAATTTATACAAAATAACGGTATGTGTTTGTATTCACTATTCGACAAATATTATTAGTAACGATTCGTTGTTTAGTTAAATAGTAAAAAGTGCTAGTTGTCCCATCCCTATAGTATTTACTTATCTTTTATTAAAGCACTGAGCAGTGGAATGTCCCAACTAAAATAACAACCTAATCTAACCTTAAAGGTGATAGGAAATTATTTTTATGTAGTTAATAGCCCTCCCATTATCTTTTCCATGCCAGTTACGTATTCTGATAAATTTGACCAATTTTTTGATAAATAAATAATCTAGCTTTGAGATGCCTTCAGATATACATTATGTTCCACTGTCCTCACCAGCTAAGGTACTGGTGGAAGCCATTGGCGAGATAGCAGAAAAGGGGGCGGTACTCCTAGTAGGGGACTTCAATCTGCCTGATGTAGATGGAGCCTCCCGGCTGCAGCTTAAAGTAGAAGAAAAAGACATCCTGGACTCCCTGTAGGGGGCATTCCTCAGGCAGCTAGTCAGAGAAGCCATGCATGATGGGGCAATACTGGACCTGGTACTTACTAACAGAGGCAGTGTTGCAGACATCAAGGTGGGAGGCCACCTGGGGACCAGTGACCACCCTCCAGTGTGGTTCAGTGTAAGGAAGGCTGCAGAACCAAACCACACAACAGCGAGGGCCCTGGACTTCAGGAGGGCACATTTCATAAAGAGGGGTGAATGCCCCAGGGATGACCTCATGGGAGGGATGACCTGGCTGGGGTGGAGAAACAGTGGGCAAAGCTAACAGGGGGCATCATGAAGGCAGCAAACGTCTGTGTCGAATGAGTAAAAGTAACAGGAAAAAGAGACTGTTGTGGTTCTCAGAAGAGGTGGCTGGAATGGTAAAGCTAAAAGCGTGGCATTTAGAAGACACAAGGAAACGCAGGGGGAGGAGGATAGGGAGGTGTATCTGGAGAAGCAGAGAAATCAGTAAAGAGTGCGAAGGCACAAACTGAAAGAGACTAACCCAAGCGGCCATGATGGGGACAAGACATTTTTTAGATATGTAAGTGAAAAGAGGAAGATGATGGGAGCGATTGTAAGGTTAAAAAGGGATGGGGGTGGGGCAGTGCAGAGAGGGACCAGGAAAGGGTAGACATACTGAACAAATACTTTTGTTCAGTGTTTATTTATTTAGTTTTTGATAACCGGGTAAGTGCACTAGACACAAAAGTGACTATTTTCAGGCACAACCAGGGAAGTTACAACATAATAATAATAATACATGTTATTTATAGGGCACCTTATCCATAACCAAGGCACCTAACAGTGTAAAAGCACAACAAACATTAATACAATTAATACCAAATAACAGTATATTCAAAAAGAAAAATCAATCAACTGAATGCTTGGTGCCACAAAAAAGTTTTTAAACCTTGCTTCACTCCCTCCACAGTTGTGCACTCCTGTAGCCGATGGGGTAGAGAATTCCAAAGGGTGGGTGCTGCATACACAAATTCTCTCGCTCCAGATGATTTCAAACACACCCTGGGGATCTCTAGCAACACCATTTGTCGGCCGAGCGGATGATCGTCCAGGGCAATAAGGGACCAGGAGCTCCTTTAGGTAATCCGGGCCCAGTCCATGTAGGGCTTTAAAAGTCAGCAAACCGACTTTAAAGGTGATCCGCCACTGTACTGGCAGCCAGTGCAGTTCACGTAGCACCGGCAAAATATGACGGGATCAAACATCAGGAAAAAACAGTGATGACGCAGTACAATATAGGAGTAGAGCATATTAGGGATACAGTTAAAATGGATAACAATTTGAGCAATTTGAGGTGATGGGAGAAACATTCCGATGTACTCACAGTGTTCACAGTGGAAGGAGAAGGGGAGGAGTCAAAAAAAGTAACAGGAGCTGTGAAGGGAGGGAGGTGGACACTCGTCTTTTTTCAGAGGAGAAAGTCCTAAATTAACTTGCCAATCTGAAAGTGGACAAAGCAATGGGGCTGGATAGGGTACACCCTGGGGTACTGAGGGATCTTAGGGAGGTACTGGCCACACCTCTGACAGGCCTATTAAACAGCTCACGTGAAACAGGAGTGGTTCAAGAGGACTGGAGGAGGGCAGATATAGTCCCAGTTCACAAAAGTGGTAACATGAAGGAAGCTGGAATTATAGACCAGTCAGCCTGACATTGGTGGTGGGAAAGTTCATGGAATCCCTGCTGAACATACAAACATATGAAGAAGCCAGCAGAAGAAGGCCATTTGGTCTATCAAGTATGCTCATATTGCAGAGTCCACAGCTTGAGCTAATGTCCCTGCCCTCCCTCCCCACTCCTCCCATCCTTCCTTCCCATGATCCTTACTTCCCCCATGCCTATCCCAGCCTCTTATAAAGCTGCCCACTGTCTTCAAGGAGATGACTTCTTCTGGAAGTGCATTTCAAGTGTCCACCACCCTCTCTGTGAAGAAGTGCTTACTGACTACCCTCCTAAACCTCCCACCCTCCAGCTTAAGACTGTGCTCCTTAGTGTTACAGTTGCCACTCAGCTTAAAGAGACTCTCCTTATCAACCCTATTTATCCCTTTCAAGTACTTGAAGGTCCCAATCATGTTCTCTCCTTCTCCTGTCTTCCAGGGAGTACATGTTCAGTGCTCTCAACCTCTCCTCATATCCCTGCTGACCCACTGTTATCTTTGTAGCCCTCCTCTGGATCTTCTCCAGCAGGTTAATGTCCTTTTTGAGGTGTGGGCACCAGTACTGAACTCCATACTCTAGATGCAGCCTTACCAGTGACCTGTACAAGGGCAGTATAACCTCCTTTCTCCTACTATAGATAGTGCAATATCTTGAATCTAATGGCTTACAGTACCCAGACAGCACAGATTCATGAGTGGGAGGTCATGTCAAATGAATCTGACAGAGTTCTTTAATTGGGTGACCAAGGAATTAGATCAGGGTGGTCCTACCTAGATTTCAGTAAAGGAATTCAGCACTGTTCCACATAAGAGACTATTAAGCAAGCTGGATAGCTTAGGCCTTAAGGGTAGGTCAAAAGGTGGTAAACTGGGTAAGAAATTGGTCAGGGGATAGGTGACAGAGGATGTGGTAAATGGAGTTCATGCCAGGGAAGGAAGAGTGACCAGTGGGGTACCTCAGGGATCACGGCTGGGACCATTCCTTTTTAATGTCTTTACAAGTGACACTGTGGAGCAGCCAGAGGGGAAGGTCTGCCTCTTTGCGGATGATACCAAAATCTGCAATAGGGTGGATACTCCATGAGGTGTGGAAAGGATGAGAAGAGACCGTAGAAAACTTGGGTGGTGGTCAAGGGTATGACAGCTAGGTTTAATGTGAAAAAGTGCACAATAATGCACTTGAGGCACAGAAACACAGGGACAGAGTACAGAATGGGGGAGCATTATTGACAGCCACCAAGCAGAATGTGGCCAGGCAATGTGACAAGGCAGTTGAGAGGGCTAGTGGGATGCTTGGGTGCACAGAGAGAGGTATCACCAGCAGGAGGAGGAGATGGTTCTGCCTCTGTATAGATCACAGGTAAGACCCTATCTTGAGTACTGCATAGAGTTCTGGAGGCTACATCTCCAGAAGGACATAGACAGAGAGGAAGCGGTCCAGAGGATGGCAACTAAAGTGATACGGGGTCTGCATCAAAAGCCCTATGAGGAGAGACTAATGGAACTCAATATGTACACCCTGGAAGAGAGGAGGGAGAGGTGGATATGACAGAGAGAGGTATCACCAGCAGGAGAAGGGAGATGGTTCTGCTTCTGTATAGATCGCTGGTAAGACCCCACCTTGAGTACAGCGTACAGTTCTGGAGGCCACATCTCCAGAAGGACATAGACAGAGAGGAAGCGGTCCTGAGGAGGGCAACTAAAGTGATATGGGGTCTTCATCAAAGGCCCTATGAGGAGAGACTAATGGAACTCAATATGTACACCCTGGAAGATAGGAGGGAGAGGGAGAGGGGGGAAATGACAGAGAGAGGTATCACCAGCAGGAGGAGGGAGATGGTTCTGCCTCTGTATAGATCGCTGGTAAGACCCCACCTTGAGTACAGCATACAGTTCTGGAGGCCACATCTCCAGAAGGACATAGACAGAGAGGAAGCGGTCTTGAGGAGGGCAACTAAAGTGATATGGGGTCTTCATCAAAGGCCCTATGAGGAGAGACTAATGGAACTCAACATGTACACCCTGGAAGATAGGAGGGAGAGGGGGGATATGATAGAGACCTTTAAATATCTTCCAGGGGTAAATAAGGTACAGGAGAAAAGTATTTCTGAGACAAAAAGGTGTAGAAGAACAAGGGGGCATTCTATGAAGTTGGAAGGGGTTAAATTCAGGAGAAATGTGGAGAAGTACTTCTTCACAGAAAGAATGTGAGTGGTTCTGATACCCTAAGAAAGTGAGACCACTCTTACAAGTGTAAGAATTATCTTGGCGACAGTATTAATATATTATTGATTGCGCTCGGTCAATTATATATTAATTTAAAAATAAAACTCCCTCAAATGTGTCCATTTCCAGGGCAGCTGCACATGAAATACTCTTCACAGAATAAGAGTGTCTTACTCGCTGATTAGAGGAGCTCTCCAATTGGTTAGGAGTGCTGTCTCACTCTAGAATATCCCTATTTAAGTTTCCCTGTTTAGGGTTTCTCTCAACCTGTGAAGGGGCTGATATCTTGGGTCTTCATGGTGTACCAGTATGTAACCCCCTCTCCGGCACCATCCTGGAGAGGGCCACCACCCCTGCCTTGCTGGCCAGACCAAGGTTAAGGGGTCTGGGTTCCCAAAACTAACCTATGAGGAGCCTTTCCCAAAAGTTAAAATAAAATGGCGGTGCCTCCACCCAGAGTACATTTTAGTGGGCCTGATTGCTTGCAGTACAGCCCCCTAGGATGTCATACCAACCCACCTCCCCAACAGTTACCCCAGGCATGGACTTACCAAGTTTGAACCTCCCCATATTCAGTTACCATTTACCTTTTCCATATCAGACAATCGACAGGCTCACTAAAATTAGGCTCTGGGTCCATTTTCTGCTGCAAAACAATAACTCCGTGGTTTATTTACAGGGGAGGGTTTAAGAATGGGATAAGTGGAAACAGAGTTCAAGCATTTTCATTTCACATTTCCCAAAATCACATTTCCCTTTCTGATTCAATCCCCATAATTCAAACAGTGCAGCCACTATTATCTATCTAGCTATTTGCTGCAAATGCCCAAACCCCTACTCCCAGGTCTAGTCCACTTCCCCAAAGTCCAGTACCTGGGTACCCAATTTTAAAGTTGCAAGCCTGAGGTTGCGCTGGTAGCCAGTGTTGGCGCACTAAAGAATTTTTACTTTTTTTACATGCTTCCCTTGGCTTTTCCTTCAGCCCTAGGGGGCATACTTAAACTATATACAGTCCCCAGGTGCAGGGCAATTCCTGCAATTTACTCACGGTTCTGCAGAATCAGTCCTTGGATGGTACAGTTTATTGACGTCCTGGGGAGGGATGGCAACACAGGCAGAACCAGCACAATGATTTAAACAGGGGGCGCTGAGGCTGCTTGCTCTCTCTTCCTTTCCTTGCTTGCAGATCTTGCAACTTGTTCCCTTCAGCCCATTACAAGCCCCATTGCAGAGCATGTGTGCAAGGCCTGCCACCTACAGAGGACCCAGACCAGGGAGTGGCCCCACAGCCCGGCTTACTCCAATCAGAGTGCCCTAGCACTTGGGTACAAGACCCGTGACCCCCTGCAGTGGCAGACCCCACTTGATGGGGGTTAGCAAGTTCCCCACCTGGCCCTGGATGTCAGCAGAAACCTTCAGCACATTCCTTTCTGCTTCTCTTTCTTTCTGTTATCTCTCTCTGCCTCGTTGTGTAGCCACAGCAATCTGTTTCTTTCTTTGCTGTATCTCAGGAGCAGACAACATGTACTCGAGCTTCTGAAAAACACCTGTCCATCACTCTGCTTTCACAGTCTCTCAACTTTAACACAGCCACCTTTTCGCTCTGTCTCATACATCATCTGCACACACAGTCCCTTTTCTCACCAAGCGGGTACTGGCAATTCTCTAACTGAAGAGGCTTATTCTTTCTTTTCTCTTTCTCAGCACATTTATATTCTCTTATTCCTCATCCTCTGTACTCCTTCTTTCCCCAGGTTTAGATGCAACCTTCATTCTTTTTCCAGGCTCAGAACACAGCTTTGGTCTTTTCACAGGCTTGGACCTAACCTTTGTCCTTTTACTCAGACTCAGGACACAACCTCTCTCTTGCAATCTGCAGCTTTCCCTTTTCCATTCGAGCTGCGCTTCTCTCAGCGCCGTGGTGCAACTTCAGAACAGCACAGAACTTTCAGCATCCTGCAGCTTTCCCTTTTTCTCTCTGCTAAGCTGCTTCTTTCTTTTCCCCGATGGGACAGGCACCACTCCCTGCCCTGGGGGACAAATTGCTGGCAGCCCCCAGGCAGGCCCATCTCACAGTGCCAGTCTCTACAGGAGCAGGAGCCCCCTCCTTCTGGAGGAGCTCCCACCGAACTGACTCCAAATCCAACTGTCCCAGCTTTATTGGGAGCCCTTACCTCGCTCCCCATTGGCTGAAGCCACTGTTCTTAGGCAAAAATTAATATGTATGAGGCTCCCTCGATGTCTCATTGGTGCAGAAAAAGGCGCCTAAACATTCCCTGATATTTTCCCCCAAAAGTCCGTTCAATTAGTCCCAGAGTCCTTGGCAAGAATCCTGGCTTGGTGGTTGGCTGGCTGGTGTCACATGGCTGCCAAACATGGTGGCCGGAGTAAACAGTGTCTCTAGTTAACACGGAGTCCCATGGTTCAATGCCCCCGTGCAGCCAAACGGTAAACGTTTATTTAATCATTTCCCCACATAGCCATAATCACCCCATGCCCTCTAAAGTGACTGCATCATGTAGCAGTTCCATTGAGCCCCTTTGCAGTCACTGCTGCTGTTTCACATAGCCCCTAGGCAGCCCAGTAAAACCCCGGTGTAACTCCCCTACAAATGGGGGTTCCCAAAAAGTCTTCCTTCAGCTTGCCTAAGTGCTCACTGCCAGGCTGGTATCCTGCGTTTTAGCAGTTAAATGTTTTTGCTAGAGAGTGCCTGTATAGACTCCGTATACTGTCTAAGAGCTGCCTAGATTGCAGTTATAATTGATCTGAGAGGGGGGCTGAGTGTTTCTATGCTCGAGTCCCACCCAGGCTGCCACATATTCGCTCAGTTCTGCCATCGCTATTAGCGCAGAGGGAGCTCTGTTCGAAGATGTAACTGTTTGCTGATTTTCTATTAGAATGGTAAAGATATTGTAGTTTGTCTAACTTGCCTTCTTTGCAGCATGGCCATTTCTGCTTATCTCCACCATCTTGGTCCTGGAATGCTGAAATGGGCTAGTCAGTACCTTTGGGGACTTTAAAATGGAGCCTGTCCCCAGGGGCTTTGTGGGAGCAAAATTCTGTAGGAATTGTAGTTTGGGGCTTTTGGGACCTAAAATGAACCTGGAAGGGGAAGCCCTTGTTGTGACTGACAGACAGACAGATCAGCCAACCAAACCTTTTGCATCCTGGGGAAAGTCCCAGGCTGCTTGCAACTAGATTCAGATCTGAGTTGGGAAGTGAAGGAGTAACAGCTCGAGACAGTCGAGCAGCGAGTCCTGCGAACTGTGGAAAGGCCTGAGTTTTGGCCTGCATGCCTGCCTGCTGTCTCTGAGAGAGAACCTGTGCTTTTTTCGGACTGAATCTGAATTTGGAGAGCGAGTTAAGCCACTGAATTGTGACCAGGCTCCTACCTGAAGAAGACTGAAGATTTGCTGAATGTGATCGGCCTGTCAGGACTTCCAGCCAGCTCTGAACTCCTGGATTGTGCAGAGACTCTGTAATTGCGATCGGAGAGCCATTTGCCTGGTACAGTAGAATTTCCTTACATGTGAATGTGCTGTGTGCTGATAGTGGGTTGCGATTTGGTTCTACACGGTGTGTTTGAACTGTGCTTTGCTTGCTGGAGGCTGCATCCAGCTCCACGGACTGAATCTGTATATATCTCCATTTGGCCTGGGCCTTGCCACACTGGCCCAGCCAGAATACCCGCTACACAGAGAAAGTCATCGATGAGAGACCTGCCTGGGAATCAGCCTCTTGCTCAACACCTTGAACAGGAATGATGCCTTGGTGATTCGTGTGAGCCCTGCTTCTCCTGGCACTCCAGATCAACAACCTGCAGTCTCGATTTTGTCCTGCCTGTGTCCTGTATTGGGTATTGTGAGTAAACATCAGGGTAGCTCCCTTCAACAACAGCTACATCTAAAGTGTTGTCATCTGATTGCTTTGTTGTCTTTTCTGTCACAAACTGAGCCCTCCAGCTCTGGATTACAAATAATGTGTGTTGTGCATGTTGCTTTCTTCCATCACAGAGCCCCTTCCAGCTGCAACGCTGGCCTACCCTGGGCAACATTCCTGGCTAGCCCACCATCTTCCTACCTGGGTACCCAGCGTGTGGGACTGTGTAGGGACTCTGAAGTGCATATATAACTGTCTGATTGATATAGCCTTTAAACAAATCAACCTGATTACACTCCTCCCTTGTTCAAGTCCCCTGAATAAATCAGATCTTACTCTTTTTGCTTTTAACCTGACAGTGGTTCCAGTTTGTGCCAAAAGTACTGTACTTTTGCTGTTTGCTGTTTGCTGTGCATAACCTTATTTTACAGGGGGTCCCCAGGGTCGAGCCAGAGGAACTAGCCCTGATGGTGAGTGCAAACAGTGTGGGTACTTGCATGGTGAATAAGGGTCATTGCAAAAGTGATTACTGTATATTGTTCCGGCCACTAGAAGGGAACGAGGGGGGTTACACTGTCCCAGAGGGCTGTGCCCAGGTTAGCTTGACCACTAACAACCCTGACCTCTGGGTGGAGGCACCTGTTTCAGTATCCAGGCCCCTTAACCTGCAAGTAGCCAAGCAGGCAGGGGTAGTAGCCCTTGGGGGTAGCACCACCTAAGGGTTACACCAGTGCATAGCTACATTCTGTTTCCTTGGCTGCAGTCTGTGAACACATTTTACAATATTTATCTCCCCCACGGACTGGCAGCCTTTCCCTTTCTCTCGTGCACATCTCTTTATTTATTTTATTTATTTTCCTTGTCCCTGTCCTAGCACTATCTCTTTATTTTGCCCCCAACGCTAAACAGACTCGGCTCATATCTTCAAAGGGGCGTCGCCTCATGAATATTAATGAGGCAGCTTCCAAATGCTGCAGCACGATTGGCGTTTTTAAAAATTCTTTCTGCTACTTTCCTGCCACCTCTCTGGTTACCCCAAGGTGTCGGTCCCTCTCTCATTGCCCAATGGGACCGGGGCCACTGGAGAAAACTTTTACTGAAAGGCCGCTGGGCAGCCACTTGTCACACTTCTGTGTATGCAGTGAGCTCGCCCGGCACCGCTGGTGCCATTTCAAACACTGGCTGCTGTACAAATTTGCTTCCAGCCCTGCTCTCTGTAAAACCAATGCGGGGCCAGCAGGGAGGATTAAAACACGGGGGGCAAGCCAGGAAACAGGACTGGGGGGGGGAGATAGGAGTTGGAAGCAAAACCCCAGGGAAAATTAGCCTTTTTTCAAGGACTCACAGGTAAGCTCCTGACGGGGGAGGGGGGGTTACAAGTATTTTAATGCTGGTTTCTCACAGCTCCTCACTTAACAGAATGTTGAGTGACATAATGTACTGTCAAAAATGCCCTGTAAGTAATAGGACTTTTCTTAATTATTACTGGTATAATGCCTCTACAAATGGGTGTTCCCAAAAAGTCTTCCTTGAGCTTGCCTAAATGCTCAATGCCAGGCTGGTGTCCTGCGTTTTAGCAGTTTAAATGTGATTACCAGAGCTTGTATAGCCTCTGTGTACTGTCTCTTCAAGAGCTGCCTAATTGCAGTTTAAGTAATCTGAGAGGGAGCTCTGTTGAAAGATGTAACTATTTACTGAAAATCATTTAGAGTGGTAATGACAATGTAGTTTGTCTACCCTGCTTTCTTTGTAGCAAGGACTGTTTTGTTTATCTCCACTATCTTGGTCCTGGACTGCAAATTGGACCAAACAGTACTGGTGGGACCTAAAATGTAGCCGGACTACAGGAGCTGTCTGAATTCAAAATCTGTAGGAACTGTAGTTTGAACTTTTTGCGGCTTTTTTGCAACTGAAGGGGGAGCTCTTGCTTTGACTGACAGCCAAATCAGCCAACCAAATCTTTCGGATCTTGGGGAAGTACCGGGCTGCTTGCAGTTTTCAGTTAGATCTAAGCTGGAAGCTGAACAAGAGGGAGACGAAGGATTCTGAGCAGCAATCCTGAGTGGATTTGCATGGGAGAACTCTGAAAAGGCTAAGTTTTTGGCCTGCATGTCGGTGTGCTGCTCCTGAGAGGGAGAAAAGAGAGTTATTATGGACTAAATCCAAGTTTGTGTGACTAAAGTAAGCTACTGAAGTGGGCCAGGCTCAACCTGAAGAAGACCGAAGGTTTTGCTGAATGCGATTGGCCTGTCAGGAGTTCCAGCTACCCCTAAGCTCTCGGTGTGTGCAGAGACTTTGCGATTGTGACTGGGGAGCATTTGCCTGGTGCAGTAGAATTCCCGTACATGTAAATGTGCTATGAGCTGCTAGTAGGTTGTGAGTTAGTTCCCCACTGTGTGAACTGTGTTCTGCTTGCTGGAAGCTGTATCCAGCCCAAAATGGACTGCATCCGAATTTGTCTCCATGTGGTCTGGGCCTTGCCAGACTGGCTCAGCCAGACTATCCACTGCACAGAGAAGCCATTGACGAGAAACCTGCCTGGGGATCAGCCCCCTGCTCCACGCTTGAACAGGAACGATGCCTCTGCGACTCGTATGGGCCCTGCTTCTTCTGGCATTCCAGATCAACCACCTGCAGTCTCGATTTTCGTCCAGCCTATGTCCAGTCTTGGGTATCATGAGTAAATACCAGGGTGGCTCCCTGCAACAACAGCTTAATCTGAGTGTGTCATCTGATTGTCTTGTTGTTTTGTTTCCTTTACGAACTGAGCCCTCTGGCTCTGGATTACAAATATTGTGTACTATGCATGTTGTGTTTTCCATCACAGGGCCCCAACCAGCTGCAACCCCGAGCAACGGTCCTGGCTACCCCATCTCTTCTCCACCTGGGTACCCAGAGGTGGACTGTGTGGGGGGACTCAAAGCACACTCATAACTGCTTGATTGATATAACCTTTAAGCTAATTAACATGATTTTTCCCCTCCCTTGTTCAAGTCCCCTGAATAAATCAGATCTAACTTTTTCTGCATGTAATCTGACTGTGGTTCCAGTTTGTTCTCAAAGTACTGTACTGTTGCTATTTGCTGTGCATAACCTTGTTTTACAGTGGGTCCCCAGGGTCAAGCCAGAGGAACCAGCCCTGGTGGTAAGTGCAAACAGTGTGGGTACTTGTGTGGTGTACCAGGGGTATTGTGAAAGTGATTATTGTACAGTGTTCAGGCCACTAGAGGGGAAAGAGGGGGTTACAGTGTCCCAGAGGGCTGTGCCCAGGTTAGCTTGACCACTACCAACCCTGACCTCCGGGTGGAAGCACCCGTTTCAGAACTTAGGCCCCTTAACCTGCAAGTAGCCAAGCAGGCAGGGGAAGTAGCCCTTAGGATAGCGCCACCTAGGGGTTACATCTGTAAATCTACTATGTCCTGTATGAAATGTGTCTGTTTGTTACTGTCTCTTTTATAAATATAACTTTAAAAACAGTAAATGCAGTTTGGCTATAAATACAGGGCTTTTGTGAACTGTACTAATTATCAGATGTCTCCAGGATCTCTATAAATCAGCAGGGGAGGGCAACTGGAGCAGAATTAAACCTGATGTTGTACCATTACAGCCTTTGCCCAGTCATTATGTGCCTGTCGTTCATCCCACAGCGTGTGACAAGCTTTACTAGACTGACAGCAATGATTTCATGGGTGAAGTCAGCTCTCTGTGGGGAGATTGCACAACTCAGAAGGGAAAGGTTGCTTCGTGCTGGCAGACTGATGTGACCTCAGCAATGTCTGCTGAACTTAACACTGACACATCACATGGGTACCAATATGAAGCATTAAAAACTCCTGACATCTCGAGATCAACCCGGAAAAACAATAATTTGATATACATTTCAACTTAGATTTAATACAGTTTACATTTCAACTTGTATCTGATGTATTTTCTATAAGATGATCCTTTTTCCTTATAACAGTCTGCATTAATATGCACACAGGATCTCTGTCCCTCAGCCTTCACCTGCTGAAGCTGCTGATCTCCATCTGACAGTACCATCATCCTCTGCCTGTGACATCATAATTTGTTGACCATGCATATGACTATGTAACGAGCAAAGGATTGTAATGTCACGTGTAGAGAAGCAGCCAGAGGAGATGAGATCTGAGGGACAGTAATCTTGTTTTCATGTCTGCAAGTGGCAGTGCGATGTGTTGCCCCACTGTAACGACTCTCTCTGAAGATGACCAGACTGATGGCATTGAAGACTGAGGCGTCGATCCACGAGAGAGGTGCAGGAAAGGTGGCCTCAGAGTGTGATGTGGTGCACCCATGTGCCAGCTCTGAAGGTGATCTGACTGACAAAATACTGGAGACTGTGGCATCAATCTAAGAGAGTGGTGCAAGACAGGTGGCCTCACAGTGTGGTATGATGCACAGTTGTGCCAACTCTGAAGGTGATCTGACTTACAACACTGGAGACTGAAGTATTTATTCACGAGAGAGAAGCTGGCTACATAGCCTTGCAGTGCAATGTGGTGCACCCCTCTGCTGACTCTGAAGGTGAGTCAACTGACAACACTGGAGACTGAGATATCGTTCCACAAGAGAGGTGCTGGATGGGTGGTCTCGTGGTGCGATGTTGTGCACCCCTATGCCATTTCTGAAGGTGACCAGACTGAAAGCACTGGAGACTGAGACATCAGTCTACAAGAGATATGCTGGATGAATGGCTGTGCGGCCCTGAAAGGTATCAGATGGACGACTCTGGAGACTGACACCCTCAGACTGCAGAAGAGGTGCAGGATGGGTGGAGTGGTCACATGGTCACACCATTCAAGCATCCACGCACTGTCCCGCCAGTGTTCCTCTACCCTGCCATGGAAGGAGCACCTTTGTGTGGTGATAGGGTAGTTCAAGCTCTCTGTCCTTTCAGTCCTCGGACTCGGAGATGAAACTGCCAACAAGGGATACCAGTTTTTATGTTTCCTTGCATTTGTGCAAGAAACATCTTGTGGTAGAATGACATTTGAGAGGTGTGTCAGGGACGAGTCCAATGCAGAGCACTCTACAGTGGGCTCGACCCTGACAGACCAATGACCACACAAGCAAAGAGTGACGGTGGTTGGAATTTCACAGCGGGGAAGCAGCCGCACTTGAAAGGAATGAAACGTTCCAATGAGAGTACTTCATTCCTTTCATTTACTGTACATAATGCTGTCTGCCCTGCTCCCTCCATTCATTGTCCCTGCACTCGGCATCATGCAATGAAACCCTCTTGCTCCCCTCCCACTGTGTGCTGCCCACCCCGCACCTTCTGTTCTCCCACCAGACCGGCAGTGATCTAATAAAACCCTCCCACTGCATGCTGCCCGCCCCGCACCGTCTGTTCCCCCAGTCAGCATCCAAATGATCCCTCCTGCTCCCTTCCACTGCATGCTGCCCGCCCCGCATCCTCTGTTACTCCAGAATCCAAATTATTCCTCCCGCTGTGTGCTGTCTGCCCCACTCCCTCCATTCCCTGTGCCGACATCAGGGTGCCCAATCCTTGTGTCAGCATTATCTAAACTCCACCCCCTCCCGAACACTGGGGAGACCACTCCCAATGTCCGGAAATAAAAAGGTTTTCCCTGTTAAAAAAAAGAAAACTGTTCCCCGATGTTTTTTTTTTAAAGCCTGTAAAAAAGAAAACGGTCCCTCATCTCCCTGTACCCCCTCCCCTCCCTCTGCGTACCCGCACTCCCCCTTACCCCATACTTACCCTCTGAGGTCAGCAGCTGCAATCTTCTCAGGACCAGGACACATCTGTATTCTTCAAGGCCAAACTGTGAATGGAAGAAGCAAGGTAAGCACTGTATAATGGCTATCAATGGGGGGTTCAACTTATGTTGATAGCTCAGCCATTTTTAGGAATTTTGATCCCAAATTTTCAACATGGGTTTCTTGGGACCGCACGTCATGAACACTGTCACTGTCATTTTGTTACTCAGTCCAGAAAGGCGATTTTTGCGGTCGCTGCGTGGAACCACCTTTCAGGACCAATTAACGAAATAACAATGCCAGTGTTCATGAGGAGAGGTCCCAAAAAGCCCATTCTGAAAATTTGGCACAAAAAAATCTCCAAAATGACTGCATTACAAGTGTGTGTTTCGCAGTTTATATGCACACTCGTAACTTTGCCAATTTTTAATATTTTCCCTCTAGATTTTCAACATTGCCATTTTTTTCACACCTCCTCGTGAACAGTACAGCTATAATTTTTCACATCCTGCCCAAAATGTGTTTTAGCACCTGTGGTGAAGAATGGTGCAGTCGCTGTGCGAAACCACCTTTCAGGATGAGTGAATGAAATGACAGTGGCACTCATCATGAGTCGGTGTCCCAAAAAGGCCATGCTGAAAATTTGGTGAAACAACTCCAAAAAATGGAAGGGTTACACTCGGTCAT
The DNA here is from genome assembly GCA_016271365.2 of Neoceratodus forsteri. Taxonomy (NCBI): domain Eukaryota; kingdom Metazoa; phylum Chordata; order Ceratodontiformes; family Ceratodontidae; genus Neoceratodus; species Neoceratodus forsteri. The sequence goes on along the minus strand of JADMNL010000026.1, from coordinate 26,875,434 downwards.
TCAAAATGTTCTACACACACGTGTAACTTTGGTCATTTTCAATATTTTCACTCCGTTTTCAATATAGCCATTTTATCACACCACCTCATGAACAGTACAGCTATCATGTTTCACATCCTGCCCATAGTGTGTTTTCGCACCTGTGGCGTGGAATGCCGTTTTCCCATGAATTTGAAAATTTTCACCTACAGGGTTCATGAGGTGTGGTAATAAGAAGACTATGTTCAACATTTGGGGTCAAAATATGAAAAAATGACAACGTTATGGCCATTCATTGCAATTTCGGTAAGCATGCTTGTAACTGTGGAAATCTTAAATATTTTTACCGCCACATTTTGTTTTATTTATACCCCTGCTCCATGGCCCTCTCTATCTGGAGGGAGCCCCAGCCCCGTCCCCCAAAGTCCACCAGCCAACACCGACCAGCTACCCCCAGGGCTTACCCCAATACGGGGTCAGCAGGGGGCCAATGGGGGGGCCCCACTCCCACCAAGACCGGGGGACCCACCCCCACCAAGACTGGATCCAGTACAGGGGTTGGTGCAGTGGCCATTCGGGGGCCGGACCTGTAAGTTCCCTCTGCCATCCGCCATGAGCTTTTTCCCCCTAGTTTCTCCCCTTCAGGGGCGGAGCATGCAAGGACACCAGCGACGATGCCCCGCATGCTCCCATGCATGCACTCCATCAGGCATCTGCCCCGCCTCTGACCCGATGTCTGCAGCATCAGTGTGCCAGCCCCCAGCCACTGCTACGGGCCAGGCATGCACCGACAACTGGTTGCCCTCCCAGAGAAGGAGACTGTCCCTGGAATGCTTGTCTTTCTTCTCCTACCAACCCCCAGCGGCCTGTGCTCACTCCGAACAGAGTCACCAGCATGGCGCTGAGGTGTGGCGTCCATTGCCTCAACCTCAGTGCCACCAGGCCAGCAAAGCACCCTGCATTTTCAACATAACCTTCTTATTAACCGAGCTTCTGTATTCAAATGCCATCCAAAATATGACAGCTTATCAAAACATACTTCAGGCAGGCTTTTCCTCCCAACAGAAGTTCAACTAACACAATACACCCCTGCCATATAAACCATGCAAGGAAACATTTGGCACTGACAAATGCTTGTTTAGTCTTGTTTTTCTTCTCTAGTGCTGTCTGATGTGTGTGGTTTGCAATGCCTGTAAACCCCCAGTCCTGCCGGCCGCTATGCCTGATATCAAACCATTGGTGGTCACTACGGCATGCAGCTCCTTGGTTTTTCCTATGAGTGACCCTTCACCCTCACACCTCCCGCTTGATTTGCCCACAGTCCCTTGCAGGGGCTTTGATGGCTGGCCCACTGTGGGAAATGTCACTGCAGGGGCGGAAAGTGCCGCCATCCCACACAAGCTGGGATGCTCTGCCATTGGAAGTGCTTCTTGTAGCCAGCTGTCTGATTGCCAGCTTTCCAAATCCACTCCAAAACCCAGTTCACGGGCACGGCAGCACGATACGCTGTCACGAGGCACTTGACTCTAGGATCCAAAATTGGGACGAATGGTAAGGATATTATCCCCGAGTTCTCTCTGGCCTTCACCAAGAGGTTTCTACTCTAGCCTCATTGATTCTTACCCCAATACGGAGTAATCAAGTTAAAAAAAAATGCTCCTCTTTTTATTGTTTGCATGTTCTATCTAGAGGTTTTTGTTTAGCGCCACCTAGTGGTCAGACAATAGTAAGCCGTACCACATGCAGCCTTGAAGAAGCCGTCATAAAGAGTTTTGGAAGGGAAGACTGTAATCCCAGGTAATGTCCAAGCTAGGTCACTGTATGACGTTAGGAAACTCATTTGACCTTTCTTTCCAGCTAGCTGTGCCTGACGTGTACTATTTGCTTTATGATAAAAATGGTCAGTGTCATTTAGTGGGCTCTCTGACACAGTTTCCCAGTAATGAGCAGCTAAGAAGTGACATGGGTGTCTGCTTATTGTCAGTATTTGGTGCTATTTGTGAATACAGACACCAAGGTATCCCTAGACTCTTCCAAGGGTGTTGTTCTGCATGTCCTTTGGGTTTTTCACAGTCACTTGCAGTGCTTTGCTCCCAAAGGCGGCTTCAGCAGAACACCGAGTCAATACTCTGTAATGTTTTGTGAACATGTGCGTAAAGTCCAATTGTTATTGCCAATGACAAGCACTGGAAAATCAGAAGAAAAAAAATTACAGTAAGTTGGATATTAATTTATTCTTTCACTCAATTTATAAAATATTAATAACTGCCAAAATGTTTATTATGAAAAGTATACTGTTTCTTTTAATTTTCCTTTTTATTGTCAAGTCAAGATAGTACAAGGTTAAACAATCTTCTACACTAGACTTTAAAGAAGGGAGTTAAGATGACAAATAGATGTTTTTTTCGTGTACTGTTAGTACCAAAAAACATCTAATTGTCATCTCAATTAATCTTTGTGCAGGATATGCAATACCAGAGAAATGACATGTGTCTGGGAACTCCAGGTCCAGCCATGAAAGCGTGTAGCCCAGGGGTTACAGCATCAGAATGGTACTCTGAGGGCCTGGGTTCAATCCCCAGCAGGTCACATTATTTATTTCTCACTACAGTTTGTAAAGAAGAAGGTTAGTAACTTGTACACCTTATTTATTAATTACAATTAACTAGAGCTGGCACTGTAGCCTAGAGGTTAGAGGAATGAGCTTGGTACATCCAGTAGACCTGGGTTTGATTCCCACAACCTCCACTTGCATACTCTGAGCAAGTCAGTTAACCTCCCCAGTGCTACTGGTTTGCCCCTTAAAACAGACTCTTGTGCCTAGTGGGCCTTACCCGGTTACCAAAAAAAAAAAAAGTATGTTCAGCATTTGTGATGACCATGTGATGCAGATCAATTTTCAATAAAAGATGCTTCTTTAAAAATAAATAAAAAGAAAAGCTTAAGGCTGCCGAACTGGCCAGTGGCATAGTGTGTCGCTCTACCATACAGGCAACACAGGTTCAAGAGTGAGCCAGGGAGTCTGTTAGCAAGGTGGCCAAGTCTGGGGGTGCCACTGATGGCAGAACATCCCTGACCAGGGAGTGTTGGTGCTGTGGCATCTGCAGTGGGCCACTGAGCTTGTATCCATCACATGAGATGCTGGCTGCCAGTCTGCATACAGAGTGGCACTGTATAACACCATGGGAATGTCTGAGGGAGAAACCCCATATTTCAGAGCCCCTGGCAGCTGTGTCTGTGATAATTTCCCCACTCCCCTGCACTCTCAAGTCTTGTGCCACCAATGAGTGTCGAGACTGGGCGGTTGTCTCGAAGAGGGGGATGGGGGCCTGCTGCTGCAAGGAGTGGGGGTCTGGGGTTGGAGGCAGAAGAACAGATGCTAGCTAGGAAGAGAAGCCCATTTCCTTCAGTGGCACTTTCAGAAGTCTGAACATTCCATTGCTTAACCTTGAGATAAAATGGCAACCTTGGCATTAATAAAAGAAAGATTTAACAAAAAGAATCCCCCCATCAGAAACTGGAATAATCCACTTTTTCAAAACTTCAGAACTTGCCCATAAGGATCTCTTGTGGTTTGGTCCTGATGCACAATTAAATCTCACCACTGACTGGGTGAATCAGCACCGAAGATTTCTAAAAATGACTGTGCTCTACACATAGCTTCTGTCTCCTGCCTTCTTATGTACTGTCGCTAAGGGGGCTTATGTTCTCTGTATTAAATCTCCCTGAACTTTTTGTAATGTGGTCTCCTTTACTCTCACTTAACCTCCCTCGATGTCACTTAACCTTCCTCAGTGCCACTTAACTTTCGTCAATGTCATTTATCCTCCCTTGGTGTCACTTGACCTCCCTCAGTGTCATTTAACCTCCCTGTCACTTAACCTCCATTCGTGCGCCTAATGTCTGCTGCAGCTGTTCATAGCTTGCAAAGGGCTTTAATATAGGTGTCTGTGAAAGGAGCTATATGAAACAAATTCCTTTCTTTACTTTCCAACATCATACAACTATAAAACTGTGGAGAATCAGCCATCCCAACACACACACATACACGCACACACACGCATATACACATGCATGCACACACACATACACACTCTAAACAAGAGACTGCATTGTGGCCAGCCAGTCGGCACAGTGACAGAGTTGCTGCTTGTGACCTGGGTTCAGGAACGAGCATGGGGTGTCAGGCATCAGCTGGGTGGAGGAGGCTGGAGTGTCCCCAGAGTTTGCTCTCCCTCTCCTCCTCTGGAGGAGGCAGGTGAGGATGCAGCCTGGCTGCTGCAGTGCAGGCACGCACCTGTGTATACCTGCACACCACACGCACCTGTGTATGTCTGCACACCACACGCACCGGTGCATGTCTGCACACCACACGCACCTGTGTATACCTGCACACCACCTGCACCTGTGTATACCTGCACACCACACGCACCTGTGTATACCTGCACACCACACGCACCTGTGTATACCTGCACACCACATGCACCTGTGTATACCTGCACACCACACGCACCTGTGTATACCTGCACACCACATGCACCTGTGTATACCTGCACACCACACGCACCTGTGTATACCTACACACCACACGCACCTGTGTATACCTGCACACCACATGCACCTGTGTATACCTGCACACTGCAGAGCCCTTGCCATCAGTGTTCTACTGTGAAGGGACACAGGGAAAAAATGGGAAAACCTTGCTGCAAGCACAATGACACTCTCAGATCCCACTGGATCTAATGACAGCTTCCTTATGGAACTTCGGTGTGCAACAGGAAGGATGCTGGGAGCCCCATAATGCCCCCACCACAGAAGAGGGTAAGTCTATGATAATGGGAGGTGAGGTAAAAGGCAATGATGGCTAAGCTGGGGCTGGAACGAGTCCTGGCTGAAGGAGGGGCAGCAGCAAGGAGAAGGGCTTACATAGAAAGCAAAATGCAAGAAATAGATGCTTCACTGCGTGATATATGAAAGCTCTGGTGACCCAAGAGGCTGGGTGATCTATGGGTCATGTCTTCTATTCCCAGATCAGGAACTTGGACTAATACCAAAGAACGACACTATAGTGTAGCACGGGGGATGGCACAACTGAGGTGCTCTCCTTTGAATGAGACGTTAATCAGAGGTCCCTTCCGCCCACCTCCTGTAGCTGTCCAGGTGAAAGTTAAAGATCCCATGGTACTAGAAACAATCTAAATTCTTTCATGGGGATTTGTATATACTTCCCATGATGCTTTGCATAATTGGTGTATGTGTAGTTTTGTATAACTTCTGCAGTGTAAAAAATACACTGTATAAGGAAGTATTGTGTCAACTTCTAACTCTGCTGGGGGGGGGGTTGTTTAACACAGGAGGAGTCATTCCTCATTTTGCTCCTGGAACTGAGTCAAACTTTTTAATTTTACTCCTGGGTCTGTGGTGTCCCCCCCCCCTCAACTTTCCACCACTGGTTTTAAGCTAATAAGAAAATGTTTTCAGTATCTTAAAAAACAAGTTATTATGTTTTCTAACTTCATTGGGAAAAGTTGGGTACTTGCCACCAAAAAAGTTTTAAGACCAGATAAACCGACTGGATTACTGAAAAGTTGTGTTCATTAGAAGAACTAAAGCACAAGTGTTGCAGCTACATGCTGGTGGGGCACACTTTCTATTTTCAGTGAGAGTGAGTTACAGCTGCCGGGTGCTCAGTACAAGAATACCCCTTTTCCCATACAGAGTGCTGGATCCCTCAGATAACTAGACGATCCGACCTGGGATCTCAGCAGGCAGCCCTTAAAGGCTTTGGGTCAGAACTTTGCAAAGGTGGGTGGGGCACATATCATGCACACACTTGTAAATTAAGTGACATTATAAAATGGCAAGGAAAAATCCTGAAAACTTATTGACTGAGAAACATCACCTAACCATGCCGTAAAAAGCTAGGGGTGCACAGTCAGGTGCTGGATCTCATTTACAAGGCAAAAAAGTCTCATCACCTTCAAAGTGAAGAACTATGTTATATGTAATATTTTGACATTTAAAATATTAACTATTTTAGCCGGCCCGGTGGCACTGAGGGTTGAAGCACTGGATGCCACACCTCGCGCCATGCTGGTGACCCGGGTTCGGGAGCGAGCCCAGGCCATTGCGGGTTGGCAGAGGAGGGGAAGAGATTGAGCATCCAGAGGACTGCTCTTTCTTCCCAGGGAGGGTTTCAAGGGAGCGATCGCTCAAGAGCAGCCTCTGGCAGCAGTCGGGGGTGCACAATATAGCGACACTGCATATGCAGGGGCGGAGTTGCGGCACAATGTTGCCTTGCATAGCCGAACTCCATGGGGACAGGAAACACAATAAGAAACAAAAATCATGGATCCTGGCAGTGCAGGGAACGATGCCCCCAGACTCGATTATTCTGGTGACTCCCAGTGTGATACTCAGATGGCCCCATGCAAATGAGTCAATTGGGCATGCGAGGCACTAAGGGGCCATTTGCTTGCCCAGTATGGGCACATTTGCATGGGAAGCAGTGGCAGGTTTGCACTCCTGCGACTGGCCCTACCCCCACCCCGATTGCCCAGTCCCATAAAAGTCAAGTATTCCCTGGTGTCCTGTGGTTCCCCCCACCCTCTGATTGGCAGCACCATGAAATGACAAACATGTCCCTGGTGCCTAGCGGTTCCACTCCCCCACCCTCCAATCACCAGCCCCAGTATAATAAAATACTTCCCTGGTGCCTAGTGGTCCCCCCACCCCCCAATCACCAGCACCAGTATAATAAAATACTTCCCTGGTACCTAGTGTTCCCCCTGGCCCTCCAATCACCGGCCCTGGTATAATAAAATACTACCCTGGTGCCTAGTGACCCCCATGATCGCTGGCCCTGTATGATATCATGTATTCCCTAATGTCTAGTTGCACCCCTCAATCCCTATCACCATATCAATGTAATCTTTCCCTGGCATCTAGCAGCACCTCTGAGCCTTGGGCACTGACCCCCCCCTTATCTTTTATTTTTATTTAGGTTTTGTTGACCCAGTAGGTGCATTAGCCATAAAATGACTATTTTCAAGCACGACCCGGGAGAGTACAACACAGAGAAACAATGTGGTGATACACAAGTACAGTCATACAAAACAGAGAAAACAGCACAGCAATGCTACACAAAGTACATTAAGCTAGAGCACACATTAAGGGAAGTAAGACAGACAATGTATCATAACGGCAACAATACAGCATAACAACAATAAGAGTAATAAGTAAGCAGAGACAGCACTATTACAATAAATGCAGAAACAGAGGGCATACCCTACAGGAGTGAAAGAGTACATAAGACACCTGACTCGTCGGTACTGCGGTAGCCCATACGGTGACCAGCACAACCTTTCTCTCACCACCTCAGCTGGCTGCCATATGCAATGACAGGCAGCACACATCCTCTGTACTGTAAAGGGTCCGTGCGTACTGTCTCCAATAGACAGCTTCGTTGTTGGGGTTCATGTAGCATCCCACACCTCGGGTGTGTGTAAAACTCTCATACACACCTCCCCATGTAATCCCATATGTAATTGCAAAAGTGATTATCTTCCAGCACTTGTTGCACAGTTATATATATATTTTACGTCTTGCAATCTTTGTTGATGCAATTGTTACTTATGATGTTTATTTACCTGTTATTGTATTACTGTTCTTAGTTTTCCTCATCGTCCTCCCTTCCCCCTTCCCGGGGACACATCTGGAAACTAGCTTTTTTCAGCTCACTATGCCTTTCCTGGTGAAACTTTTACTAACTAAATACAGTATAGTGTATGATGAAACGTTGTTGGTGATGGAAATCCATCACTTTCAAAATGTTGCTATGCTGTAGTAGCTACGTCATCGTGGCTATTATGCTGCACCAGCTACGTAGCTACTACAGCATAACAACATCAAACTCACTAGAACGCACTAGCGCATGCACATTATATGACCAGGAAGTGGCCGCAGTGGTGAAAACAACAGCGAAACAGAGCGACACAGTGGAGGAAAATACAAAGTAGGTGTCCCAAATAGTCGTGTTAAGTATCCGTTTTAGTAGCGGTTGGAATCCTACACTATAAAAAACAACGGATACCCAACTATCGGTAACTAGCTGGGTTAGTTCATCTTAAGGTTGCCCATAGCGACCAAACCTCTTGAGCTACACTCTCGAGGGTCAAATGGTTACCATAGCAACCTCTCGATGAACTAACCACCTTGTTACCAATAGTTGGGAATCCATTATTCTCTGTGTTCTAATCTTGTAGCACCATGATTTTATAAGGTGTCTCACATTTTGAAGACCAGTGCCCTACATTTTGAGTGATGGTGTCCCACTTCTTGTGTGCCAGTGTCCCATATATCAGTGACAAAGGGTTGAGAGGCTTGATAAGACAGCAGTGGCTGTTTCAGGGCAATGGTTTGCATGGTAGTAGAAATGGCAATAAACATTTGGTGTGATAGAAAGGGGATTATTAATTTAGAGGGTTGGGGTGTGGAAATGTTGAAAATTACAAGCACAGGAATCTTTCCAATGTTTTGATAATAAGCTACAAAATCCAAAATGTACAACCATAAGAATACATCTGAAATGAATTAAACAGGTTCAGGTGTACATACAGATGTTCAAATAAGCCATACATCATGACAGGCATGTATTAAAGAGCAGCTGATGCCTTGGGGGAAACTTACATTTAAACACATTCCAGCCTGACTTTTATATATCTTCTACAGTGAGCTAAACTTGGCCAAGGATCCAGTGCTGTCTGTGAGTGACTCCGTGGGGAAATTCGGGTGACCCGCACTCATGTGATGCAGGCCAGCCCCTCCTATCAACCTTTTTTAAAGCTCTAGAAGCAGGAACATTGGAAGTGTTAGATTAATTAGATTAGATTAAGCCCTGAGATTTGCCTCCTGTTCCAATACCTGGACAGTTCAAGAGAAGGCAAATGAAGTACTGTGCTTACTAGGCATTAAGTTAGTGATAGCTCTGAAGTGCAGTACCAGGTGTTAGTTCACAGCGCAGGCTCCAACTTTACAACATCGGTGAGACATGGTGCATAACATTTGCACCATGGAGAGGGTCACCTTTAATTTAGAAGACAGGACTGAACAGTTTGCCTCTCAGTGGACTAAATGGATTTTATATATTATGTAATACGTCCCTACATTTGTTCCTTAGATGGTAAGATTCCTGGATGAGAGAGGAAGGTATGGACCCGATAGGGAGGGGCTAGGGAAAGGAGGTCATGGGGCATTTAGGATATTTTGTACCCTGTAGGACATGCACCGTCCCCCCCCCCCATACGTGGTTTCTGAATATGGTCAGTAGCACAGGTTTGGAACAGTTGTTGCTGGGGCTTGTGCCACCCCACTGCTTCACTGGGGAGGGTGGGGCCCCATAGGATGACTATTTTTTAAAAGAGCTATCACTGTCTACCACTTGTGTTATCTCAGTGTACTGCTCTGACTTTAACACTGTAATGCCACACGTTGTCTTAATTGCTAAAATGTTACTAAACATATATTTACAAAAACATTTTCTATAAATTTCTCCTCTCCATTATTTATTACTGAAGAAATCTTAACAACAACAGGCTCTTTATCCCTTAGAGTTCGTCTGTCTCTATAGCTTATTCCCTACTTTACATTATATTTCTCTATTGTGACATCACAGTCTGTTGCTATGGGAATAACTATGGTGTCAGAAGCAGAATAGTACTTATGACATCAGGCTGGGAAGAAGCAATAGGAGCTGAAGGACCCTCAAGGAACAACCCTCCTGTTTCAATCAATCAATCAATCAATGTTATTTGTATACTGGAATGTATATGAGCAAAAATGCCTGTTTTTACAAATGTCCAGTGCAGGAAATACAACAGGTGAATAAATACATAGGACATACAATGAACTACCTACGACATACAATGAAGTAAATACATTATATATACAGGTGTATAGAGGTACATTATGTATACAAGTGTAAAGAAGTACAGGAAACTAACAAGTGCAAAATAAAACTAGCATATTACATGGGTAAAATTGTAACAGGGTCAACCAGAAGGCAGACCAATAAACAGAAATGTTTTCAGGTATTGTATAGGGCAGGACGTTTTAGTGAACTCGGTGGGGAGAAGAAAAGTGCGAGTGATGCGGGGGGGGGGGAGCCACTGGGATTTACTGAGAGGGCCACGGAGGAGGCCTGTTTTCATGCATTTGACCTCAGTAATAAATAATGGGGATAAAAAATAAAAAGCGAGTAAGAAATATAGGCACAAGAGGCAGTATAGTGTAGTGATTAAGGGCATTGAGCTGCAAATCTGGAGAACTTGGGTTTGAAGCTCATCAGCCTCTGCTTGCATACTATGTGACCCTGAGCAAATCACTTAACTTCCGTGTGCTCCCAAGTCACACCTGGAAACAAGCTCGGCTTAGTATTTTTTTTTTCAGGTTTTCAAGTTTATTGCAGGAAAACTCTGTTGAGCAAGCTCATTCACAAGGAGGTCCTGAGACATACGTACATTCACAATGAAGTCCTGAGACTTTCCTGGTTAAACAATTTCCCCTTTCCCATATAAGCTACTCTGTGTCCATATATTATGTTTTTTAAAGATCTTTGCCAGGGGTCAGGTGGCTGTGTAAGTATTAATTGTTTCTTTAGTCACAGGTTTTCAGTAAAGGATGCTCTCTGAATATGGGGGTATACCTCTCAACCTTTTGTCACTGAAATGTGGGACACAGGCACTCATAACTTGGGACAATGTGGGACACTGGCCCTCCAAATGAGGGACATCCTCAAACACGGAGATACAAGCTCAGAACACATATTAAACCAGTTCCTTGATTTGTGCAAAGTTTAGTTTTAGCCTTTTACAATATTATGCATTTTTGCTTTACTGTCTGAGTTTGTCTTACTGTCTCTATGACTGAGGGCATTACATCTTTTATTTTTTTTAATTTTATCGAAATCTAGGCTTACAAATACCTCTGAGCAGGAACTGCCCGTTTACAAAGGTTCCACGTTGAAGGAATGGGGGGAATACATACATACAAAGGTCAACATAATAATACATAGTTACACAATAAAAAGAAGTAAGAGACTGAGGCTTAGGAAATTCCAGTAATTCAAAATGTGCCAAATGTTAGGTAGCATGACACCAGCCAAGGGCAATCTGGAAATAAGCACTGCAGGTGAGAGGGAAGGGGTATGCAGGCAGGAAGGCCAATTTGGAGGGTAGAGGGTGAGGTAGAGCTCTAAAGGGAGGAGGGAGGAATAAAAGTCAGGAAATGCCTGGGGAGGAAAGGAGATGGGGCAAGGGGGTAGGCAGGTAGAAGGGGCAAGGCGGGGAGAGGTAGCTGACAAGACTGAAGTGGACGGCAGTGAGGGGTGGGCCCTTGATTAGGCGAGGCAGTCATAAGGACTAGTTGAAATGAGATTTGAGATTTTGGATGTGGGTGGATGTGGGGCAGAGAAATTTTAAAGGGGTAAAATGAGGGACATCCCTGTTAACGTGGGACAGTTAAGAGGGATCACTGGGGTGGAGGGAGGTGATAACATTTAGAGGCTGTTCTGCATGCAGTTGGGAATTGTGTACGGTTCCTTTAAAGCGTAAGGACTAGGTAAGCATTATACCCCCTGAGGCTGACGTCAAAGAGGAGGGTCCATGGACGGGGAGGGGGAGGCGAAGAAAAAAAAAAGGGAAAAGAAAACATGAAAAGCCCGGACCCGACCACAGTGTACTAGGACTTCAGGAGTGGACGAAGTCGTGAGAGCAGATGTGAGAAACCTTTCTCTAGTCACCTCCCCCTGTATTTGGGACACTCAGACGCTGTTTTTTCAACAGAGGGCGACGGGACTTGTCAGCTACAGATCTGACTGCCTTGTTTCTGTGAAGGCTGGTTTATTTATTTTTTTAGCTCTTATAACTTTTTTGGTTTATTAGCATACTGTTCTATATATATATATATATATATATATATATATATATTTAATTTAGCGGTGAGCAGAGGTTTGCAGCAGCAGCAGTGAAACTGACCTGAGCGCGGCGCCTGCTTGGTCAGTTGCAGCTGGCGAGGGACTGGGTGCGGAGCTGCAGAAATCCGAGAAGGAAGAAGGGAACAAACAGGCTCCTCAGATTGCAAGAAACAGCCAGACAAAGGGAGATTGTGGTGCTTGGTGTTTCTTCGTGCTCGGGGTTTTCGTTTCTTGCATGCATTGCACCTAGCCGGCTCTGCTTTGTCCTAGACGATTGTAGGAGAAAAGATTTTCGGGCTGATCGGCTGAATAAAAAGGTAGGTGGTAGGTTTGAATCCTGTGCATTCTGATTGGGGGTCGGGGATATTGTAATAATGAGATAGTTGTACTGCAACCGGGGGTAGTTATAGCCTAATGGGGGAGTGGTGCAATCCTGTATTATTGTGTTTATAATTTATTTTCCTGTAAATTATATTTTTGTAATGAGAAGCCCTGGATCCCTCTGTTGTGACTGTGCCTAGGCTGTGTGTGTGCGTGGCCACCAATTCCGCAGTTTTGTGCGGCACAACCAGGGATGCTCGGTGTTGCTGATGCGGGCTTCGCAAACATGCCTCAGCGATTTCGTTTACGTGTGGAGTTTGTTGATAAAATGTGAAATAAAAGCCGTTCTTTGGAGTGTGGTGAGCACGGGGCACTTTATTTTTTTTTTGCAAACCTTCCTAGTTAAGAAATCCCAGTAAACAACAGTAACATAGAAGCAAAGCAGACTGGGAGTGGAAGCTAATCACAGCCTATGCATGTGTGTAGGCTTGTGTTTGTTTTAATGTTGAAGCTCCCTCATTAAAAAAAATAATACTGTACCATCCGTAAAAGGTTTCGTGGTTCTTGTATTTATAACCCTGACCAAACATGACCCAAGTTATTGGCTAAGGAAAACGGTACCGGGTTGGGGGTCGGCAGGGCGGGGGGCTGTCGAATAAAACGGTTTAACCGATTCATTGAAAATGCCTGGTAGGGTGTCGTTTGGACTGTCGGTGTGGGTTTATATCCCCCCACACACACACATTCTTACACTTCATGATTTTATTATTTTTATGTTACATATGACAGTCCTAGATTGTTGGCAAGCATGGGCTGTGTGAATATCCACATCTGGTGTGGAGGGCACACACAGGTGAGGGCTAGGCTACCTAGTTCGCTCTCCCTCGCTCCATGTTTTAGGGTGTTCAGTAAGGCTAGTTCCCGATCTTTCAGTGGGAGCTGACCTCTTTCTTTTTTTAAGATTGATCGGACACGGTCTTTGGGCTTCTAAAGGCGACTTATTTATTCAGCTGCCTGAACGGAGGAGCTGTTCACACTTTGGTGGCTTTGTGTCACCCTGAGTGTGATGGCTTAATTCATCTCGGATCTTCACAGCTTTGGGACTCACAGTATTTGATAGTGACAGGACATGGACTCGCAGACTGCGCAAAGGTTACATTAACTTGAGAGTCCAGAAGTAAAGTCTCTTAGTTTGGGGGCACTCAAATTGATCAAGCTATATCTGTCTGTATTGAAGAACCAGTAGTGTCAAGGCAGCAGACAGAAATTATTAATTTTTAAAACTAGTCTATTCTAACTTTATACTTTTTACTTCTGAAATAGTTTTCTTATTACATTGCTCAATTGAAAGTTTTGTTGTTTTTTTTCCCTGATAGTGGCGTACTTTACCTGGCAGGTGACAGATCTAGTTCTGTTCTGCTTCATACCTCTTCGGCATTCTGACCTCATTCATTGTGACATCACTAGGGAGTCGGGACTAATCTGTCAGAAGGTGAGTGCCTCTTCCCGAGTGACTGTGATGTCACAGTCCCTGAGGTCGCAGTGCTGATGAGAGATATGACTAGAAATAGAAGTAGACATCTCAACCTCTAGGCAGAACACCACACTAAGCATATCTTTTGATTAGCTAAAAGGGGGGAGAAAACACCTTGAATATAAAAAGTACTAGCTGACTACTTTTAAAAGTTAATAAATAATTTTAGGCAGTACACTAGCTCTTTAAAATATGTAGCACTGGTTTTTAAAGTGCAAAGCAAATGGTCCGAATGCATGATTATATAGTTTGGGTTTATTTAAAACCACCTGTCCTTCAGGTAGTGCAGTGGTAGGACCTTCTGTTTGCTACTCTGGCGACCCAAGTTCAGAAATGGACTTTGGGCGCAAGGGGTCAGTGGGGGGGGTGATGAGCTTCCTACTGGGCAGCCCTCCTTCAAAGAGAGGGGGGTCCCACCCTCCTCTGTATGGCTGCCACCCAGCGGAGGCTGGGAAGCAGCACATGTGGAGGCTGCCACAGGGGTTGGGGGCTGCCGCGGACGACGACTCATGCTCTCTTGCAACTGCATATGTACAGTTCATGTCACTGGCTGCCGGCAGCCCCAAGGGAGAAAAATGGTGGGAAAAAAAAACACGGAAAGGGCAGGATGGGGACCGACCCTCCGCAGGCTCTGCATCCCTTACCAGGCACCTGCATCCAGGACCATATCCCTCTGCACCCCTTACCAGGCACCTGCATCCAGGACCATATCCCTCTGCACCCCTTACCAGGCACCTGCATCCAGGACCATATCCCTCTGCACCCCTTACCAGGCACCTGCATCCAGGACCATATCCCTCTGCACCCCTTACCAGGCACCTGCATCCAGGACCATATCCCTCTGCACCCCTTACCAGGCACCTGCATCCAGGACCATATCCCTCTGCACTCCTTACCAGGCACCTGCATCCAGGGCCGTATCCTGCACCTGACAGGGAAGTTGTTCTTCTCCTTGACCCCGCCATAGCGTGCAAGTTAGTGAGACATTAAGGTGGTTCTGTTCAGGGTAAGCACCTCGGAATGGCAGGGGATAGGCGGTCAGATTGGGGCATCCAGTAAGTGGAGGAGTAGAAACAAGGTTGGGTTAAAAAAAAAAAAAAAAAAGCCTTTCCATTGTGCCAGAGGCTCTGTACAGAATCAGAACACAGTAGAAACCTGTATAAATAGCATACAAAACAATATGGCAAAGTCAGAAAAACAAATATTAACAACAACAAAAAAAAAACAGTATCAGATGCAGGCACTCAAGCTCAAGTTTCCTACGGGGGTTGAAATTGGCACTGGCCCACTAGCCAAATGCTGGTAGATTTTGTATTGGGCTAGTAAGATTTTCCTTTAACTAGCCTTGCGGGCTTGTACTGGAGATGGTAACATTTAAGCAAGTACACCAGCTGGGCCAGTGGAAAAGTCTGTGGGGCTAGTTGATTTTCCCAGTCACTAGCCCTGCTGGCTGGCGGCTGTAAAACTTTTTTTAAATTGAAAAAACTTTATTGAATTTTATATATACAACAAACGGCACCTATGCATTGCATCCAAAACATGAAATGAGAGAAAACAAATCCCACCCTCTCCATCCATCCCTCCATACCCCAACCTCCCCTCCCCAAGTGGAGTATACTGTAGTGTTAGGGAGTAGATACTTCATAAAGTAACACCCAAGTTAAGACCCTATGCAGTCTATCTGCCATCAGTGAGGTGCTTGGAACACCCAAAGAGGAGCTAATTTAAATAAAGGACATATGGTTTGCCCCATTTTTTATTAAATAGAGGCTTACGGCATCGTATACTGGCAATTAAATGCTTTGTACGTAGAGAGAAAGAGAGCTCATGCAACCATTCATTATATGTGATGGTTGCTTGGTCTAACCAGTGTCTAAGGACTGTCTTCTTGACCGCTAGAGAAATAAGGGCCATATGATATCTCTTTTCCTTAACCTGAATCTGTGAATAGTCCCCTACAGTGCATATTCTGGGGGAGAAGAGCCCTTGCAGGCCTAAAAGGGGGTCTAATCGATCTTCAGTTTGTGCCCATAGGGAAGACACCTTCTCACAAGACCAAAGAACGTGTAGTAGGGTACCCTCAGCTTTGCCACATCTAGTGCAAGTAGAGGAAAGGAGGCGACCCAGTTTGGCTAATTTAACAGGGGTATAATACATATTATTTAATATATGATATTGGGTAAGTCTAAGCCGGTCCTGAGACAAATAGGTATATTGATCCTTCCAGAGACTTGGCCAGTTGATCTCCAGATCTGGTAAGAGGGATTCCCAAATCTTAGAACCTGCCAGAGAAGAGGGTCAGGAATTAATAAGCAAGTGCATGTAAAGGAAGGAGACACCATGGGGTATGGAGGAAAAGTCCTTGATCTGCTAAAGAAAGTCCCCAAATAAAAGTCGTTTTGGGTAGAGACCAAATTGTTGCACTAAAAGGTGCTTTAATTGATAGGACTTAAATATGTTAAAAGGTGGCAATCTAGATGTGGTTAATAGCTCCTGTGAGGTGAGTATGGATGTTTGAGAATAGCAGTCTGATACTTTAAGCTCAGGAGGTGCCGGAAGCCAAGCAGGGGATGGTGGGTGTCCACCTATCTTGATGTTTAAATTGGAAAAGATAGGCTGAGGAAAATCTTTGGTAGGAGACATCTTAAGATACGCACTGAGCTGCGAGAGGACCTTAATAGAGATACCGATTGGGGAGGAGCCTAACGTCTTCGGAAGAATTTTTGAGGAGGAAAAGAGAATAGCAGCAGGATTCAGATTGCAGGTGGTGATTAAATCGGTTTCTGTTTGTAACCAGATGGGGACACATTCCTTTTCTGACACTGGCTGAGAAACAGAGAGTCATTTTCCACATTTATAAAGGTGACTGGCCCAGTAATATAGCATAGAGTTAAGTATCCCCAGTCTCCTTGGGTAACCCCAATTTAAGATATGAACATCTGGGAGCCTTATCTAGCCAGATAAATGAGGTGATGGAATGGATACACTTAAATAAGGATATAGGAAGCCAGATGTTAAGCATATTTAAGGGGTAAAAGAGTCTAGGAAGGACATTCATCTTAATAACATTGATTCTACCCCAAAGTAAAAGAGGGAGGCTCTTTCAGCGAGACAGGTCTTGCTGAATGGTACCCAGAAGATCCTCCAAGTTTAGTTTCCGGATTAAGGAGGAGTCCATGGTTAAATATATACCAAGATATTTAAGGCAACGTGGAGACCACTTCATACCAAATGGGATGAAATCCTATCTGTATTTTGAATGATTAAGGGGGTATATCTCTGTCTTACTGGGATTTAATTTGTAGTTCGAGTGCTTGGCGAATGTGTCAATTATCTTTAAAACTTCTGTAAGAGAGGAGACAGGTTTTGACAGATGAAGAAGGAAGTCATCAGCATAAACTGATAGAGATGGTGTTAGACTGCCAGCGGGGATGCCCATTATATTAGGGGAAGATTTTAGACGCCTGATGAGTGGTTGTAAGTATAGATTAAACAGAAAAGGGGAGAGGGGACATCCTTAGTGCGTGCCTGTGTGTAAAGGGAAAGAAGAGAAAAACACGCCATTGCAGTATATTTGGCCATTGAGGAGGAATAAATCACCTGCAGCCACTGTAAAAACAAAGGAGGGAAGCCCATCTTTTGTAGGGTCGACCACAGGAATGACCAGTCTACCCTGTCGAAGGCCTTTTCCACGTCAAGTGAGATTAGAGCCATGGGGGAAGAGGAGGAACCCGCCGCATGGAAGATGTGTGCTATCTTGCGGAGATGGTCAGCAGAAGACCTCCCAGAGACAAAACCCACTTGCTCAGGACTAAGGAGACCTTTTCTATTCTAGAGGCTAAGATCTTGGTGAGAATTTTAATGTCGCAGTTTAATAGATAGATAGGACGATAACTGGCTGGGCAAGTAGGAGATTTATCTGGTTTGAGAAGGAGAACAATAGTGGCTTCTGAGAGTGAAGGATCTAGAGAGTCTGAGGAAAGCATGAAGTGATAGAGACGAAGTAAGATAGGGGTGAGGTCTTTAATAAAGAGTTTATAGAAATTCGAAGGGAAGCCGTCAGGTCCTGGGGCTTTATCAAGTGCTAGTTTATTTATGGCACGTTCCACTTTCTCTAAAGAGATAGGGGTAGAGAGAAGGACCTGGTGATGTTCTAGTAGGCGTCACAATGCAGAGTAGTCCAAATAGGCAGATAATTCCTCCTTGGATGGCGAAGATGGATGTTGACCATATAGAGTGGAATAGAATTGTTCGAAAACTAGTGCTATGTCCCTAGGATGTGTTTTGACGGAGCAGTCGGGGGCTTCAATGGAGGCTATGAGTCTTGATGTTTCCAGTGTCCGGAGCTGGAGAGCGAGCATGCGGCCTGCTTTCTCCCCTTGTTCTATATATTTAGTCCGGGTTTTTACTATGGAGAATTCTGCCTTTTTCTGCAGCAGGATAGCATATTTGTTCCTGAGAGAGAGTGATGACTGTAAACTAAGGTGCGAATTTGAGCTAGCAAAGAAAGGGCTTCTGCCTCCCTGCAATGTTTTCAAGTAGAGGCTAAACGGATGAGTTCTCCATGTAGAAAACATTTTAAGGCAGACCATTCGTGATCTACTCTTGGCACCGTATTCTGATTGGATGCAGTGAATGACTGGATGAGAGAAGGGAGTCTGGAAATCGCATATCCTTATTTAAGGAGCTGAGTATTTAACTTCCAGGTTGTATCACACTGGAAGTTGGCTTCTAGGACAAGTGTTGCCCAAGCCACTGCATGATCAGAAAGGATACTAGGCTCTGTCCAGCATTACAGAACCCGGTAAGAAGAGAGCGGTTAATAAGAATGTAGTCCAACCTGGAAGACGTGTGATGGACCATTGAATAGACGGAATACATGTGGGACAGCGGATTTAAAAATTCTCCAGGGGTCACAGAAGCCAAGAAAATCCATAAATTCCTGTAAGGCTCTTTGTGCTGCCGAGGGAGGCCTGAGGGGTTAATTAGATCGATTTAGATCCTGTGTGGGGGATTCCAATCACCTCTCAATATCAGTGGGAGTGAAAGGAAAGGGGGTAACTTATCGGTTAACTCCGTGAAAAAGGCAGGGTCGCCTCCTACTGGCCCATATACTACCCAAAACGAGTTATGTACGGTCGAGTAGGCCCTTTATGAGAACGTAGCTTCCCTTCAGGTCTGTAATAACTTGGTCCACCTGTAGGGGGACCGAACGGTTCACCAGAATAGCAGCACCTCTCCTCGAGGTTGAGGCTCCAGATGCAAAAACCTGACCAATACCTTGCCTGCAGAGCACGCGTGCCTCTTAAGGAAGGAGATGAGTTTCTTGAATGAAAGTAATCTGAGCATGTAGCAAAGAGTTATGTTTAAGTACTTGGTACCTTTTTAGTTGTTCCCGGACACCTCTAACATTCCAAGTTAGAAACTTCGTGAACTAGCCATAGTCAGAACATTTGAACAGTATAACCAGATAAACCTTACTCCCCAAGTACACTCCACTCGGCTGTAAAACTTAATTTCATCCCGTGCTGTGACCTAACCAAGTCTAAAAATGTTAAGGGGGGGAGTTGGAGGGGAGCAGCATAAAACGACCAGAATTTTTGCTTGCTTCTAAAGCATTCAGCTGATGGGGCAAAATGGATACCTCAAGGGAGCAGCACATTCCAGAGTCTAGAAGCATAGCACATTCTTAGCTTAAACTCCCCAGGCCCCTCGCCAGTAGCTTACTTGTACTACCGGAGTTTAACTGTTCCTGTTTTAAAATTTTTCTTTTCATATTTTGGGAAGGGCAAGGGATCGTAAATGAGACCTGGCCAGCTGATCATTCCCCTTCTTGGTCCTAATGTAATCCAGCTCCGCTTCTTGTGGCCCCACTCCTATTACAGTGTTTTATGACATCAGAGTTTGTAGAGTGTTATTTGGGGAGGGGGGCTCATTGATAGCAATGGGAGCGTATTTTGAAGTACATATCTTTTTATATTTTAGAGGGTCACTGGGGTTATAGCAGTGCACCAGTCGGGACTGATATGCCCTCAGTGACCCTATGAAATATAAAAAAAATATATATTTGAAAAGACACTTCCATTCATGGAAATGGAGCAGGTCCTTGTGCTTCACAAACTGCTGTCACAAAACGTTGGAGCGTGGGGTGGGAGCAGCACTGAAGTGGAACTGGACAACATCCAGACTAGGAAGGGGATGGAACTAGGCGACCAGCTCTCATTTACAACCCCCTTCCCTTCCTGAAAAATTGAAAGAAAAATGATAAAATAAGAAGAGTTAAACTGCTGTGCAGGTAAGGTAGCAGTGGGTATCTTCGGGAAGGCACCGAAACAGGTGCACTTTAAAGAATGATACGTTGAGGAACCATGGGAACCATGTACTTATATCCAGGTCATTGCATTTATTAATAGCTTCTATGTTTACAGATAGCTCCAATGTAGAACAAGCTGGCCTGCCAGCGCAGTAGTAGTGCTACTGCCTGTGACCCTGACAACCCGGTTTCAGGAACAGACCTGGAGTGTCAGGGGGCCAGCCGGGGCGGGGGGGGGGGAAGGATCAGCATCCAAGGAACAGATCTCCTCCTCCTCCTCCTCCTCCAAGGGGGGGTGTGTGTGGCTTTGGTGCCCGGTGATATGGTGACTCAGTGGAGGCTGAGAGAACACCAGCCTGGGATCACACAAGCTGGGGGTTGGGTATGGCGGGTATCGGCATACCGTGTGTCAGAGTATGCGCGACTGCACCTCCGAGGGAAACCTCCGAGAAGAAAAACCCTCTGGGCAGGCAGCAGCATGATGCCTGAGACCCCAGCCTGCACTCCACCACTGAAACAACGGCAGTGTAAGTCTCAGCTGGGGTCTCAGGGTGATCTCTGTCTCTCCCTGTGGGGAGCCCCTCAATGAGGGCAAAGTCACGGTCCTCCTGGACCGGGCAGCTGGGGAAGTGCTGGGGAGGGGGGCAATCACTGGGTCCTAGGACACATGTGGGGTACATCCCTGTCCTGGCGCCAGAAAAAGAACTGAAGAAAAAATAATGCATGAAACGCTGGTATGTGTTCAAGGAGTGTGGGGGACTGCATGTGTAATGCAGAGCATGTGAGAGGTATGCGTTTGCTATATTACATATGTTAGTG
Organism: Neoceratodus forsteri; assembly: GCA_016271365.2. NCBI lineage: Eukaryota > Metazoa > Chordata > Ceratodontiformes > Ceratodontidae > Neoceratodus > Neoceratodus forsteri. Next base: position 26,854,497 of record JADMNL010000026.1, on the reverse strand, counting down.
CAGAACACATCCAGATCTGGGAGGTGGGGTCTGTCCTTCCCACCCCCGTTTCTTCCTATGGGTCCAAATGGTTTCCTTTTCATAAAGGCAGCCTATGAGGTTACAGGGTTTGGTTGCACAGAAATGAGTTTTACTCCTGAACTAAATTTAAGGGAGTTGCAGAAAATGAGTTTTGGTTTCCAAAACCCCAAAGTGGAAGAGAGGGGGAAGTTAATTTCAGCTGACAAGTCAAATCGTTTTAACTACACATGCTGAAAATATTAATTTTTTTGAGTGTGCGGGATGCCAGACCAGGATGATTTCATACTTGACTCTGTAAATGCACAGCATACTGCGTAAATGAAAAGGGGAAGAGGACTTTGAGCAAGATACTGAAAATGTTTGCATTTACAGTGCAAGATACTGAAAATATTTGCATTTACAAATTGATCATCCCCAGGAATGTATAACCTGTATAAATGGATGAAGTCCACTTACATTCTAGTCAGGCAAGCCTAGCAAGAGGTGTTCTGGATTTTGCGGGGAGGGTGAAGCACAGGCCTGGGAAGCAGGAGATCAGAGGTTCAGATTCCACCAGAGCCACTGACTCACACTGTGACCCTGAGCAAGTTGCCATAACCTCTGTGCTTCAGTCTGTCCAGCTGTAATTTGGGTAAAAAGCAGGAACCCACTGAAAACGAGATGTTGCTGCTTTGTTGGGCTCTGAGTAAATATATAGTTTAAAAAAAAAATAAATAAATACCGTGCATACAGATGTTTGGAGTATTTTGGCCAAAGTTGCTGTCCTGTCAGCCTCCACAATTTTGTGTGTGTGTGTGTGTGTCTGTCTGTCTTCTCAGTTCCAGAAGAGGTGGTTCTAGGGCCAGTCGCGAGTACATCATGCTTGGCTGGCAAATAGGATTTGCCTACATTTCAGTACAAACTGAGAATGAAAATCCCATTTGCTTCCGCCAGCCACCTTAACAGATTACACTGAGATCACAAGCTGTGATCATCCTTGTGGTCCATGCTCGTAGGTTAGAACCAACAGATTTAGCAGTTTATTGAGTTCATTGACCAGTAGTTCTGGCAAGGTATTTTTATCAGTTTTGTCCCTTATTTACTCCTCTGTACATCTTTTAAAGGAAATGGCTTAAGGCTATTGCCATCAGTCCCAGCACGCTGGGATTTTATTAAGATTATCCACTGACTCATACAATAAGATATTCCATTAACTGGAATGAAGCAATGAGCCGCGCCTGTTCTGATAGATTTCATCATGAGATAATGCCAGTAATGGTGATTGGGTAAGGGGGCTTAACTGCCTCTAAGGGCATTATTTTGTGACTGGAGTCTGCTCAATAAGGGGCTTATTGTAAATTCATTCTCAGTGCAACTCTTCTCCCCCTCCCCCAAAATCAAATGAAACACATAGTAATGGCTGGCTAAAGGGATTTCGGATGTCAAGTTCACATGCTTAGTGGGCGGAGGGTGTCCTGCAGAGTCCGCTGATGCCATGTGTTGAATGGCTGAAGCGTACTATGAGGTATGTGGTGTAGAAGTAGTCACTTTGTAGAATGTGGCGGATGGTTGGGGGGGTGGTATTTAATAGCCAGTGTCTGTGCTGCCTAATTGGGGATGATGAAAGCTGGTTGAAGTTCATGTGTTGTAAAATCCACTGGCACACAGCCAGTCCACTTGTGATGCTGGCCTCCAGTGCAAGCCAGAAGGTTTAATCAGAGGAAAACGTTATTTACCCAGTTCAAAATCTACCAACATTTGACAAGGGAGCCGGTACAAACAGGGCTGCAGCTATGAATTTTGGGGCCCAGGACAAGTCACTTGAAATGGGCCCGTTTCCCAAACCAGCTAATGCCAGGGGTAATGCCAGCTCCTCAGGTGGCCCCTCCTGAGCTCGGGGCTCTGGACAACATCCCCACTCCCCATTACTGCGGCCCTGGGTACTAATTTTGACCCCTTCTGATGTCATTGGCTACCTAGAAAGTCAGTAGAGGATGCTTTGCAAGTCTTATCTTTTGTGTGATTTGCCTCTGCCCAATATTTTTGGGAGGGTTAACGTGTTCAAATGTTCAGATCAGGATCCCCCGATTAACTTGGATCGCCAGGTCAGATTTCTAAGATCCAGGCTGGAATCCCAGCTGGGCCACTGAGGGGTTGCATGTATTGAAATGTTTGGCCTTTCTTGATTTGGTATCATCTGGGTCCAATTCCCAGAGATACCGGCTGAAATCTGAACCCAACAGCTGGCTGATGTATCCCTACCCCCAAGGTTCTGCAGAAATGGGGGGGGGAGGATTTCTACTGGGTGGAGGGGAGACCTCCTTCTCCCTCCCTTCCTGTTTAACATTACACACAGGATGCTGTATGTAAATGCTACTATATTCCTATGTACACAGCTTCAGCTGTGATATTCTGAAGTAGTGTGAAATGGCTCCAGATGTTCTGAAGTAGTGTGAAATTGTTCCAGTCCCTCAGCCAATCAGACTTCTCATTTACTGGTCCCATCCTTTCCCCCTAGTGCATGCTTGCTAGGACTCGGGGGAGGGGAGGTTAGAGTCTTTGTTACTGTTTCAGAGCCTCAGGAAATTCCTGGTGTAAAAATACATAGTTCTTCCTTCTGTAAATGGGTTAAAAAACATAAAAATGTTAAGACTTTGGCAATTGTGCCACTTTGCTCCATAGTGATCTAATGCTCCCCCACATAATTACGTTTTAATTTTTCTGGCAATGTAGCCTGGAGATTAGAACTATCAGCTGTGAACAAGCATGGTACCTCCAGCAGACCTGGGTGTGATTCCCACACTCTCCACTTACATACACAAGACCAACCTTGTGGAGTTCTGTGACTGGGTGACGAGTGACGTCCTCTTTCTAGACTTCAGCAAGGCGTTTGATTCGGTACCCCATGGTGGTCTGCTGGCTAAGCTGGGGGAAATGGGGGTGGGGACGCAGATGATCAGATGGATAGGAAATTGGCTCTCTGAGCATACACAGAGGGTAGTGGTTGGGGAGCTAGTCTCCTCTCCAAGGAGGATCATTAGTGGGGTTCCCCAGGGATCGGTACTAGGGCCCCTCCTGTTTACGCATATGTCTCTGACATAAGGAAGGGTATCAGGAGTGAAATGAGTCTCTTTGCAGATGACTTGAAGCTGGGTGCGGTGGTGGATGGGAAGGAGGGGAGAGTGGCCCTGCAGGAGGACCCGGAGACTCTGGATAGGTGGTCTAGAGAGTGGAAACCTGAGGTTCAATGCAGGGTTCTGCACCTGGGGGCTAGAAATCTGGTCAAAGGGTATACCGGGGGACACACTACAAATCTCAGAAGGCGAGAGGGACCTGGGGTGGTGCAGGATGTCAGAATGAACAACTCTGAGAATTGTAGGAGGACAGCGGCAAAAGTCAATAGGATGCTGGGTTGTATCGCTAGGGGGATTACCTCTAGAAGGGCCGAAGTGATCCTTCCTCTGTATAACTGCTTGGTTAGGCCGCACCTCAAGTACTGTGTGCTGTTTCGGAGACCACACTTAAGGATGGACATTGCAGTCCTGGAGAGGGTGCAAAGGAGGGCAACCAAAATGATCTGGGGCCTGGAGGAAAGGACTCCACGGGAGAGGCTCGAGGAGCTCAAAATGTACACCCCTAGAGGAGAGGAGGGTGGGGGGAAGGACATGATAGAGTTCTTCAAGTATATGGAGGGATCAATAAGGGAGGCTCAGTCAAGGTGCTCCAAAGGAAAAGGGGGGGCAATTAGAGGGCATGGGTGGAAGTTGGGGGGGCTCGGGAGAGAAGGTGTTATTTCATGGAGAGGTGGTGCAACCATGGAATGCACTGCCCAAGGGACTAGTGGATGCAGAGACTGTGGAGGGCTTAAGAGGGTCTGGGACAGGTATAGGGGAGGGTGAAGCTGACAAGTCCAGTACAAGGGAACATCTCGGACTGGGGACAGAAAACTGGGGAGGCAAATCGGTGCCCAGTATGGTGCTGTTTAGCATTACCTAAAGACCAATAGGCTCTCTGCTGGCATTTTAGTATGTTAGTATACTGTGTGACCCTGAGCAAGTCACTTAACCTCCCAGTGCTTCTGGGATGCCCTTGTAAACGTGCATTGTGCTCATTGGGGCTTACCAAGTTGCCAAACAATGAAAAAAAAAAAAATGTAGTTTATATGTCTTTGGACACACAACTAACTGCACCCCAGAGCGATTATCTGGTGGCATTGGCTGCCCCATCAGGCATTATTGCTCAAGTATGCACTTTTTAAACTGCAACCACCAAGTCTGGTTGCCAGAGACGGTGCAATAAAAGCCATTCTGCCATGGCAAGGGTCGGATACACCCACATCTAGTGGCCATGTGGGTTCTGTAAAGTGACGGAACATAATTTCCTCAGCAATGTAAAATGAAGGAAACAGCTGCAAAAATGGTACGCATATATCCCTTGGGGAAAGGAAAAGGAAGTCTTACAGGTCTTGGGAGTCTTTTTGTAGCTTTTCCACAGGATAAAGATAACTTCAAGGAAGCCGCCCTCAGCCAGTGTTCTGACTAGGCCCTGTGGCAGAGAATATAGAGTTTGAATTTGAACCGGGTAGGAAATGGCCTTTCCGCAATGGGGAAAAAATGATCTAGGTGAATCATCATGGGGGGGGGGTTAATGTGACTAAGATCCCGTACTGCTGTGATATCCATTTGGGATGATTCCTGACACTAAAGTAGCTACAGCAGAAACGGGGCCTATTGCTGGTGGAACCGATGCTACTGCTGATGTTCCAGTCGGGGCTTGTAAGTTGAAATCATGCCCCACTTGGGGTATGTTTGGGGTCAGTGCTCAGGAAGCACACACCCCCACCACCAAAATTTCTGTGATTGAATTTGCTGGTTAAAATACGATTGGACACTAAGTTCGATGTCTAGAGTTGGCCTGTATGCCCAAACCTGAAAGACTTGGCGAATGCAGATAGAGTTGGTTTAGTACTGCCTTTTCTCCCCCCCCCCAACCCCAAAATAACCCATGGAATTGGTCCTGACAGTACTCCATCAACACCCACCCACCCTTATTTCCTGAATCATTTTTTGGGGAGGAGGATGTTGCATCAACCTTGGACATTCACTTACCTGATATGTGTGTGTGTGTGTGTGTGTGTGTGTGTGTGTGTGTGTGTGTGTGACATGCAGGGTTATGTTCAGGAATGTCGTTTTGGGATAGCCAGTGGTTGCAGTTGGGTCCTGTATGATGTGTCTTGCAACCCTTATGAATTCACTAAAACTAGGTTTCACTAGGGTTGATTTTATAAAATGTGGTGGGTGGGTGGGAGCTCACCCCTATGATTCTCTGAAATGAGGCTTTGCAACCCCTCCGATTGTTGTGAAATGACGCCACTGGTTGTGTTGGGAGAGGAGGTGTTAATACAGATCCATTTGAAAATGACGACTCTGTCCCTTCCTGCGGGTTTTTAGATTTCTTCTTTTCTTGCTTCTTCTGGCCTTTTTGAATGCAGAATGTTTTCGCGCATGTGTGTGTGTATGTGTGTGCGTGTTTGTTTTCAGTTATCCAGTTTGTTATCATGTACACGAAAACAGCCTGAGGACAGGCATTTACTTTTGTGGACGTAATCGAACCACTGCCCAGTCCCATCTGGCGCATAGTTCCCGCCTGGCATTGTGTAAACCATAGCCAAATGGTCAACAGCTGGGTCAGTATGCAGCTTTTTCTGCTCCTACTGTTAAACCAGTCTTTGAACTAAGGAGACGCTTTTTATAGGTCCGTGTGGAAGGTCTGTATCTGAAGGTAAAGTGTTAAAAGGCACACCAGCCTGACTTCTAACTTGAGCCCATTTTAATTAACCTCCCCCATTTGCTTACAAGGCAGAGCTTGCAGGGAGCAGGTGAGGAGTTGAAAAGTGATCCATCAGTCCACCTCACTGTTTCTGCTTTCCGATGTGGTGCAGGGTACCCCACTCCCCGCCAGATCAACATTAGGAATTCTCATCCAGCTGATGGGAGGCAATGTAGCCTAGCTGTTAGAGCGCCTGCCTGTGAAGCCAGGGATATGGGTTCAAATCCCACCAGCATCACAGTGTGACCTTGAGCAAGTCCCTTGACCTCCTTATGCTTCGGCAAACTCCCAGCTGCAAAACTGGGTTGAAGCAGGACCCCCCGTAGCTGAACTGTTGTATCTCACTCTACTAGGCTGATTCAATAAATTTAAAAAATAATTTTATGGAAAATTGGGGTGGGGAGCCCATCAGCCCAACAGTAATGCATTTTGCTATTACGCAGGTAACTCGGGTTTAAGAGGGAGCTGCCAGCCCAGTGACAGAAGTGCTGCTGTGACAGTGATTTTTTGTGTGTGTGTGTGTATAGACTAGCTAAGGATGGGGTGGGGGAAGCTGCTGACTCTCTTCCACAGTGACCCATGAAACTACTCATACATCCTGCCTTCCTCCCTAGGGCCGGGCCATGGAATAGTACCAGGGGTTGAAATTAAGTTTTGCAGCCACTAGCCAGCAGGGCCAGTGACTGGGAAAGTCACTGCCCCACAGATGTTTCCACTGGCCCAGCTGGTGTGCATACTCAAGTGTTGCTTTCTCCGGTACAAGCCTGCAGGGCTAGTTCAATGAAATTCTTACTAGCCCGATAGAAAAAAATCTACCAGTATGTGGCTAGCAGGCCGGTGCTAGTTTCGACCCCTGGAATACAGGAGGTTTGATGTGTCTGTTGGCGGGCACGCTCTTATTTCCTCACCCATTCCCTCCTTCAGTGAGTGAGTGTGCAGTGCTAACTGCTCACAGGAGGCGTGCGTACAGGGAAAATGTAGAGAATGGGGACAGGGTGATGGCAGCCATCCACTAACTGAGACTTCTTCCCCGCAACTGGATGTTGCTGTCTGCTGTGCTGGGGGAGCATTACCATGGGGGTGAGCTGCAAAGGATGGGGGTCCTAAGAGAGATGAAGTGGCAGGGCTGAAGGGGTCGTTGCCTGAAGGTTAAAGCAAAACCTGCATTAAATGGATTCTGGGGGAGAGTCGTGAAGGGTGCATGCAGCGAGCTGTTCGGAAATGGAATACGCTAATCAATTTGTTGTACATCTGTCACCTGTCAACGATATCTGCTCTAGATAAGAAGCTATGCAAGTATGTGATTTGTATGTTGATGTACGTGAGAGGTATGCATTTCTGCTTGTTTGCTTCAAACCGTGTGGCCTAAGTTGCTCACTTCTGATTGGTTAAAAACTCATTGAAACACAGGGCATGATGTGGGAATCATTACATGTTGACACCTCAGTAGCTGATGTACGCTGAGAGATTGTAAAGCCCCTAAAGGCCAACTAGTTTAGTACCTGAACCTGTTCCAATTGCAGTGAGTCACTCTTTAATGTGTGGTGCGGATTGGTGTCAGGCCTGCTTCCCTGAGATGACTGACTTGTGGGTGGAGAGGATTATTGGAGAAATAAATCAAACCTTCATGGGAGGTGTTATTTACAAGTCCTCCGAAAAGAGGATGTGTGAATGGAAATAAAGGGATATTGGCTAGGCTAGATATTTACAGTATTTGACCGGGAAAGGCACGCTGAGCTGAAGCTAGTTTTCCATTGCTTCCTGGGAATGCAGGGAGGTTATGTGACTTGCTCAGGGTCACGCAGTATGCAGATGGAGGTTGTGGGAATCAAACTTGGGTCTGCTGGATGTACTAAACTTGTTCACAGCTCATTGCTCTAATGTCTAAGCTATACTGCCAGTTTTCCTTTGCTTTTGCTAGATGACTTGGAACTTCAGGGAATGTTGCCTCCCATTCCTAGGTCTGTAAAGATGTAATTCTTGTTTATTCTCCCCAAAAAAAAAATATATTTCTATATTTACCAAACCTAGCCTAACTGCAAAGCAGTGCTCCTTTTCAGAAGCAGTTTTACCGTCTGGGAAAAACTGAAACCCCAGTGGGTGAGGTGACTTGCTCAGGGTCACACCGAGTCCGTGGCTGTGGCGGGCTGTGAACATGCATGCTCCTGTTTTGGAATTTGGAGCTGTAACCACCAGATTATGTTACCTTCCATCGTGTTGGTATGCTTACTCTTGGCTGCTGCAACTTCAGAACACAAAACAAAGCCTCTGTTTGGTCTGCATCCTACGGCGCAGTTCAAGCAAGATGTGTTGAGGGCGTCTGAAGATGTGGGAACAGGCACAAGAGAAAAATGGATGTCTCCAAGTTAATGGCGGTGTCCCAAAAAATGTTAACTGCTTTAAGAATTACACAAAATCTGTATGGGGATTGGGTTTGATTGCCACAAAAACAGTGTAGAGTGTACATGGACCCAATTTGTTGTACAGTGGATTTAGTCCCTTCTCAGCCACTTCTTCTTCTGAAATCTAGCACATGTGTGCATTTAGGAATTCTGCTGAAAGAAGTATAGCATCAAGGCCAAGGGTCCGCTTTCCATTTTCTTGTTTCCTTTGGTATTTGCAGGCTCAGTACCCTTAACACATGGCGGGCCATATTGTCTGTTTCAGGCTCACAGCTAGGTGGTGGGTTCCAGTGATGGGAACACTGAGCTGTGAAATAGGAGGTCCCCCCAGGTTTGAATCCCACCATCACTCTGTGACCCTGAGCAAGTGACTTGAGCTCACAGTCCTTCGATTTCCCCCCTTGCTGTAAAACTAATAAGAAGCCGGACCCTCCAGAAAACGAGATGCTACATCTTGGTGAAGCTGTGAGCATGGAGTAAATCAGATGTAAAAAATCAGTGTAGTCAAATGCTTGGGATCATTATCTTTTCCTGGTCAGATTTGTTTCAAAACCTGGTGCCTTGTAGCCACATGAGTTACTTCCCCTTGTGGAAATTCCAGGGGTCAAAGAAAGCCCTTAGGACTGGTGGATGACCTCCTAAATGGCATTTTCTATTTTTGACACAGCATAGATAAGTTTAGAATACCTACAAAGGAGAGTGACTCACTGGTGACATGAAGCGAGTTGAGTGGCTGTGCTGATCTGATATGTGTGAGTAATGGGGTGGCATGCCCCCCCTCCCCAAAGAGGGGTCCCAGTGAGGAAGTAGGATTGGTGAAAGTTAGGAAGCCTCCGCTGAAGGACTGCTTTATGCCTTCCATCCCATCCCTTCCCTCCCAACCCCCAGTTCAGATCTGTTTTCCACATCATAATCGCCTGTCTTCATATTGACGAGCAGGGAGCTTGGCTGTCTGTATAGAGACCTTGAAATCCTATACTTTTGACCTGGAACACAGGCAGTGCAACTCCCAGAGGAGGGCTGACCTCTCCCCTCAGATGACTGGCATGCGGGTCCTGAATCTAAGCTTTTTAGTTCATGATACGCTGAGCACTGATGGTGAGTGAGTTCCTCACCTGTTTCATGCTCCAGCAGGAAATGTAGCCTTTCCTTTTAGTTCTATGCAGGTTTGTAATTTGTCTAGTCCCTCCCCTGGACTGACTGCATCACTTCCACTATAATTCTGTCTGCTCCCTCGCTCCTCCGAGGAATGAGGGTCCAGAAACTGTGGAACCTAGGTCTCAGATGCCCCCACCCAACCATTGGGCAGACTTCTGGTTAATTGCAGTTTTTCTTGAAACATCTTCTTCATTCCACACCTCTCACTCAGGCATATCACTGGCACCCTCCCATCCCCATCTGCTATGCCCCGCTTTGTCGAGGCAAGTGGGGATCCATGCGGGGTAGGAACAGAGAGTGCCAGTGCCGTCATTCAGGCAGACCAATGCACGTCACTATTTATTTATTTTTTTTTGTCTTCTTCCCCGGTTTCCCCAGGAACCTCCCCATGGCGCCGACGCAGCCAATTGCTCACCTTACACACTGCGGCACACTCTGGTTATGTGGCGTGCCTCGAGCAAGCTGCCCAGCACACCATGAGGAGCTGATGAAGTGCTGGATGTTGGGTATCTCCCACCCCGGGGCTGACTCGCGCTGTGTTCGGCAGCACTCTGCAGTGCATGAGCGCACTGATTCAGCTCACTCCCGAACAGAGTCACTGGCACAGAAGAGTGGGACATCAGGCAGCCCCTAGTAACTTATTTATTTATTTGACATTTGCACCAGTTGAATGAAAGGATGATTCCATGTCATACAGTATATCGTTTTTGTGGGGGTCCCTTACAGCAGGGTAGTTTACAGTGCAGTACAGAAGGATACACAAGTATTACTTCCGCAAGGGCTACTTGAATCTAAGCTACTTATTGTATTATAGAGTGAGAGAGCATGCTCGACTAATTGGAGTGCTTTTTTCCTCTGTGCGTGAGACACTTTTTATTCTGTGAAGTGTGTCGTGCACAGTTGCCCTGGGAACGAGTATGTTTGGGTGCGTTTAAAAAATAAATAAATAAATAAATAATAATATATTGATGTTTGAGCTCCATCAGTAGTATATTAGTACCACCACCAAGACCACTCTTACGAGTGTAAGAGTGGTCTCACATTCGTAGGTTAACAGAACTGCTAACCTTCGGTTCGTCGCTCTCTTACTCTAAGAATGCGTGTGTGACCACTCTTACAACCGTAAGAGTGGTCTCGGCAGCGGTATCAACATACACAAGAGCGTTCATGACAACAGAACTTGAGAAAGGTCAGAGACTGGAGTGAATGTCCGTGGAAACGAAGTTCAGGGTAGGCCAACCTCCCTCACATTGTTGGATCAGTTCTTGCGTCTGGTTAGGCTGTCCATTCTTTGATGGGGTGAGGTTGCTTCAGTCCCTGACTTCTTTCTGTCCTGGGCCTGACCAAAGACCGTCAGTCAGGACCATGTTAATAGTGTAGAATGACTTTGTGGTGCTAAGATCAGAGCTGAGACCCACCAAACTCACAGTGGTGAGCCGATTCGGGATTGGCTGCCCGGCCATGCATGCAGCCTAGAAAGGCCTGAGGGTTTTTGCCCGATAGTCTGGGATTTCCTCTTTGAGGGATTTGAAACTGGTCCTGGCTGGCCTGGAACAGAAAGGGTTATATACACACACAGGCCTATCACCATGCATGGCAGGGGCATTCAGGCTGTGTTTGTGGAAATGATTTTTTTTTTTTTTAACTGGGTAATTATGGAAAATCCAGTGGGGCTGCATTTCCCTGCAGATGGGAGTCTGACACCAGCGAGGTTTTCCAGATCCTGTTTAAATAATGAAATCGCAGTTGTGTGTCCCATTTTCCTTGTTGCAGAAGATAAGAAAGGTAACTGTTTGAATTCGTAAAGTTAGAAATTGCTACTCGTGAATGATACTTTAATCTGGAGCTCACCATGGTCCATAAGCTAGGATTTCAGCGAGGGAGATGAATTTTTTTTTTTCTTTTTTGTTTTTTTGGTACAGTATTAGCTTCACAATTAAGTCACAAATTGTGAGAACGAAATAAATGTGACCTATTGGGAATTGAACCCAGGCCCCCAGAATACCATCCCAGTGCTCTGATCACTGGGCTACAGGCTCACATGGTTGGACCTTGGATTCCAGGACACCCTCCTTTCTTTGGAACCCCAGGTTCAACCATGTGGCCTTGTACTCCGTGATTAGAGCACTTGGATGGTATTGCTGGGGCCTGGGTTCAGTTCCAATTAGGTTACATTGTTTGTTTCTCACTACAGAGAAAGAGGGCATGCCAACTCTTTTGTTTGTTTTTCTGTAATTTATTTACCTAGGATTACAGATGGATACACCAGGCAGATTTTAACATGAGCCAGGCAAGAGCTGAGGGAACTGACAACATTGTGCATGCATGTCTCTCTCCAGTTCCAGGCTCCCACCATGGTGCTAACCGGGCCCATACTGGGGGGTGGGGGGGGGAGGAAACATTTGTGCTAATCACAGCTAGCTTAGTTCCAACTGGCTCCTCAGTGTTTAAGAATGTAGAGTTAAGGGATGTCGGGTAGCGCAGCATTTAGGTGTTTGCACGTTACTCTGGTGACCCAGACTCAGGTTACAGGGGTCCGGCCAAGGGTAGGAGTGATGAGCCAGTGCCCCACTGGACAGCTCCCGGGGAGGGGGGGCCTCTGTCATTTGGTGCTCGACTGCCACCCAGTGGGAACTAGGTAGTGGCACACACGAAGGCTGCCTGAATGGTTTGGGACTTCTGGGGATGCCGATGCGTGCTGCTCTCAACTGCGCCAACCCACGCCACATTATTTCACGCTAGTAGTCCCATGCAGAGAAAAACAAGGTAGAGAACCCACCGCAGCAGCAGAATGGTAACCGGTTTCTCGCAGGCCCCATCCACGCCATCGACCAGGCATTCGCCTGACTGGATCCTGCTCCTTCGGAGAAAGCGCTCCGGGAGGGGGCTGGCAAGCCAAGGGGAGCTTTGAGGTTGGGGTAGGTACCTGGGAATAGCAGGTGATGTGGCTGGGGGAGGGGCGATCAAATATGGGTCACCCACTGGCTCAGGAACATAAATAATAGATTGGGGGGGGGTGAAAAAAGAAGCTGAAGTCAGATATTGGGCTTGATAAAGGTTCGAGCCACCACTGGCTTGCCCACTTCTGTCCAGGCTAGCCCAACTGAGATGCAAGCATCTTGTCACATTTTCAGTGATGGTCCTGCTTGTAGTCCATTTTATAGCTGTGAGGAACTGAAGCACGGGGCGGTCAAGTGATTTGCTCAGGGTCAAACAAGGAGGAAATGGCTGTGGTGGGATTTGAACTTAGTGATTTTCTGGCTCACAGGCCTGTGCTCAGATCACTCTGATACACTTGCTTGTTTCAGTCGACTGCTGAAAGGAACACATGGGGACCTGAGAGACTCACTGGGAGGTGCCTCAAGGCTAGTAGATAGGAAAGTGCCATATTACACTGGAGTAGTTTGGGTTTGTGAGTCCTAAGCTTAAGGTAGTCCGGTCTTCTTTTTGAACCTCTTAGAGTGGTGCAGCTGCTCAAGAACTGGGATCACTGACCCAGTCACTGAGAGACCTGCACTTGTGTCAAGACCACTTGTCTTACTCCAGGCTAGTGGAGACCTTTTTTATTTTGGTTTTTGGTGACTGGGAAAGGCGATCTGGACAATACTGCCTATTTTCAGCCTTGTCCAGGGGGTTGGGAGTACAGATGCAAACCAACTGAAATTTAACCAGACTGAGCAGTTGGTGGTGGGATTTTAATGAACTGGGGACATTTGGCAAGGACACTGTTGAAATTCCCCTACTCTGTTTCGAGAAGTGCCACGGGATCTTTAATGTCCATCTGAACAAGCAGACAGGACCTCAGTTTAATGTGTCGTCTGAAGAACTGCACACCCCAACAGTACAGCATCCCTTAGTATTGTACTTGGGTGCCAGCATTTATGGTATGTGCCCATTCCTGGTGTAGGACTAGAACCCATGACCTTCAGGTATAGAGGTGGGTGTGCTACCAGCCAAGCCACATTGACCTAGTGGGTCACAGGGGAGATAAACCTGATGCTAGGGAGTGGTTAGCTGTTTGGCATTGAACCCGTAAGCCAAAGAGTAGCATCAGTTGGGTGAGTCATAGCTTCCTCCCCTACTGACTGACCAGAGGGAACCACTGGCCTGTTGCAGCCACTGCCTGGCGGGGAGATGATGAAGAAAAATGGGCGGAAAAACCAGGCAGTCTTGGCCGTCCTTACAGAAAGCATGGACTTGGCATCTTTGGGAAGTAGTTTGCCTAGCAGTTAGAGTGCAGGGCTGGGAACCTGAAGACCTGGCTATGAATCCCACAACTGCCACTCACTGTGACCCTGAGCGAGTCAGTTAATCTCTGTGTGCTTGGCATGGGGTCATAATGCCATAGCAGTAACAGCGCAAACAAATGTGGCAGGCACAGCGGTGTGCTGAAATAAGGTCGGGAGACACCCACCACAACAGAAGCGGCACATGCCATTGAAAACAATGGCAGTTTTTTTTTTTTTTTATGTGGACTACACTTATAATAATAATACTAATTTACTTCTACTTCCTGACTAAATATAAGTAACTCCGAGGGGGGGGTGAACTTCAGAGATGGGGCGAAACTCTGGAGGGGGAACATTTTGTTTTGTAAAGGGGGGCAGCAACACCATGAGACCTGGGGGGAAGCGAACTGCGGCCCCAGATCTCCTTCGTTGCCAGGTGCTGATGCTTTAGCCACTCCACAGGAGTGGTTCGACGAGGCACCACACTCCACAGGAGTGGCTCGGCCAGGCACCGCACTCTACAGGAGTGGCTCGGCCAGGCACCACACTCTACAGGAGTGGCTCGGCCAGGCACCACACTCCACAGGAGTGGTTCGATGAGGCACCACACTCCACAGGAGTGGTTCGATGAGGCACCTCACCGGCAGCCAGTAAAACACTCCCTCATCTGAGTGTACAGCGACAGGGGTAGCTGTTATTCCTGCAGGCTGTAAAACCCCTGTTGCTCTACAAGATTAAACACTGTCTGCAGCGTGGTTATTGCCATGCTGTTCAGGTTGTGCTATACTGACCCAGTACCCGTGTGCTTAACCTCCCTCTAGTACCTTTCTGGTCAGTCTGTGCTCACCTGAATCTTGCTGTAAATTGAAAACGGCAGCAGTATTCTCTCTCCTCCCCCTCCTGAATTGTGAAGTGCTTGGGGATACACTTTGTATGAAACTTTTATATAGAACCAGATTCCTTTCCATTGCATTCCGTTCATGAGAAAGAGAAATGTTAATCTCTCCTTCCAAGTAAAGTTGCTCTATTCATACTAAGGAACACAGTCTGTATGTTGCAATGTTAGGTTGGATGGGTAACCACTCTGACACAAAGGAGGCAGGAAAAGGGCATTGCACATGGCAAGGGTGGGTAGGGGCATATCATATAGCAGGTGCAAGAAACGAACATTTAATACCACTTGGAAGAGGAAGGAGCATTTTATGGGGCCAAGATAGGAATGGTGCATCTCCTGGGGCAAGGGTGGGGCATCTTCTGTGGCTGGGGTGGGTATGGTGCATCTTCTGTGGCTGGGGCAGGGATGGGGCATCTTCTGGGGCAGGAGTGGGGCATCTCTTATGGCTGGGGCAGGGGTGGGGCATCTCCTGTGGCTAGGGCAGGAGTGAGGCATCTCCTGAGGCAGGGGTGGGACACCTTATGTGGCTGGGGCAGGGTTGCAGCATCTCCTGTGGCTGGGGCAGGGGTTGGGCATCTCTTGTGGCTGGGGCAGGGTTGGGGCATCTCCTGTGGCTGGGGCAGGGATGGGGCATCTCTTGTGTCTGGGGCAGGGATGGTGAATCTCACATGGCTGGGACAGGGAAGGTTGGCACCTCACATGGCTGGGGTGGGGACTTTTGGCACCTCACGTGGCAAGAGTTGGGGATGGGGCATTACATATAATAGGTGGGGGAGAGAAGGAGTATTGCACGTGGCAGGAGCCAAAACAAGTTTTTTGGCTTGTTGCTAATCAGATGAGGCTTGAGTGCCTGAGATCACGCCATCAGATGTTGTAATAAGGGCTGTTAGGCTAATTGCACATCACGGAAGGTTAAGAATGATCTGCAGAACAAAAGTGCTTCTTGCTTTTGGCCTACCTCTGTGGAAGAAACTGTCTCAAAAAGAAGTAAGAGCTCACTGGGGAAAGATTTCAGTATTTTACATGGCAAAATAATATATTTTTTTTTTTTTTAGTTGTTTAACCAGGAATAGCACATAATTCTTAATGGGTACTGTAAAAATGTATCTGTAAAAATTGCACTCTGTGGTACAAGGGGAAATTCTGCTGTCTCGATCCTTTGAAAAATGAACTACCCTCTATTTCTGGGTTGGTCTGCTTTGTGCCCCCCCCCCCTTAAATGGTAAAACCCAGCAGGTCAGCAAAGCACAATCCACGCGGGGTTAACATCTTTCAGGTGGGGAAAAATCAAAAGGGACGGCACAGTCATATAACTCGCCTACCCTCGCCACCCACATGTAAGGGAACTATAACTTGTAATTCAAACAACATGAAGTCTTGCTGTAGTCTGACAATTTGTATTCTGCCAATTTGCATTTAGCTCCAGCTCTTGAACTGCCCCGGAGAATGAAGGGTTAAATTCTATGCCAGGCATAGAACATTGGGCTCAAGCTCGGTTGAAAACTCTGTCTGTGTCCTTTTGAAACCAAACCGTCGGATTCTTTACTCCGGCTCACTGAACAGTTGCTCCGGAGATTTCTCCTTCTGCTCAGTTCTGTCACGGTTAAAGTTTCGGTTTTAGTCTGATTTTTCGTTCCGTTTTTCGGTTCGAGACTCTGTCTGTGGTACCGTAAGTACTTAGATTAGTAGCTGTTGTGTGGAAATTGGTTCAGGCAAGCCAATCGGAAAAATTTCACAATCTTGTAGTAAGATCTTGAAAAAGGAAAAGTTAGTGTGTGGTTACCGGTCTGTATCGTTTAAAAAAATGTAATTTTAGCATTTTTTCTTTTCCATCACCTGTGACACGGTTAGAAACCAATAGAGTCTTGCCTGGCGGTTGCTATATAAAGGGTATGTTGGTTAGGTTGGTCATGTCTGAGAAACCCAAGAAAAACGGCCCACTGGGTGTGTGTGAGTGTGTGTGTGTGTGTGTGTGTGTGTGTGTGTGTGTGTGTGTGGAGGTCTTGCTAAGGCCGATCCCTAGCACCTGTGTTTACTGTCTGGGGTTTGACCACCTCGATTCAGACTGCCAAATTTGTAAGAATTTCCCTAAGTCTACCCTGGAGAAAAGGTTAGGTAGACTTGGGGATAAGGAGGCTGAGAAATCCGCTGACCCGGAAGGCCAACCCGGTTTGGTTCCTACCGAACCAGAAGGAGTGCCCTCTAACCAGGGTGATACTTCTTCACGCAAGAGGAGAGCAGATCCTGAGGGATTGGTTCCTATAAAAAGAAAATGAAAGGATAAATTGGCCGGTTCGGATCCAGAGCTGCATGTTCCAACCGCCGCAGAAATAGCCAAAGCAATTCGGATTGTGGAATCGCTTCGTCTGGTTCCGACCGATCCGGCGCCTTCTGGCAGGGGTTTGGTTCGGTCGGTTCCCCTGGTTCAGGATTATTCCCCTGAAGATTTTTATGAACCGGAGTTTGATGAGGAGGGATTTTGAAGAGGATGATTACGACGGTGAAAGTCTGATGTGCCTGTGGAACCGGCATCTCCCCAGACAGACCTTCTGGTGTTTCCTCCTAGGCTTTCTGAGTCCCTCCCACTTTCTGTTCTACAGAAAAGTGGCTCGAGCCGGCCTCACCGTGCAGTGGTTGGATTTCCGCGACACGCCGCCACCTGGGTTCGGAACGGACCCGCCGCTGGAGGGCTGGCCGGGGGAGAAGGATGGAGCATCCCAGGACTGCCTCCTCTCCGGGAGGGAGGGAGGTGTCCGAGCTCTGATGACCCCTGGTGGAGGCCAGGAGTCACGTAGCTGCCGGCACAGGCACGTGATTGAGGCGGGCAGACGCTGCCACAGCCCACCCCGCCTCCCCAAAAAAGGAAAATGGAGAGCTGCCGGGCAGTCCTAAATGAAGCTCGCCAAGGCTTCAATTAGCCCCCCAGGCCAGCCCTCCAACCTAGTCCGATGACTGCGGCATGCAGCCAGAGTGCTGCAGCCCCACCGTGGGGGGTAAGCCACGGGTATCGGAGGGCCCGAGGCCGATATGGGGGGTGGAAGTCAGTGGTTCGTGACCGGGCTGACAGTAACGGGCTGCCGGCAGCTAGGACACGTGGAGAAAAGAATAAAATGGAAAAAAAAAAGAAAAGTGGCTCAAACCCTCCAGCTCCCTATTGAGGAGGCTGTAGAGGATCAAGAGGAGTCTGACTTCATAGAGATGATGGACATCCCAGAGTCTAAGAGACTGTCTATTCCATTCATAGGTCATTTGGGAAACAGACACAAAAAATTCTTAGGTCTCCCAACTCTGAACCTCCTGTTGACAAGAGAATGGACGAGAGGTACACCTTGTCAGGCTTGGATGTGGAATTTCTTTACCAGCAATTCAGCCATGTTGGGGTAGTGCAGGCTGCTGCCTGTGACAAGGCAAACATTCCCTTGGCTCCCCCCCAGACAAAGATTCCAAGAAGATAGATGCCATGACAGAGAAACAGTACTTGGCATCATCTTTGGGACTAAGGCAGGCTAATTATATGGCCTATACAGCCAGGTACCAGAAGTCCAGGTGGGACACTGTACTGGCACTGGCTAAACAGGCCTCCCCCCAGCTGGCCAAGGAGCTGGAGGGGGTGGCTGCTGATGGGATTGAGGCATCAAAGGTGCAATTTCATGCTGCTGTGGACTCCAGTGAGGTGTCAAGAGGCATGGCTACATCTGTGGCTCTTCGTAGAATGGCCTGGCTCAGATGTACTAGGCTTTCGCAGGACACCCAGGCTAAGGCCATGGATTTTCCTGTAGTGGGTAATTCTCTGTTTGGGGAGCAGACAGAGAATTTACATGAAGAAAATGGGTGAGTACAGGACCACTTGTAGGAGTGCCCAGGCCAGGGAGAGGCAGGCAACTCCTCCTTTCTACCAAGTGCAGGCCTCCTCTTCCTTTTCTCAGAGAGGGTTCTTCAGAGGGAGAGGCAGAAGGGGGATGAGCAGGGCTGCATCCATCCCTCAGCCTAAGGCTTCTGCCAGGCAGACACCCCGATGTGTCAGCCCGGGTTGACTCCCTCATTCCAGTAGGAGGCTGCTGGCTTAGTTTGTCCAGGACTGGATGTCTGTTAACTCAGACAAGTGGGTCCTGGAGGTTGTAAGTCAGGGGCTGGTCCTCGGTTTCAAAAGTTTTCCGAAACAGACCCAGATCCTTTCCACCTGCAAATACTTCAGAAACCCTTGCTCTAGAGGCAGAGGTTTTGTCTCTACTGGCTTTAAAGGCCATAGAGAAAGTTCCTACTCCATACAGGGACAAAGGTCTGTACTCCAGGTACTTTCTTACCCCAAAAAAGACAGGGGGGTGGCCACCCATCCTAGATCTAAGATACCTAAACGAGCTCCTAATAAAGCCAAAATTCAGGATGGTGACTCTGGGAACAATTCTTCCCTCTCTGAGGCCAGGGGACTGGCTAGCCTCCCTGGACCTCAAGGATGACTATTTTCACATTCCCATCAGGTGCTCCCACAGAAAGTACCTCAGGTTCGAATTGCCCTCAGGCCATTATCAGTTCAGAGCAATGCCCTTCGGTCTAACCTCAGCTCCAAGGGTGTTTACAAAGTGCCTAGCAGTAGTGGTGGCCTTTTTAAAAAGGAAAAGTATTTCTATTTTTTCATATCTGGATGATTGGCTTCTGGTGGGCCAGTCTTCAGACCAAGTCAAGTCGGATCTGCAGGTTACCCAGAAAGTTCTCACTTCCCTGGGGTTCCTTCTCAATCTTCCCAAGTCATTTCTAACCAGTACAGCTCCTTACTTTTATAGGAGCAGAGCTGGACACCCTCAAGGCAAGAGCCTTTCTTTGAAAGGCAAAGCCATCTCTCAGCTGGCCTCTTCCTTTCTCCTCTGGTTTCTCGACCAGCAAGGCATTTTCTGCAGCTTCTGGACCACATGGCAGCTTCCACAGCAGTGGTCCAAGGGGCCAGGTTTCAGATGAGGGACATTCAGTTCCATCTGAGAACCTTTTGGTCCCAAAGGAAAGATCCTCTTACCAAGCTAGTTCCTGTTACTCAGATTTTAATTCAGGCCCTTCAGTGGTGGCAGGACCTGGAAAATCTGAGGCAAGGTGTTCCATTTGTCTCTCAGACTCACCCTGTGGTTCTTATCACAGATGCTTCCCATTTGGGGTGGGAGCCCATCTGGGGGCTCTCACGGCCCAGGGACTGTGGTCCCCTCAGGAATCCCATCTTCACATCAACCTTCTGGAGCTCAGGGCAGTACTTCTTGCCCTACAAGCTTTCTCTCAGTTAATACAGAACAAGGTGGTTCAGGTCAGGATGGACAACACTACCACCATGTGGTATATCAACAAGCAGGGAGGCACTCTGTCCGCGGCCTTGTGCATGGAGGCCATGAAAATATGGTCCCTGGCTTATTCCTTGCAGACCTCTCTAGTAGCAGTCCACCTCCCAGGAAAGGACAATGTGATAGCGGATGCATTGAGCAGGATTTCCCAGGGCCATCACAAATGGCCTCTGGATCCTTTGGTGTTGAAGGTGATCTTCTCAAGGTGGGGCACTCCGGAGATAGAGCTCTTTGAGGCCCCAGACAATCACCAACTTCCTCTGTTTTGTTGCAGACCCCCAGTCTTGGGTTCAGTCCCTCTGGATGCTCTGATTTTGAACTGGGAAGGGAAACTTCTGTATGCCTTCCCTCCCTTTCCTCTGTTGTTCAAGGTTCTAGTCCAGGTAAGGTCACAAACATGGAGTGATTCTGATCGCTCCAGACTGGGCCAGGCAGCCTTGGTACCCCCTGTTGCTGTCCTTAGCAGTCCATCTTCCCCTGTCTCTTCCCAGGAATTGCAATCTGCTAACCTCCTCTCGGGGGAGGATTTGTTACCCCAATCTCCAGTCACTCAATCTCAAGGCATGGCTCTTGAAGACTTGGAGTATGCAGATTGGGACAGATGGCAAGAGGTTCTGGAGATCCTCAAGGCTTCTCGAAACCCTGCCACAAGAAAAACCTACAACTCCAAATGGAAAAGATTCAGTATTTGGTGTTCCAAGAAGCACATTTCCCCAGACACTGCTGACTTGTCTACAGTTCTGGATTACATGGTTTACCTTAATGGCCTCAAACCAGCTACTTTCAAAGTTCATTCATCAGCTATTTCTGCTTTCCTATCAGTGGGGAAAACTTCTTCCTCTCTGTCATCTCACCCTGTGTTCTGTAAATTTTTCAAAGGATTGCTTCATACCAATCCTCCTTTTAGGGATCCTGCTCCTGCCTGGGATTTGAATATTTGTATTGCTCAGCTGATACAACCCCCCCCCCTTGAACCTATGTCCTCAGCAGAGCTCAAGTACTTGACTTGGAAAACTGTGCGTTTTGTTGCTGTTACGCCTGGCAGAAGTATCAGTGAATTGCAAGCCCTGTCAGTGGAGCCTGACTTCATCTCTTTCCATAGAGATAAGGTGGTCCTTAGAACCAATAGAAGGTTCCTACCTAAAGCGGTTTCTGATTTCCAGTTAAGCCAATCTATGTCTCTTCCTGTGTTCTTCACTGATAATACCTCAGAGGAACGGAGGCTACACAATTTAGATATTAAAAGGGCCATTAGTTACTACATAGAACGTACAAAGGGTCACATGTTTGACTCCCTCTAGTTGTTCCTCACTTATGGGGAAGTAGCTAAGGGAAAACCTGTCAGCAAGAGAACCATTGCCAGGTGGATTGTGTCCTGTATTCAGTTCTGCTATGAAAAACTGCACTCTCAGGCCTGAGGGCTCATTCCACTAGAGGTACAGCTGCATCTTTGGCTGCAGCTAGGGATATCCCCTTGTTAGAAATCTGTCAAGCAGCCACCTGGAAAACAGTTCATACCTTCACCAAGCATTACCCTCTGGATATCCAGGCTAGGAGTGATGCTAGGTTTGGCACAACAATACTACAGAGCCAATTCCCAAAGTAGGTTCTGTCCATCCTCCTTGGAGGCACTGCTTGGTAGTCTGCAAATTGTCAGAATACAGCAAGACTTCATGTTTTTTGAAGAAAAAATTACTCACCTTAGTAATTGTGTTTCTTCTAATGGATTTTTGCTGTATTCTGACCTCCCTCCCTGCCTCCCCTCTCAGAACCTGTTTTTGGGAAGTGGGTGGGCAGGTGCAGTGTTGTACCCCAAGGGTGTCTTTACCCCATTCCTGTTGTGTTGGGTGCTTTGTATTTGTTTAATTAAGATTTTTTAGTTTTTATTTCCTGGTTTTGGTTCTTTGGGTTTCCTGACAAGTCTTTTGGGGAATCCAAAGTCTTTGTTGCCAGTTGGCTACTAGGAGTTTTTGCAATTTCCACATTATTTAGTCAGTGAGTTTTAAGCTCGTAAGAATCTGACGGTTTGGTTTCAAAAGGACACAGAGTTTTCAACCGAGCTCGAGCCCAACGTTTTATGCCTGGCATAGAATTTAACTTTTCACTCTCCAGGGCAGTTCAAGAGCTGGAGCTAACTCCAAATTGTCAGAATACAGCAAGACTCCAATAGAAGAAACACAATTACTAAAGTAATTTTTTCTTTTCATTTCCCTTTGACAGTGTAACTAAGATGCTATATCTTAACAGTTTTTATTTTGGGGGTCATCCTGCTTTTAAGTTTTTTTTTTTTTTTTTGGTTTTGTTTTTTACTTTTGGACAGCACAGAATCACAGAGAGGTCAAGTGACTCGCTCAAGGTCAGGCAGTGAGTCAAGTGTGGCTGTGGAAGGATTTGAACTGTGTGAGGAGAGGCATGGAAGGAGAGGGGAAACCTGAGGGGTGAACAGGGAGGCAAGGGGGAGGTTAGAGTGCTGCTATTGGGGGACTCCATGATCAAAGGCATCCAGTGGGAGGGGCAGGGGGAGGGTAAAACCTGTCTGATCAGAACCAAATGCCACCCAGGCCTGACGATGCACAAGGGCAAGCATGAGTTTTATTCCCTGGCAAGGGAATGCGGGGGGACCCTGGACATTCTAGTGCACTTGGGGACACACAACATAAATGATAATAGTGAACTAGAAATTCAGGCAAGGTTCCTGGGAGTTGGGCAGGGTATGCCTTTCCATAGGCTGTAAAATCTCCTTTTTGGAAATCCTGATGGTGCCAAGGGCTACTGGGGAAAACAAGAAGAAGATTGGGAAGATAAATCAGTGGCTTAGGGAGAGGTGCGGGGAATTGGGGTATGGCCTGGTGGGGGACTGGGGGGAGACCTGGGAGGATAAAGGGCTGTACCCTTGGGACAGGCTCCACCTAAATTTGGAAGGGAAGGAAATCCTTAAGCTCAGACTAGCTGGGTTCATCAGAGAAAGGTGGGGTTTAAACTTGTGAAGGGGGAGGGATCAAAAAAGGGGTAGTGCCAGCAGGTACGATAAATGAGGTACATGGTGTCCACTCCTCTAGGAGGCTAGGGAGAGATGGAAATGGATCACCAGGTAGGGTGCAGGAGCTGAGAAATGGGAGCCGGGTGGGGGAAGGAGAGGAGGGGAAAAAGGGTAGAGAGTGGTCCTGATAAATGCCAGGAGCTGAGTAAATAGAATGCCTGAGCTCCAGGTGATGCTAGTTGAGGGGGGAGGTAGATGTGGCAGCGATCACTGAGGCCTGGGCCACTCAAGGGCATGAGTGGGACCTAAATCTGGAGGGCTATACTATGTTCAGAAAAGACAGGGGGGAGGGAAGGGGTGGTGATGGTGTAGCACTGTTAGTCAGAAATGGCATGGGTATTGGAGGGGTAGAGGAGGCAGAGGGGAACGTGGAGGCTATTTGGGTCACCCTGCTGGTGCAGGGGGGGTAAGAGAGTAAACGCCGGAGAAGATATACAGACCACCAGCACTGGCGGAGGTCCGAAGAAAGTTTGGTGGCAAACTCGAGGGACACTGTAGATTGGGAAAGGGAAGGGTAGTGGTAATGGGGACCTCAACATGCTGGGAACAGACTGGGGACTATGACGCCACCAGTGGCCAGAGAGTAGAGGCTGCTGGATCGCCTTCCAGGATGCGATTCTGACACAACAGATGGGTGAGCCAACTAGGGAGACCTGGACACTGGACGGTCCCATGGACAGTGATCAGATCAGGGCCTAGAGGAGGGACCCATGGGGGTAATCACGCCACAGTCTGGTTCTTCCTGGACCTGGGGGGGGGAGGAAAGCCGAACAAGGATAGTAGTAACCAACTTTAGGGGTGCAGACTTTAGGGAGATGGGAAGGATCCTTAAAGATCATTTGGACAAGATAAAGCCGGATATGGATGCTGACAGCAGGTGGGGGATCATTAGAAGGATAATACAGGAGGTTACCAGATCCTGCGCAAGGGAAAGGTGTAGGTTCGGTAAGGCCAGAAAACCTTGCTGGTGGACCCGGGAGGTAAAAGAGGTGGTGAGGGACAAGAAGGCAGCCTATAAGTGCTTCAAGTGCTCAAGGAGTGAAAGGGATCAGGAAGAATATGTGCTGACAGCCAAGAAAGTCACCAGGGTGGTGAGAGCAGCTAAGGCAAAAAAGGAGCAGTCCTTGGCCAGTGGGATCCAGAGGGGCTAAAATACTAACCTACTAAAATGCCAGCAGAATAGGCCTAATGGTCTTTCCTGTCTGCTTGTTTGGTCAGCTCCCACCCTCGCCCTCTCTCGCTGCTTTCTTCCCAGTCCTGGATATTCTCGCTGCACTGGTTTTTGGTTCCAGAACCCCTCCCCTGTACCTGTCCCACCCCCTCTTGAACTCCTCCACCGTTTCTGCCTCCACCAGCCCCCTGGGCAGTGCATTCCATGGCTCCACCACCCTCTCAGTGAAGTAGCACCGCCTCCTTTCTCCCCTGAATCTCCTCCCCTCAAACTTCCATCCATGCTCTCTAGTTGCCACCCCCCTCCTTCCTTCGGAGCACCCTGACTGCTGCTCCTCTATTTGCCCCTTCATGCACCTGAAGACCTCCATCATGTCCCCCCGGTCCCTTCTGTCTTCCAGTGTGTACATATTTAGCTCTTAGAGCCTTTCCCCATAGGTTCTGTCCCCCAAGCCCCAAATTATTTTGGTTGCCCTCTTCTGGACCCTCTCCAGGAGTTCATTGTTCCTCTTTAAATGTGGCCTCCAAAACTGCACATAGTACTCGAGGTGCGGCCTCACCAAGCAGTTATACAGTGGGAATATCACTTCCCTCCTTCTGGAGGTGAGCCCCCTAGCGATACAAGGGGTTCTTTAGATACATAGGGGGGAAAAAGGAAAGTAAGGGGGCAGATCGGCAATATAAGGATAGGGGATGACTGGGCACAGGAGGCAAGGGAACAGGCAGAAGTTCTAAATGAGTACTTTGCCTCAGTTTTTCCCCGGGGGGATGGAGGGGCTGTGTCTTGCAGGGGGAGCGGGGGCAAACCGGAGGAAGGGGTGGGACCAGTAGAGATCAGGGGCCCTGTTGGGCCTGGGGAAAGGGAGTGGCCACCACAGACAGGTGGGGGCCAGAAGTACAGGGTGAAAATGGGAGGACGTGGAGGCTGAAATCCCGGTAGAGAGGGTAAGGGAAGCCCTCGGGTCCCTTCGGCCGGAGAAAGCACCTGGGCCAGATGAGATGCATCCCAGGGTGCTGAGGGAACAGGCGGATGTCCTGGCAGTCCCTCTAGTGGAGCTTTTCAACATCTCTCTGAGGACTGGGTGGGTGCCCCAAGACTAGAGGGTGGCCCGTGTCATGCCGATCCACAAGGGGGGATCAAGAGAGGAGGCAGGGAATTACAGGCCCGTTAGCCTGACGTCAGCAAGGTGATGGAGGGTATTGTCAAGGAAAGGCTAGGTGGGTTACTGGAGCAAATTGGGTACTTGGACGATAGGCAGCATGGCTTTGTCCCAGGAAGATCGTGCCAGACAAACCTTGGTGAGTTCTATGACTGGGTGATGAGGGCCCTGAACCACGGTAGGCCAGTGGACGTCCTCTTTCTGGACTTCAGCAAGGTGTTTGATTTGGTACCCTACAGTGGCCTACTGGCTAAGCTGAAGGAAATGGGGGTAGGGAGACAGTTGTTAAGATGGATAGGAAATTGGCTCTCTGAGCGTACTCAGAAGGTGGTGGTTGGAGGGTTAGCCCCATCCCCAAGGTGGGTTACTAGTGGGAATCCCCAGGGGTCAGTGCTGGGACCACTACTGTTTAACGCCTATGTCTCGGACATCAGGAATGGGATCCGGAGTGAGATGCATCTCTTTGCAGATGACTCAAAGCTGGGTGCAGTGGTGGATGAGGAGGATGGGAGGGTGGCCTTGCAGGAGGACCTGGAGGCTCTGGAAAGGTGGTCAGGAAAATGGAAACTAAAATTCAATGCAGGGAGGTGCAAGGTTCTGCACCTGGGAGTCAGAAATCGAGGCCAGGGGTATACTCTGGGAGGAGACCCAATTCAAGTCGCGGAGGGTGAGAGGGACCTAAGGGTAGTGGTAGATATTAAAATTAACAACTCTGAAACCTGTAGAAGGGCAGCGGCAAGGGCAAATAGGATGCTGGGATGCATCGCCAGGGGGATTACCTCCAGAAAGGCAGAAGTGATCCTTCCACCATACAACTGCTTGGTTAGGCCACACCTCGAGTATTGTGTGCAGTTTTGGAGACCACATTTAAAGAGGGACACTACACTTCTAGAGAGGGTCCAAAGGAGAGCAACCAAAATGATCTGGGGCCTGGGGGACAGGACCTATGAGGAGAGGCTCAAGGAGCTCGACATGTACACCCTGGAGGGGAGGAGGGACAAGGGAGACATGATAGAGGTCTTTAAGTACATGAAAGGGATCAATAAGGGAAGCCCAGTCAGGGTGCTCCAAAGGAAGAAGGGTGGGGCAATGAGAGGTCATGGGTGTAAGCTGGAAGAGGGCAGGCTCAGAGGGGAGAGGAGATGTTATTTCACTGACAGGGTGGTGGAGTCATGGAATGCACTGCCCAGGGAGCTGGTAGAGGTAGAGACTGTGGACGGGTTTAAGAGGGGATGGGACAGGTACAGGGGGAGGGTAAATCTGACCAGGCCCAATACAGGTGGAACATCTGGGACTGTGGATAGTATGACCAAGGGGAGGGGGCACCAAAACTGGCCCTCAGTGCGGGTGCTGAAAATCAAGCAGACTCGAGAGACCGTTAGGCCTATTCTGCTGGCATTTTAGTATGTTAGTATAAAGTGACATTGTTTGTCCATTTGGCTTGTGAACCATCGTGGAGACCAGCTGGTGCGGTGATGTTTGTACATACAGAGTTTTATTGAGTATTGCGCTCTTCCTTCGTAAGTCCAGAGTGGTGCAGTGAAACGGAGGTAATGAGGTGGCTTTTCACTGCTCTGTTCCCTGGCCCAGCACAGGTTTTGTATGGTAGTTTAGTAGACTTTGTCCATTAGATTTCCTGAGCATTTTTTTTTCATTTTGTATTTTTTAATTTTACTGCTGCCCTACTCAGCCAGGTGACCCCCTCCCCAGCCCCCATCTGCATTCCTTCTGTCTCTTACCCAACCCCATGGAGTCCACTGGTGGCATTTCCTTCCTAAGGAGTACATGTCCTTTATGTAGTGGACTCACTTGGGTGAACAGTTAGCCCTGGTCTCCCTCAGGCTTGTCAAGGTAAAGATTGTGGCCTGTGACCGGGAGCTCCTGCCATTCTTGAGGACCGACCTTTTCTTAAATCTGTTGCAACAGTTCTTCTATTCCTTAGTCTGTTCTATCATTTACAATTTCTAGTCCATAAGATTGGCCACCTATGGGCACCCCCTTCTCTTTCTTGACTATGCTATAGTGTCCTCTTTAATTTTCCTTTTCCCTCTCGGTTCCTCGTACAGGGAGGTTATTGTGGTGACCTCAGAGTGTATGTAAAACAGGTTGTGTGTATTGTTGTTGGATTTAGTGTGTAACAGCACTATGTCATAATATACCTTGATGTATATACTTTATGTTTATGAAACCTGTAAATGTTGAACATACCATGGCACTAGATATTTTTGATTATGGTAAAAAGTACAAGGTAACTGTTACAGAAATAGTTGTGCCATTTAAAATGCATGTAAATTGCTGTAAACTGAACAAGTATAAATGGCATGGTGATTTGCATATATCCCATGATGCTTTGCATTATGGAAGTAGGTATGATGTTGTATTTCTTTGAAACTTGATTTGTTGCCAATGTCCTTTGGGGTAACCTTTCTTTCAGTGATTCTGCATTGAGGTTCTTTGTCTATAGCTTGTTTTGTTTTTCTTTTTGGGCCCCCACTACCCAAGCAAACAGGGCCCGCGTAGGGGTGGAGGTTGCATCTCAACTGTTAAGTTAGATCAGAGATCAGTGTCAGTAGGTGCTGGCTAAGTGTAGAGAAAGGACATTCATAGTCTGTTGCTGCAAGCTGATGTACTGAAAAAGGAATATGCTTTTGCTGAAGCTTATTTTATGTATTTTGAATAAACATCACACCGAGATTGTGTGTCGAACCTGGAGTTCGGTGTCTGGTCCATCAGTTATCCCGCAACCCCTCCACGTGGCCCTCTCGGCTCCCTTCTGCACCAACCAACATGGTAGTCGAGGGGAGGGGTACACCCATTTGCCTCATTGTCCCCAGTTCTCAGTGCCGCCCATAGGCTTCCGCCTTCCCGCCAGGCTAGCTGCATACCCTCAGATTTGTTAATGAAACAGTAAAAGCTTTTACACATCCGATGGTTTTACTCAGATCTGACTCATCACTAAATGGAGAAGCAGATTATACAACATCCTGGACAGTTCGATTCATTAAGAGAAAAAGTTCCCGTTGACTCATTTCCTGTGGGGGGTTGGGGGTGAGAGTGCAGAACGCTGGAAGCACTTAAAGGAGGGTTGAGTAAACTCTAGGAGCTGTCTGAAGGTCACTGTATGTTTACGTGGCCCTGTAATTAGCAGCTCTGTCCACTCCTTTTGCCTTGCCCTTTTGCTTGACACCTTTCGTAACTGAAGGCTTTACAGTACTTGTAGGATATCAGCCCGTGACGTTGTCGACTTCCTGCCGCGCCTTCTTCCCTTCTCACCATTATCTCCGGGACGTGGAACACTTGACCTTTCCGACCCACGGATGCTGATGAGGGAGGAAATGGAAGCGACAATCCGGTTCTCTGGGGCTGGACATATAACTGCAACTCTTTTTTTTTTTTTTTTTTTTCCCAGCTGATGCTAAAATAAGCCTTTGGTCCCTGCGGATGCAGTTTGAGCTTACTTGCATTGCAGGATCTCTTTATTTCTGTGTACAGTCTTCATCTCTCACGATGGCGCTAAAATAGAGCATTCCGTTTCAGAGACTGGGCAAGGTGGAGCGTTTAAAAAAAAAATAAATAAATAAATAAAAATAAAAAAAAACTTCTAGCTCACTCAGATGTTTCATTAAAAGTTTATATGTGGCCAGCCTAGTAGAGGAGAGGATGAGCTTCCGGCCTCTACACCCATGACCCGGATTTGAGAATGGACGAATGTCACTCGGTGGGCTGGCAGGGTGAGGGAGGTTCGTGCGTTCGACGGTAGCTCTTCTTCCTCGGGGAGTGGGACACCAGTTCCCGCTGCAGGGACTGTCACCTGGAGGAGGCTGGGATGCTGTGCAGCAGAAGTGCACGCAAGCAAGGGGTAGGGCTAGAGCGTAGCGTGCTGGCACACACGTCCTGATGCTCCAGTCCAGGGGACAAAGCAGACATGGCCTGGCTGGCCACCCCGTCAATGGGTTTTGTGTGTGTTGTGG
Source organism: Neoceratodus forsteri (assembly GCA_016271365.2). Lineage (NCBI taxonomy): Eukaryota > Metazoa > Chordata > Ceratodontiformes > Ceratodontidae > Neoceratodus > Neoceratodus forsteri. The sequence continues at coordinate 26,825,322 of JADMNL010000026.1, read as the reverse complement.
ATAACCAGTAACTCGGTGAGAAGGTTGGTGACAGAACTGGGGAGGGGGGTGCCCTCGGGCAGACGTGGGCGGGACAGTATACTGATGGGGAGGGGATTTAGATGTAAAGTAAGAGATTGTCTTATTGTATACAAGTTTCAACTCGATACAGTTTGGGCAGCCAGAATAGCTTTGCTTTGTGGTCCTTCTTGTCCAAACTGCATGAGATGACACATCTGTCTGTCTGTCCCCAACTGCACTTTAAGTTTGTTTTTTTTCCCCCCCTCCAGCCTCACTGTACCCTTCGGTGGTTTCCAGTTACTGCCCAGTCCCTTCCCCAGCTAACACTGCTCCGCTGCAGTCCCCCACAGTTCTTTTACTCTGTGGCTAGGGTTCAGGGTATGGACATCCTCCCCAGGCTTAGAATCTGATCCAGTTGCTGGCAGTGGGACTGCATATTCTGGGGTCCAGATGGACTGGCACCAGTCATCCTCAAGAGGGACTGCGGTTTTTATTCTCTCCCTTGAATCCTCCCTCCTCCCTCTTGGAGTGGACAAAAACGTTTGTTGGCCTCGCGTAAGCACAGTGCCCCTTGCAGCAGGAGGAGGAGCAAGCTCTCTTGCTTGATCACAGGGTTTGCTGTGGTGCCAGAACCCAGTCGTGCTAGCCCTCCCTGAGTGAGGCACATTGCTGAGTGGTAGTTCCCCTTCCTGGATGACCTCCAGATGCAAATGACCACAGCTCACGCTTGACCTCAGATTTTCTGCACTGCAGCTGGGTCATTGGAGTTGTCCTGGGTTGCACTCTTAAGGTTGGAAAAGTGGAACCAGACCATCGGTGCAGCAGTAGAGCTGACACTCGTGATGCATGTGCTTGGGTTCAGAACTAACCTGGGACATGAAGGGCTGGCTGGGGCAGGAGGGAGCATGAAGGGCTGGCTGGGGCAGGAGGGGGCATGAAGGGCTGGCTGGGGCAGGAGGAGGCATGAAGGGCTGGCTGGGGCAGGAGGGGACATGAAGAGCTGGCTGGGGCAGGAGGGTCCATGTTCCCCTCATTTGGCAGGGAGTTCTACACCCCATTGCAGGAGCACCACCTGGGGATGCCTGGGTGGTTCAAGTCTGTTGGAGCCAGCAATGGGCGGGGAGACACACAGGGACTTGAGCAGTGCACACGCCCACTGTGTGCACTACCTCACGTTCACTACCCCAGTGTCTTAGGGAGGGATAGAAATATGGGGAGAAAAGCAGCAGCGGCAGTATAAAACCCTCCCTCTCCATAGGCCCTGCACTGCCAACTGGCTGTGGACTTCATCGCAGGATTTGGTCTCCGCTGAGGGTCCTTCCCCTGTTTCCCTATCCCTGGTAACTTTGCTGTAGGTGGTGTGCTACTGGGGCTCTCCCGAGGTTAAAGGCAAGCCCCAGGGAAGGTGGGTGATGAGGCTGAGCGCTGAAAGGCTGATGATTTTCAGTTGGGAGGAGCAGGCAAGCAAGGTTTATAAAACTGGTCTTGCATGCATTCTTATGGTGCAAGAAGTGCGAGCCAGCGGTGAGGAGGACCGAACATTTGTAAACACACACACACCTCAGATGTACAACTTTAAAGGCCAGCTGTGAAAGGGACATTCTTTTTAGGAGGAGTGTCTCATGCACAGGGGAAATGGAGTGCTCCACAGAAGTGCCCCCTCTGTAATACCACAAGGGACGATTATTCTCGGAGCTGCAGATTTCATATGGGTCCAGTCTGCCACATTGTAGGCCAGCCTTTCAGCTGACACGCCACATTTTTAGGTCAGCCCACCAAAATATTTCATGCATTTTTGTTGGCTTTTCTGTAGGATTACATTTCTTTTTTTATTTGTTGCTATAAGGAGTCTCTTAAATGGTGCAGTACAAAAATAATATGTTAATGAGGGGGTATTTTGTTTTTAGTTCCACTGCTGGTCAGAACTCCCCCCACCCCACCCCACCACTATGAGGTATGCTAGTTTAGGGTCTGATTTTTTTTTTTCTGCTGTGGAAAAGGCTGATTAAACACATTCGGTTGGGGGGGGGGGCTAATGCCAGGGAAACTGGTTATCGCAGTGAGTTATCGCATCTCTGTCTGCAGTGTGTTTTGCACATATCTCTCAACTGTCACCATTTAATAGAGAATACTTTTTTTTTTTTTTTTTTTTTTTTAATTTTCAGTTTTTCTTAACTGTGTTTATTTTTTGTTTTTGGGTTATTCCTTTTTTTCTCTGACGGTCGGCCCACATCCGGCTGCCATCCTGGCACACTCCAGCTCCAGTTAAGGCCCTTATTTCCAGTGATACCCCCACGGCTTACCCCCCTTGGTGGGGAGGTGGTGAGCTCCCCTTACTCACCGCCAGGACCGGATCCAGTGTACTGGGGGCGACACCCTTGGAGCCCAGTGTGTCCCGGGATGGCCATCAACTCACACGACCGTATTTTCTTCTTGTTCTTTTCCCCTTCGAGGGTGGGGCATGCAGTGATGCCAGCAGAGGCAACGTGCACACTGTGTGCTCGCTCCTCCAGGCATCTGCCCCATCCCCGCCCTCCTTGTCAGTGTCGGCGCTGTGCGCCCCAGTCTCCACTAGGGGGCAGGCAGTTGCCGACTGCTGGGGAACTCCCCCCTCCCTGGAGAAGGAGAGCAGCCCTTGGGACGCCGATCCTTCTCCTCCTGCCCTCCTGGCGGCCCACACTGCTCCCGAACATGGGTCGCTGGCTGGAAGCAGGTGGCATCCAGCGCTCAACCTTCCATGCCACTGGGCCAGCCCTTAACAGAGTTTATAATACAAATAAGCGATCTATTCTGAGTCTTCTGGAACTTTTATTTATTTACTTGAAAATTGGTGACTGGGGGGGGGGGGATGTTACAGGAGGAACAGCGAAACAGTACAGTACAGTACAGTACAATACATTTCATGGTACAAAAATTAAGTGCATACATGATACAGTATATAATACTTCGCAGGACCAAGCCTGGAACAGATTAAAGTGCAAATTTACAGACAGTATGTCATGCCAATACAAACACGAGGTAAAACTGAACTAAGCCATAGAGTAGATCCAGAGGCAAGAAGTAACATTTTACTTTTTCCACGGCACCAGGGGAAGGAGATACCAGGAAAATTAAGGTAGAGCCTATGAGGGGTCTGATTAAGATAGCAGTGCCATCACAATAGGCCTGGCCTTTCACCTTCCCTCCCCTTTGTCAGCTCTGCTGTATACTCCAAACAAGGATTTGGCCTACCGGCTGGGCAAGTGAATTCTACTCATGCAAGCACTGCCGTGGGGGTGGGGGGGGAGCTGTGGAAACTGGAATGGGGGGGGGGAGTCTGAAGGACAGAGTAGGCATAGTCAGGTAGGTGAGAAGGCCCCTTACAGAAGTGGGCAACGGCTTATTGTGACAGGAAGAGGCCTGTCCGGGCAGCCAAGTGGTAGTAAAAGTGATAAAGGAAATGCAACATTAACCAACTGACCTTCTAGTGCCTTTGTTTATGTAACCCCCTAGGTGGCGCTATCCCAAGGGCTACTACCCCTGCCTGCTTAACTACTAACAGGTTGAGGGGCCTAGGTCCAATGGCGGGTGCCTCCACCCAGAGGTCAGGGTTTGCAGTAGTTAAACTAATTTGGTCACAGCCCTCTGGGACACTGTAACCCCCCTTTCTTCCCACTAGTGGCCCACACAATGCATTAGGAATATCTTCACAATGTACACTTACCCCCAGGACTGGCTTCGTCGACTGGACCCGGGACACCCTGTAAAACAAGATGATACAGTGCAAAAGCCACAGAACAATACTTTAACATAAACGAATACCTCAGACGGTGTAACTTTTGCTGAAACAAACAAATCTGATTTATTTAGGGGATATAACAAGACAGGGGGAAATCAGGTTAATTAGGTTAAACACATTAATAATCACAGTACTGTGCACATATTCAGAGTCCCAAATTGTCACCTTCACTGGGTGCCCAGGATGGGGGCTAGCCAGGATCGGTTGCAGCTGGTTGGGGCCCTGTGATGGAAAAACACGCACATTAGCCAATTGTAATCTGGAGCCGGAGGGCTCGGTTCGTGAAGAAATGAAAAAAGCAACAATTAGATGACACACTTGCAGTTCGACAAACAGATGGCAGGGAGCTACCCTGCTTTGTACTCACAACTTAATGCTTGGGACTGGATGGAAGGCAGATTGCCCTGGATTGTCAGGAGGAGCAGACCATGTGGACAAGGTCCTTGTGACTGGACCCCACTGCAGTTTAAAGCAAATGGATGTAGTCTGGCTTAAGCTGGGGTTTACTTCCAGCTTCATGCACTCTGTTCACTGTACAGGGGATTTGAAACGCGATTCCCCACAAGCACCACACACATTTATATGTAAAAAGGGAAGTACTATACCAGGCAGGCTGCTTCTCTATCCCAATCGCAATAATTGCACAATACCCGGGAGAACACACAGCAGATTCAGTTCCAGACAGACTGAGCGTGATTCAGCAAGTTCTTCAGTCTTCTACAGGGTGAGCCTGGTTTCCCTCACTTCTGGTGCTTCTTTCTCCATACAACTCTGATTCAGTCCACACTGGCACTCACAAACAGCTGCAGGCCGAACTTTGGGGCCCCACACGAGCTTCCTGCGCGAAAACTCAACTGCGCAGGAGCACAGAGCTCCTTCCCTCTTCACATTCACAACTCAACTGAACTTTCTAGTAGGCAGAACCGGGCATTTCCTTTGAGTTCCTCCCAGTTCAATGGCTGGTTTTGCTGTCACTCACAGTAAACTCCCCCTGTTGGTGGAAAAAAGGTGCCGCAGTCCAAACTACAATTCCCAGAAGCATTGGCAATACAGTACATAGGTGGCTGGCTCCACAATGAGAGTCCAAGTTCTGATTTGCCAGCAGCAGGCTCCATTTCAAAGGTCCCCCCACACTGATTGGTCCAGTTCAGCAGTTCAAAACTAGAATGGGGGACTAGGCAAACACAATTCTGACTGCAAACAAAAGCAGGTTAGACAAACTGTATTTTCATTATAACTGTTTGCCAGACATCATTTAGAGTAATATCTTTGAAAAGTGCTCACTCTGCCCACTTAGTGACGGCAGAAACGGAGCAATTTGGCAGCAGCTCAAATGGGACTCAAGCAGGGAAACACACAGACCCCCATCCAAATTAATTATGTCCGCAGGCACTCAGCTCTTAAAGAGACAGTACCAGAGGCTCTAAAAGCACTCACAGATAAACTGCTTAGACGCCCAACACCATCCAGGCTTGGAGCACTCAAGCAAGCTCCTGGAAGACTTTTGGGAACCCCCATTTGCAGGGAGGTTACACCCTTCCCGGCCTGTAAAAAGCTTGGCATCCGCATCAAGCAAGTGCCCCTATAAGTTTCAATTGCAACCATATACATTTGCATCAGTATCACATTAGGCTTATACATGTAATCATCAGTAAATATATCACTTTACCAGAAACGCATTTCTGAAACTTTGCAGTACGTCACTCTTTACACAATATTACACACACATTGTACCATAACTCAGGTTATTACCTCTGGTACATGAAACCTGAAGAGAGGGGGCCCTTCCCTATCGGCTACCTTGGGGCTGGATGGGGCAGGGGCACCATACCTAGAGGGCAACACAAGTAACTTGGAGTTAGCACTGATGTTCAGTTTGGGCAAGGAGCTCGGGGACACATACACTCCTTTATGGACAACATTGAGAGGCAAGTCCACCGGCCTCCCAGGGGAATCATAACTGAGGTGCACCCCAGGCTTTGCAGCTCGACCAGTCTTTCTAGGGGGAACTGTTACAGTCTCTGCACTCTGAGCCTCATTTTCAGCATTGTCCTCATTTGTCAGGGGAGTCTCCATTGGGGTAGAGAGGCTAGAACTTGGGGCACTGTCAGCTCCAGAAGTTACAGTCTCTGAGTCCGCAACACTTGGCTCACATGGAGAGCTTTCGTCCACTGGCAGTGGACTGTCAGGGCACTCAAAATACTCTTCTTGTTCTGGTGTATCAGCAGTCTGTTCCAGTCCATCATTTTCTTCCCCTGAAAGCTCAAACAGTTCAGCCATACACAATGATTCCATATCATCTGACTTGATGCTTTGCACTTCACTTTCTGGGAGCATTGGCTCCAGAGACAAAGCTGGGGGCTTGGACAGTCCAGAAGCAGTAGCGGCTCTAGCCATAAATGGTTACCAGGGCACAGCGGGGGCACAACCGATGGCAGCCAGGGCACTGATATATTGTTACTATGGGGGAAGCTTTGCACCATATGGGGCACCAACTGGGGCACAGCATTTTTTTACCGGGGCACGTGCCCTGGCGGGCCCTGGTGTAGAGCCGCCACTGTAAGAAGGCCCAGCTTCATCTCCAGTATTGACTAGGGGATTGCCCCAAAACAATTGACTCAGTTCGTAAGAAGGGTAGTATTCAAAGCCACACTCACTTTCCTCTGATATGGACTGACATCATGCTCAACTGGGATTTGTGGAGGGGAACACTTTAACTCAGCTTTTGTAGGTGTAGACTTTCTTGATTTTTTTTCTTAGCAGCAGCTCTAGTCACTGGTCCAGAGGGGGCATTTTCTGGGGGTTCAGACTCAATCAAGATTTGTCCAGTGAGCAATAAATGATTTCTATGCATTGTTTTAACATCTTTTGAATTATTCTCAGGCCTTACTTTGTACACAGACAGATCATCTAGTTTGCCCATACAATGTGAGGGAGATGGTGCCATCTGCCAGCAATCTTGTGTTTGCCATGCAGTCCCAGATTTCTTAGCAATACCCAGTCTCCCTCCTGGAGTTCCTGTGCTTTCACCTTTTTATCATACCTTTCTTTGTTGGCCAGATTTCTTTTGGCAGCCATGGTTTGAGCCAGTTGGTACGCATGATTTAGCTGGGCCTTTAACTTTTGCACATACTGTAAATAGTTGTCAGCTTGAACCCCATCAGGAGAGACTCCAAAGCACACATCTACCGGCAGTCGAGCTTCTCTTCCAAACATCAGGCGGTAGGGGGAGAACCCAGTGGCATCACTTTTGATGCAGTTGTAGGCATGTACCAGGGTGCTAATTCGTTAGCTCCATGTAGGCTTGTCCTTTGGGTGGAGGGTGCCTAGCATATCTAGCAAAGTGCGGTTGAAACGTTCAGGCTGTGGGTCCCCCTGTGGGGTGGTAAAGGGTGGTTCTGGACTTTCGCACTCCCCACAGAGAAAGCATCTCTTTGATTAGATGACTCTCAAAGTCCCTCCCTTGATCAGAATGGATTCTTTGTGGAGCCCCATAGTGAACAAAAAAGTTTTCTACAAGTACTTTTACCACAGTGGACGCCTTATGGTCCTTGGTGGGGAAAGCTTGGGCATATCTCGTAAAATGGTCAGTGACCACCAGCACATTACTAATATTTCTTTGATCTGACTCCAAACTTGGAAAATCAATACAGACCAGCTCCATGGGTGCACTGGTGGTGATGTTAACGAGGGGGGGGCAGCCCTCTGGGGCAAAGCTTTCCTCTGTAAGCAGCGACTACAAGTTCGAATGTGTTGCTCCACATCAGCCCCCATCTTAGGCCAATAAAATCTGGATCTCAGCAAGTCAAGTGTTCTGTCTATACCAAGGTGCCCCATGTGGTTATGTAAGGACCTCAGTACTGAATCTCGAAAAGCAGTGGGCAGCACTAGTTTTTGTTTGTCTACTTGCCCCCCTCTGTCTACTGTTTCTCTGTATAACAGTCTATTGATCAGTTTCAACTTAGGACCTTCTTTGTATAACAATGCAGTTCTCAAATCAGTGGAACGTAATTTGGACACATCTTTCCCTGCATATAGGGCTTCTAAAGCTGATCTGATCATGGGATCTCGGGATTGAGCCCGCCAAATACTGTCATTGTCCAGCTGAGGCAGTGCAGAAAAGTGGCAATAAGCAGCAGGTATGCAATTCTTGGTGGGTCCCAAACAATCCACCATACAGTCCACTGCGTCCGTGGACATTTGTTCCTCCCTGTCAAACTTCTGGCAGAGTGCTCTAATATCAGGTTCTGACAGTCTGACCCAGACATTCTGGGCAACAGGCCTCCGGGAGAGAGCATCAGCATCTATGTGGTTCAGACCTGCTCTGTATTCAACTACATAATCGTAGGTAGATAAGACAGAGAGCCACCTATGGCCAGTGGCATCCAGCTTAGCTGAATTCTGCACATAGGTAAAAGGATTATTGTCAGTCTTTACTAGTATCTTAGCCCCATACAAGTACTCATGGAATTGATCAACAATGGCCCACTTCAAAGCTAGAAACTCTAACTTATGTACAGGATAGTTCTTTTTGGAAGGGGTCAGGCTTCTGCTGGCAAAGGCCACTTGTCTCAGGCCATTCTCGTGCTCTTGGTGCAACACAGCCCCCAACCCTTGCAAGGTAGCATCAGTGTGCAGGACATAAGGTTTTGTTGGATCAGCATAGGCCAACACTGGAGCGTGGGTAAGTTGATATATGATCTCATGAAAAGCAGTCTCACAATCAGGAGTCCAGCGGACCCCAAATACTTCACTTGGACCGAAAATACACTTTTTCAGTCTCGAGCGCTTGACTTTTGTATTTTTGTGGGTTGGTGGATACCCTTGAGTAAGGTTAAGTAAAGGGCGGATCACTCTTGAATAGTCCTTGATGAAACGCCGATAATAACCACAGAATCCCAGGAATCTTTGCAGTTCTTTTAGATTTTTGGGCTGTGGCCAGGTGGTCAAGGCCTCAACTTTACTTGGGTCAGTCTCTATTCCCTCGGTGGATACTGTGTGTCCCACATACTTCACTGATGTTTGAAAGGATTGACACTTATCATGGACAGTTTAAGGCCAAAGTCTTCCAGTCGGTCCAGCACCTTGAATAATCTCCTCTCATGTTCCTCCAGTGAGCTGCCAAACGCAATAACATCATCTAGGTATACCAGGCACTCTAGTAAGTTCATGTCCCCCACTGCACGCTCCGTCAATCTTTGAAAAGTGGCGGGGGCACCTGCAATCCCTTGAGGCATCCTCATGAATTCATAGAAGCCAAGTGGACAGATAAAGGCTGTCTTTTCATGGTCCTCGGAGGCCATCGGGATCTGGTAGTACCCACTGCAGAGATCCAGCACAGAGAGCCACTGGCTCCCATTTAGACAGTCCAAAGCATCCTGAATGTGGGGCATAGTGTACTGATCAGGGATAGTCCGCCGGTTTAAAGTACGATAATCCATGCACATCCTTACTGTCCCATTCTTTTTTCTCACTACCACAATGGGGAAAGCATAGGGGCTTCTGGATTCTTGTATTACACCAGCAGTTAGCATCTCTTGCAGATGCCGTCTCACATCATCTATGTCAGCAGGTGCCAGGCGTTGAGACCTCTCACAAAATGGCCTTTCATCATGCAGACTGATATGGTGCTTAGCTCCTTGCATGCATCCTACGTCCCATTCCTTTAAAGAAAACACCTGATCTCTCTGGGCAAGCTTCTCGCTGATCCTCACTTTCCATTCAGCTGGCAACGGAGAGTCACCGAAATCAAACAAGTCAGACGTTACTCTGTCATTCTTCCCCGAACTCTTGCTGCTGGGTAGCAGTGCAGTGTCTGCACAATGCACATTAGCCAGAGTGTAACCTCTATTTACTCTAATCTCTCTGTCAGACACATTATGAACTTGAACCATTACCCTTCTGGCATAAGCATAGGCCCTAGCAGGCAAAATACTAGGCTTGACCAGCAGTCCCTCCGGCAATTTTCCGTCGCCCGGTGCATCCAACATTAATATTTTATTCTTGACATCCTTTCTGATACGGACCTCTCCCTGTAAGATACACTGAGCATTTGGCGCCAGGATCAGAGACTCAGGATCCTTTTTCCAGACAGTTCCAACCGGTTCCTCTGGTTCTACTTTTTGAACATCTCTCTGTGCCTCATAGGCCTTCTTAATGAAGGCCGGAATTCTTAAAGCTCTACCAGCCCTTGACCCCTGTTTTTCATAATACAACTGTGCTAGCCGTCCAAACATAGGTGCATTAGTTTCAATTAGTAGAGGAACCCCATCATACAGTCTGGTAGGGGGACACACTAAGGCCAGGGTCTCTACTTGCTCTGCCACTCCAGCCACGGAGGTGGGAAAAGACAGCCAAATTCGGATATATCCAGAGTAGGGGTAGACCTTCTCACTTAACCCCCAGACATGCAGCCCCTCCAACGGTTGTAAGGGTACATCAGACAAATGTTTCTGATAACAGTCTTGAAACATAATTGTCACTTGGGAGCCACCGTCTAATACAGCTCTTGTAGACACTCCATTCACCTTTACAGTGGTCTCCATGGAGGGACCCACTATTCTGGACCAGTCTGGAGAGGCGGTAGCGGGGGCCTGGGCAACTGACCTTGCCACAAAGGGACGTGAGTTAGCATTTTTGGGGCCCTCACTGGGATCATTGCGTGCACCTCTTAACCACTGATTTGTTCTCCGAAGCGCTCCTTGTAGCCTATGTGCAACTTTATCTGTCTTTTGGGGACCGACATTCTCTCTTCATGTGCCTATCCTTCCCACAATTATAGCAAAACATACTTTCTGGAGTTTGAGCTGGCCGAGGCATCACACTGGGAGCCAGGGCGGGGTACTACTAACTGGAAACCTTGGTGCCATCTCTGTCTGCGGCATGATAAGCATTTGGAGACATCTTGTCGATTTCCCCACTTCCATGGTCAAGACATCGAGTTTTGAGCTGTTGTCAGCAGGAGATGCACGGGTGGATACCCCCGCCCCCATAGCAGATGCAGTTGGATGAGGGTCTGGGCCTGTACTTGCAGGAGCGGCCTTCATAAAGAGACTGCTTTTTATTTCCCTGAACTCTCTCAACAGTTCGCCCCATCGTGGCATATCTTTTTCCTTCTCGGAGCACTCATTAACTGCCAACCTCTGTCCCTGAACTTCACTTGATGGATCACCCTCAGTCACTTGGGTCGTAGCTGCAGCTATTGGTGCAAGTCCCTCCTGAGGTCGCCTTTTCTCAACTCCTCAAATTTCTCTCATTAGCTCATCATAGGAGGGTGGGGATTCCAGTCGATTTGCCAGGCATAACTGAAGCAACAGCAGTTCTGAGAAGGGGGCGGACTTAAGGATCCTGTCCAGCCTGGTTCGGTCCAATTCAGTTGCTGGCAAACTACCCTTTCTGAGGCATTCTTGCAACAATTTTTCCAGCTGAGATACATACACAGACAACAACTCCCCTTGTTACTGTTGTGCATTTCTTACTCTCCACCACAGGTCCTCATCAGAATCTGGGCTCCCATACACATTCTCCAAGGCCTCAAGATAGTCCTGTGCAGTCGCTTCAGGGTTACTGGCCCGTTTAGCACGGATGGTAGCCAGGGCAGGACTTCGGAGGCTCTCACTAACCCTCTTTCGATTTTCGGCTTCCGAGCATTGCCATTCTAGCACTTGAGGGGCAACATAGTCTATCCAGGTCTCCCAGTCATCCTCCCCTTGGGGGGTAGGGGGGGTGCCAGAGAAGATCCTCAACCTTTGTTAAGAGTCGTGACTAATGGCAGGTGCAGAAATAGGAGCCTGCATTGATTCAGTCACCGTTACGTGTATGGGAGTGGGAGAGGGTGTTGGGGGAGGAACACCCCCAGGTGGCAAGAATAGTTTCTTCAAGTCCTCCACAGTTTTCCCTTCCCCCAGCAACCATTTAGCAAATTTCTCCTCAAAAGTTTCAGATAGTTGGGGGGGCTCATTCCCCCCGGGGCTTTACTGTCCTTAGTTATCACTCTCCAGGCAGTGAGGGCTCACTCTGTGGTAATAGTCTGTGGCACTTTGGAGCTATCTATGGGATCCTTAAACTCTACTAGGGCCAGGAGAGTGTGGGTGAGCAAATTAGCATGTCGACCCACCATCACAGGGTTTTGTAAACCCTCCACCTTGGAAAGTACTCCCTGTACAGTGTCCGTATTGATACCCGTGGGATGTCCAGGATAAACATAGCATTTTAGGGTCGATCTCCTCCGCAATACATCACTCCACCAACCGGTGCACAGCCACTTCTGTCGGGGTACCCATTTATTAATTTTTTTTTCTTAACAGTGGTTCGTAAATATGGCCACTAGAGGACACACAATCCCAGCGGTGCCTCCAAGATGTAACCCCTAGGTGGCGCTATCCCAAGGGCTACTACCCCTGCCTGCTTAACTACTAACAGGTTGAGGGGCCTAGGTCCAATGGCGGGTGCCTCCACCCAGAGGTCAGGGTTTGCAGTAGTTAAACTAATTTGGTCACAGCCCTCTGGGACACTGTAACCCCCCCTTTCTTCCCACTAGTGGCCTACACAATGCATTAGGAATATCTTCACCATGTACACTTACCCCCAGGACTGGCTTCGTTGACTGGACCCCAGGGACACTCTGTAAAACAAGATGATACAGTGCAAAAGCCACAGACCAATACTTTAACATAAACGAATACCTCAGACGGTGTAACTTTGCTGAAACAAACAAATCTGATTTATTTAGGGGGATATAACAAGGACAGGGGGAAATCAGGTTAATTAGGTTAAACACATTAATAATCACAGTACTGTGCACATATTCAGAGTCCCAAATTGTCACCTTCACTGGGTGCCCAGGATGGGGGCTAGCCAGGATCGGTTGCAGCTGGTTGGGGCCCTGTGATGGAAAAAAGCACTTGCACAGTACCCAATTGTAATCCGGAGCCGGAGGGCTCAGTTCGTGAAGAAATGAAAAAAGCAAAAATTGATGACACACTTGCAATTCGACAAACAGATGGCCGGGAGCTACCCTGCTTTGTACTCACAACTCAATGCTGGGGACTGGATTGGATTGCCAGGAGGAGCAGACCATGTGGACAAGGTCCTTGTGACTGGACCCCACTGCAGTTTAAAGCAAATGGACGTAGTCTGGCTTAAGCTGGGGTTTACTTCCAGCTTCATGCACTCTGTTCACTGTACAGGGGATTTGAAACGCGATTCCCCACAAGCACACACACATTTATATGTAAAAGGGAAGTACTATACCAGGTAGGTGCTTCTTATCCCGATCGCAATAACTGCACAATACTGAGAACACACAGCAGATTCAGTTCTGACAGACCAAGTGCGATTCAGCAATTTCTCCAGTCTTCTTCAGGGTGAGCCTGGTTTCCTTACCTTGCGTTCTTTCTTCCACAACTCTGATCTAGTCCACACTGGCAATCTACAAACAACTGCAGGCCAAACTTTGGGGCTCCCACACAAGCTTCCCGCGTGAACACTCAACGGCGCAGGAGCACGGAGCTCCTTCCTTCTTCAGAGTCACAACTCAACTGAACTTTCCAGTAGACAGAACCGGGCATTTCCTTTGAGTTCCTCCCAGTTCAATGGCTGGTTTTGCTGTCACTCACAGTAAACTCCCCCTGTTGGTGGAAAAAAGGCGCCGAAGTCCAAACTACAATTTCCAGAAGCATTGACCATACAGTACATAGGTGGCTGGCTCCACAATGAGAGTCCGAGTTCTGATTTGCCAGCAGCAGGCTCCATTTCAAAGGTCTCCCCACACTGATTGGTCCAGTTCAGCAGTTCAAAACTAGAATGGGGGAACTAGGCAAACACAATTCTGACTGCAAAGAAAAGCAGGTTAGACAAACTGTATTTTCATTTATTACTCTACTCTAAATGATGTCTGGCAAACAGTTATATCTTTGAAAAGTGCTCACTCTGCCCACTTAGTGACGGCAGAAACGGAGCGATTTGGCAGCAGCTTGAGTGGGACTCAAGCAGGGAAACACACAGACCCCCATCCAAATTAATCATGTCTGCAGGCAGACAGCTCTTAAAGAGACAGTACCAGAGGCTCTAAAAGCACTCACAGATAAACGGCTTAGACGCCAAACACCATCCAGGCTTGGAGCATTCAAGCAAGCTCCTGGAAGACTTTTGGGAACCCCCATTTGCAGGGGGGTTACATTTATAAAACCCTAGTGCTTACTGTAACAAGATGTGATGTCACAAGCAGCAGTTGTGAAATCGGCTGGGGACAGTGGGTTGCTTTTTTGAAAGATGCACAGGAAACTGGACAGCCTCCAAGGTAGCATGGAGCTGAACCTTCTGTGTCGGAGAGAATCCTACAGACAGGACTTTATCTCTAAAATGAAACGGCACTGATAAGTGAATTCCCCAAAGGAAATCCATATTACAGATAAAGCAAGAAAAGTTTTCTGTGTTTTTTTTTTTGTTTTGTTTTGTTTTTTGGGGGTTAGTAACTTTTTTTTTTTTTTTTTTTTTTTTAGTATCTTAATTTATGGATGTTTTTATAGAGCTTTGTTCCCTGTGGGGACCACTGTTTTGTGATAACAAGATACCAGAGTTCGCAGGGTGGGACTGACTGGGGGGGTTGGGGGGGCCAGACCTTCACTGCACATGGTGTTAGCCTCGCAAACAAGTGGAAAAAAGACGCACACCTTTGTTTTGTGGAGCAAAACGAAAAAGTATGGAGAAAATGATGAGAGTGATTGTCAGTCGGACATCTGGCAAGGGAGTAGCATGGGAAAAGTGTACGCACACGCAAGTAAATACAGCCTTGGGCTTTCCGCTCCACAAATAACTGTTCGTTGTTGCTCCAAAATTAAATACTAGCTGCTCCGTACTTGACCTCTTGGAAAGGTACCCAGCTTCCTACCTGCCTCTCCCAGTCCCACAACCTTGATTCCCCGCCCAGTGCTTCTGTTAAGCACAGCAGTGGAGACAGGCTGTGTTTATGCTGCAGATACAGTCTCTTGTTTCTCTAGTTTTATTTTTGGGGCAGTAGGGTATGTTCAAAAAACATAGTTAATGACAATAGTACTGCCTTCAGGGTTCTGTAGTTTCTTTTTTGTTTTGTTTTGGACTCTAACAATGACTTTTGGATTTCCTCCCGAGGCACGAAAGTGGAGTGTAATCAGCTCTACAGAGCTTAAGTGTTCCCCACAGTGGATGATGTCATCATATCTGATTGACTAGTGAGGGCCCAGGTGACCAGTAAAGCCTTTAGTGTTGTCCAAAACCTTCCAAACTGCACTCCAACAGAGGCATGTGGCACAAACCTCTTCCAGTTTGCCAGCTGTGAAGGAGGGTTTTAGGTGACTTGTTAACCATGGAGTAAATGTGAGGTAGTGGTTTGAACAGCACCTTGGAGACCAGCAGATCATAGGTTCAAACCCCACCAGAGCCATTTACTTGCTGTGTGACCCTGAGCAAGTAACTTAACATCTTGATGCTCCAGCCCACCCAATGAAAGCAGGACCCCACTGGAAACGAGATGTATTTCAGCTGTGCTATACTGGGTAAATAACTTGTATATTTAAAAAAAAAAAAAAGTTAATTTTAAGTGGCCAGTTTCCTGCTGTCTGTGGTTATGTATATGTTTCAGTGTATTTACCCAGGATAGCCCAGCTGAAATGCAACACCTCATTTTTGGTGGGATCCTGCTGTTACCCAGCTTCATAATCTCTTCGAGATTGGCTGGTTTATTTATTTTAAATTCGCAGCCTACAGTAAGGCTGTTGGGGATGCTGGGCCCTGCATCCTTGATGTGCAGGCAGCCCATTCGGATGTGCTTC
This sequence comes from Neoceratodus forsteri, assembly GCA_016271365.2. Classification (NCBI taxonomy): domain Eukaryota; kingdom Metazoa; phylum Chordata; order Ceratodontiformes; family Ceratodontidae; genus Neoceratodus; species Neoceratodus forsteri. The sequence goes on along the minus strand of JADMNL010000026.1, from coordinate 26,809,734 downwards.
TGTTGGTGTTGAGGGTCCCCAGAATTCGCCGCTGACTTCTCAGGACATGCAAGCCACTGCCTGGAGCCCACCTGCACTATAACAGGATGTGCCAAAGTGATTCCAAAGGAACACAGCTGTACTTTCAGAATGTGGTCCAGGGGACTCACAATTTTTTATTTTAGGAGTCCTGGATCCCCAAAGAGGTAAAAAATTACTGAGAGTTCTGCTACACATGGGGCGGGATATCCCTTGAGATGCATTTTCTTGTTTTCATGGGGGTCCCTCGGAACAAGTAGGGTACAAAATTCATACACCGCAGTGCAGTTTAGTGAAGTAGGGTACACAGTTACAGGTTGCAGTGGTGAATGCTGACTTGTACAGAATTGTAGAGGAGGTTACTTGCCTATTCATACTATCCATTTTGAAGTCTTCTGTGACCATTCTTTCAAAGCAGCACGGCTGTCTGCTGTCTGGTAATCAAGGTTATGGTTAAGTGAGGAGGGGGGGTTCACCACAGGGAGGTAGAGTGTCTTTCTCAAGGTATGGTGAAATTCAAAAAGCAACCCAGGGCTCTCAGTAGGATTTTTTGATTGGGGGTCCGGGACTGTCCATGGAAAAAAAAAAAAAAGGAGTCCACGACCGAAAAGTGGGAGTCCTCGGAAAATTTCTAGGGGTCCCCATTCAAATACATGGGAGCCGGGCCCCTGCGCCAGCACAGCTTTTACTGTAGTATTCTGCAGAAAGCTCCATTAGTTTCTGTTGGGGCATTTTAATCTACATTATTTTGGGTTTCAGAGGGTATATCCAAACAAATGATGTCCACTGCTCAACTAAAAAGAGTTTTTTTTAGTTGAGCAGTGGCCCTAATTTGTTATAACTCCCCCTCTGTAACATAAAAAAATGTCCTAAAGTGACTCCTGGGGCTTGGTTGCTGAGAGTCTTGGGGACTCTCGCGGAAAAAGTCCGAGTGTCCTGACGCTCAAAATGTGCGTAAAGGATGTGGGCGCCCACGTCCTCGAGAGCCCTGCAACCACCATGTGTCCTAAGAGAAAGGCTTTATGGGAACTCTTTACGATCAAGGTCCAAAAATCTGGGGTCCCTTTTTTGTTCCAAATCCTGGTCTTTCCAGTAAACATTTCATTTCTTACACCTTTCATATGAGCAACGCAAAAGAGAATCAACTGTTCAGCATCTTCTTTTAAACTAATTTGCTTTTGTTTTAGTTTTTTGCTTGGGCGGCCAAGAAGAATGTCAGTGGTGGTTACAACACGTTACCCCACCCCCCCAATCACCTGATCCCATTTCTTGATTCAGCCCCAACATCCCATCCCATCCGTTAATAGATCGCTGAGCCTGTATTTGCTGAGTGCAGTGCTTTTTGCAGTCTGTCTGCTGGGATAATGGCCCCTTGAACTACCTTTCCAAACAATAGCTTAATTAGATTCGGCCAGCTGGTTGTGCTGATAGCTTCAATGTCTGGCAGTCCCTTCATAGAAAAGGGTACAGAGGCAAGTGCGGATAGCCCCGTTCCCCCAACCCCACCCTTATTATGAAAGTTTTTAGGAAATTGCTCTTCAAAGGATCTTTAGAGAGCAGCACCCCTCTGATCAAGGCTGCCAGGAGAGGGACGGATACTTCTATTGTGGAGCGCGCGTGTGTGTGTGTGTGTGTGTGTGTGTGTGTGTGTGTGTGTGTGTGTGTGCCGCCCGTGCCAGTATCGATCAGCTGGGCTTCCAAGTTCCGAGGCTCCAAGATGATTACACTTTGGGATGCCAGGAAAGTTGTAAGTATGTTTGTTGTTTTTAGGAGTGTCGTGCAAAATTTAAAACCAAAACCAGAAGAGTTGAGCTTTCTGCAGGCATTTGTGTCTGAGCTGCACTTGGCTTGGACTTCGTGAGTTAAAGAGACATCACTGATTTTATTGTTGTCTTTTTTTTTTTTTTTTATTCATTACGCTTATCCTCGGAACTCAACCCCAGCTCCACCACCCACCTTCCCTTGAACTTACCAGACCTCCATAAAACCCCCCCTATGGACCCCCCCTCATGGCAGGACCACTGGGGCAAACCAATCCCTGACATAGACCGAATCCAGCATGGAGGCAAGCCCCATCAGTGTTGTGCAGCCTACTGGGGACAGGCCTCTTCCTGCTGGGGGCCGTTTTTCTGCGCCTCCCTGGGATGGCGATGCAAAATGCATCTAAAATAGGTGCACAGCAAGCAAGCATAGTGTTTCGGCCGTGCAGTCCACTCTCCCTTTATTGCAGTATTGTCTGCCCTAGGCCCCCACAGTGAGGTGCTCACATAGCGGACCACAGACTGTGGACCATCCCAGAAGAGGTGAATAGCCTCTGGGACATTCATTCCTCCTCTCCCTGCCATCCCTCTGGTTACCGTGGCTCATTCTTCCCCTCACTGCCACCCTCTGGTTAGGGCACATTCTTTTCCTCCCTGCCGGCCCTTTGGTTACCCTGGGCTCATTCCTCCCCTTCCTGCCAGCCCTCTGATTGCCAGGCCTTATTCCTCCCCTTCCTGCCAGCCCTCTGGTTACCGGGGCTTATTCCTCCCCTTTCTGTTGGCCCTCTGGTTACCCGGGCTCATTTCTCTTCTCCCTGCTGGCACTCTGGTTACCCGGGCTTGTTTCTCTCCTCCCTACTGGCCCTTTGGTTACCCCAGGTTAGTTTCTCTCCTACCTGCTGGCCCTCTGGTTACCCCAGGTTTGTGTCTCTCCTCCCTCCTAGCCCTCTGGTTACCCCGGGCTTGTGTGTCTCCTCCCTCCTGGCCCTCTGGTTATGCCAGCTCATTCCTAATTCTGGTCATAGGCGGCAAGCTGGCATTTTCTTGTGGCCTTTTGAGAAGGATTGTGGTTTGGATGGGGGGGGACAGGCTCATCCTAGCATTTTAACACACTTTACGCCATCACAACCTGGTGCCTAGCAGATCTAACACTGAATACTGTTTTGTTATAGGGAATGTGGATCTTTAAATTGAAACTCCAGGATGTCATGCCACCCTGCCGAAACTCGTCAGTCGCCCAGCCGTGTCAGAATTTTGGTTTGTTTTCATAGAATACTGAGAGCTCCATACTTTGGGTGAGGAGCACCTCCTGAACGTTCATTAACTGCTGTCAGTTTCACTGGCATTGCCACTGTAGGGAGAGAAGGAGGGCGTGGGTCACCCGCCAACTCTGTACCTTCTGCTGGCTGACCTGCGGAGAGTCATCAACAGGATCTGTTAATGCTGATGCCCTCCCTGCTGCGGGGAAGGGTGTAGCTTTGGTGACCCTATCATCTGGGTATGGGACAGGTGGAACTGAGGGGAAGATACAGTACATTACAAAAACAAATGCAACAGCTAGAGATGCCTGGATTTGAGTGAGGAGTTCTGCAGAGTTTAGTTCTTACTGCAAGGGTTCAAAGCAGCAGCTGAACTAAAGTCAGAGTAATAGTGTGTGTGTGGGGGTAGGAAGGGCTCAATCAAGCTTATGGTAAGAGCTAGTTAGTAAACCTTGGCAGGACTGTATTGCATGGGATCAAACTTGAAATTTGGAAAATTCACAGTAGCTCGGGATTTGTGCCTCTGGACTATCGGAACGGGAAGATAGCTAATATTGCAATTTTAAATGGACTCTCACAGTGGCGGGAGGCAAATTTGCTAAAAAGACAAGACTGGTGTTTTCATTTCTCTGCTGCTGTAGCCCATTGTTGAACAAAATGGGCAGCCACTCGACTTTCAGTCAGGTCAGCAGATTCCACTTTTGTAAGAGGATTATCCGAGGTCCAGCGGCCCAACATCTCATGTCCATCGGCTGTGTTTGCCCTGTAGATTGTTTCCGGAGTGTGTGTGTGTTTTGATTTTATAATCTCTAGGCCACTCAGTGTTTAGAAGTTTAAGAACTCTGTAGCGTTCTGGTTTATTAGCTCCTGGACTGATTTATAACCAAATTAGGAATATCTTCGCCAGATCTTTAAAATCACTGTTGACTGGTAGCCTTTGGAACAGCTGCAGTAGCAAGCTGGCTACTTAAAGGGGGAACAGTCCTCTAACTCACTGTCCTATCTTTTCCATAACCACATTTCCCCGTCCTGCTCCTGCTCTCTAGTACGTGCCTTTCCCTGTTCATTTCTCTTAATTCTTCACGTTCTCCCCCACTCAATCCCTTACCCTCTTCCTTATGTTTTTTCTTTTCCTCTTTTTGATTCTACATCACTCTCACCTCCGATTCTTCCGCCTCCTTAGGTAGACTCTTCCCCATGTACTGGCTAAGTTGGCTTCATGTTGTTCACTCAGTTGTGTGGTTCTGCTCCTGAGTAGCACAGTTTCCGTCCTTTATCATGCAGTGTGTATATATTTTGTCCTTAGAATTACTGTCTTTTAGTGTATGTTATAATAATTGTTTACTAGCTGCAGTTTGATTTTGTGTATTGCCCTTCATGTTTTAATTTTTATCGTCTGTACAATTTCCATTATCATATTTCATATTCTGAATGTATCCCATTTTCCCCTTTCCCTCAGGACGCATCTGGAAACAAGCCATTGCAGCTCTGTATGTTTTTCCTGGTGAAACATTTTCAAATTAATAAACAGTCAGCACAGAGGACCCCACACTTCGGTGTGGGGCAGGTCCCATTGTGCACTTTGTGAGCAAAAACATTCTGGTTTATTTACTGTTTACTGTAGTATAGTAGATTGTATCAGACTAATTTTGCTCAGTTGTAGGCGGACATCCTTGTTTACTACGGAGCCAAGGATTCTCTGCAGCGGACATCAGAGCAGTATGCAGTAGTGGGAGATACAGTAGCCTGCAGTGCATGTAAGAGCTTTTATAATTTTCGATCAGATGTTTTGCGGGACTGCTTTTCTCCAGGGGCGAAGTACAGACCTCTGTGACTGTATATAGCCCATGGAGGACAGCGAGACCAGCAAACAGATGAACAGAGCTTATTTAAACTCTTAACGGACACTGCGGGCTATTGGAGCTTCTCACTGCTGCAGTACTGCTCTGCTGTCCGCTGCAGGGGATTCTGGGATTTGTAGTAACAGAACATGTCAACCTACAACTAAGCAGAACTAGTCTGATACGAACTGCTATACTACAGTAAACCTGAATGTTTCTGCCCACAGAGTGCACAATGGGAACAGCCCACCCTTGACAGTTTCCCTTTAAACAATGTTATTTGTAGCTAAATGCAGAAATGGCTAGCAAAATGCTATTTGGCTTGTGGCAGCTTATATGCTGACTCGGTTTGACAGTGAAGTGCTGGATCTGCCAAGCTGACAGCCCAGCTGGCTAGTAAAAAGAAAAGTGAATGCCTTTAAAAATCTGGTCCCATGACATCATAGATCATTAAAAGTCTGAAGCGAGATTGGTTTGGACATGTAACAGTTTCCCAAGAAAACCTTTGTATGGCTTTGTTATGCAAAACTGTGGGAAACGAAATGTGTTTATCACCTCTCAGCCCACTTTCCTGAGTCAGCAAACCAGTTGTGCTGTGGTGACGGCTGTGCTGACGCACAGTTGTGGAGCAGAGTAACAGAGTTTGAGTTTCTGCCCCCTTCTTGAAGCCATTTAGCAGGTGGGGCCACCATATATGGAGTTGGTGTTGAGGGTGGTATGTACTTCTGAAGTGAGCTAATGTCTTTACCCAGTATAGCCCAACTAAGCTGAAGCATCTCATTTTCACTGGGGTCCTGCTTATACCAAGTGTTACAGCTGAGAGGGCCAGAAGCATTAGGGAAGTTGTGCAGCTTGCTCAGGGTCACACACGCTGAGTCATTGGTGGAATTTGAACTAGGGGTGATTGGGTTCTGAGTCAAGGAATCGGATTCATTGTATCCTGACTCTTCATTGGATCCTGACCCTTCATTGGATCCTGATCCTTCACTGGCTCCTGACTCGATTTTTGGAATTGCAGTCTGAAAATCATAATTCTGACATTACAGGTTAAAACGTGGTTTTACATTGGAAATTTGAATTTAGGAACTAACCTTCCCATTACGAGGTCCTTTTTGGAATCTGATCCTGAAATTCCTGGAAAGATCTATAATTCCTCTTGGCCCTAATTAAACCCAGATCTCCTGGTTCACAGCTCAGTGTAGTAGCCATCCGACAATGCCGTGTTTAGGAAGATGTGAGAGGGCTGATGCTTCTAGCTGTAACCCTGGTAAACGGATTATGTATAAGGACTGGGGACTCTGGTATCTTGTCTAGTTAGTGTTTTTTTTAGAATTCTTCACAAAGTGAGCAGCTGACCAAGGAGTACATTTACTTGGCACAAAATGGTATGCAGATTGAAGCATTGTTTAATATTCTGTTTGCACACCTGTGTCCATCCTGCCCTTGGCCCCCTCTCGGGTCTGTGCTGAACCCCAACCCCACCAGCTGGTCTTGTCCCGGGACTGGCCTTTCCCTGTACTGCCCACGTGGCGCCACTTCACAGTGGGGTACTCTGGCTGTGTTCGGTCCCTTTGGAACAGTTATCTGGCCATCAGGGAGTGCCCAAGTCAGCGAATACAGGATCTTACTTCGAGACACAGCTCTTGCAGCAGGTTACACCATTAGGACCGAAGCCGCCAGGCGCCAGGACCCCACGGAAAAATTCTAGCTAGCTAACTACAGCGGGGACCGCCCCCGACGTCGGTCCCGCCTCCGACGTCAGGCGTGGTACAAAAGGGGGCGGTCCCGCCAGATTCTCCAGTTCTTTTCCCGCCGTCGACTTAGCTACCTGACCCCTTCGGTTACCAGTCTAGCGCGCGACGCGTGAATAGTTCTTTTTTCGATAAAATTTTCAAAAATCTTCAGAATCCTCTTCAAGCAAGATCTTGATGTCATCACCAACTTCGGGCCATCCTTCGAAGTGCGCTTGTGGAAAGCAGATCCCGTTCAAGGACCCCCACACGGCCTGCGTCCGGTGCCTAGGCCCAGACCCGTATACCCGGCCTGTCCTTCTGCCAAGGGTTCAATAGCCTCACGGATCCGGGCCAGAGGGCTTTCTGGCATGCTTCTTCTGGAACAACTGAAGACCATGTCCTCCAAGGGGAAAGCTCCAGGTCCAAGCACGCTGGAGAAGAGAAGGGAGAAGGCCCTTCCAGGTCCCTTCTAGGGGTTCGAGTCCCGTAGTCTCGTTCGAAATCTCCGGCTGCAATCAAGAAACCTTCATCTCAGGAGAAATCCGCTGAGGCCTTCCTCCCTTCCAGGGCCTTGGCGAAGTCCGGGAACGACACCATCACCACCGCAAGTCGGGTTCCCGCCTCGGTACCGGCGTCAGGTCTTCGTCAGGTGCCTCCACGCAAGACGTTGGAGCTCACGCCTTTAAAAGGCCTGTAGCCCAGACGCCCGGCTTGACAGCTGTCAGCCACGTCGCCCTTCTTCCCTGGAGCCGCTGCCGGGTCTGCACTGCCCCACGCCGCCATTACATCCCAGCGGACGCCGGTAGGGGGACCGACGCCCGCCCCTCCTGAAAGAAGAAGGCCCTGTTGCCTCCGACCGACATCGGTCAGGAGCCTCTATCGGAGGAGGACCTAGAGCAGCCCGAGGACCAGACGGGCGACCCCGGTCCCGTAGGTACTCCCAGGGATCCCTCGCCATTACCAGAGCCCCCTGTGGAGCCGACGCCGGGACCCGACGACCGCCCACCGGCACCCGGGCCGTCGTCGGGCCTCTCTCTAGTGGAGGTGAAAGATCTGTTCACCTACTGGTGGGATACCATTAAAAAAGACATGGTTCCCCCTCCTCCTCCTACTCCTCCTCCTCCTCCTCCTCCTCCACTCCGTTCCTGCCCCCTCGCCATCAGGTCGGCAGGTCGTGTTCCTCCTCCCGGAGCCTAGAACCTCCCAGGGGAGACCTGATAAACGGAGACCTCTGTCGAAATCCTCTTCTGATCACCCAGCCCCAAGAGATCCAGGAGACGCCAACGTCGCCTTCAACGGAGGACACAGGATCAGACTACTCCACCTCTAGATCCCCATCTCCACTCTCCATCCCTTCTCCGGACCCACGGAGATGCCTAGATCTCCTCCGCGATGATCCTCGCTCCTTGATATTATGGAGACATATACAAGAGAACATGGGATGGGATGCTGAAGACTTAGACCTCGGAAGAGTGCGACTCGCCAAATATCTTCGCAAAGGACCCAAAGCCTGTGGTGGTACCACCCTTGGTTGACACTTTCGGGATCGCCACCAAGGCTGCTTGAAGCTGCCCACACCGCCTCCCCGGCGACCGAAGAAAGCTGATCGCTTGTACAAGGCTCCTAAGGACGACCAGTACTTGACGCAGCATCCTCAGGCCGATTCTCTGGTCATCACAGCCTCACATGACCGGTCACAGAGGCCACAACATTTGAGCACCCTGCCACCGGACCCAGAGTCCAAACAACTGGACGCATTGGGTAGGCGCACGTATGCTTCCGATCCCTGAACTATTTAACCCACATGGTTCAGTTCCAGAACGCTTTGTGGGAACAGGGTCTGGAAGCCAGCTGAAAGATGCCCGAGGTGAGCAGAAGGAGGATGCTTGGCCTCCTCCGACGGGTTCAGACGTGGGGACCTGGTGCGTTAAGAGCTGCATGACTCGCCGGGATCATCGGCCCCAGCAGCAGCTTGATGCAAGTTTGCCTCCGGAGACACTTCCGTTGCCTCTGCCTGTTTTACCTCGACGTCCAAAAGAACATCTTGGACGCCTTTGAGGGAGAAGTATTGTTTGGTAATCCTACAGAAAAGATCCTTACCAAACCCAAGAGGCTGGAGGCGGTAAGGTCGGTTCAGGCCATGTATCGACTAAGCTTGGTTCCTTTCAGAGAACCAAAGCCGCTGCGCGCCGGACGCAGAGGCAACAGACCCACCGCTGCACCTCAGAGGGGCTCTGGTTTAGAGAGCCCAGGGCAACACCCCGCCAGCCGAGGCCAGCGTTTTCCCAGGCAGGCCCAGCCAGCGGTCCATCTGCCGCCACAGCCTGACCTTGCCGCCCCGCCTCAGGATCAACGGGAGTTATAGTCGGGGTCGATTGCGAACTTCTGCCGGGATGGCAGGCCACTACCACCGACAGGTGGGTTCTTCAGTTGGTCAGTCTAGGCCACTTTATAGAATTGAGAAAGCCACCCCGAGGCCTCCTTTGCTCTCCCGGTATCAGGGTCAGCACAAAGCCTTGATCTGGCAAGAAGTACTCACGCTACTACGAAGGGAGCTTATAGAGTACCGTCCCAGAGAACCAGAGAGGACTAGGATACTATTCCCACTTCTTCCTGGTTCCCAAGAAAACAGGGGACCTCCGTCCAATCTTTGGACCTCAGCGACCCTCAATGTGTCGGTCACTTACAAGAGATTCCGCATGGTGACCCTTCCAGGTCTTATCCCCATGCTCAAACAGGACGCCTTTTAGCATCTCTAGACATGCAGGATGCTTACCTGCACATCCCTATGGCTCAGGCGACAGGAGGTTCCTGCGCTCGAAGTTTCTCGACCACCACCTTCAGTTCCGAGCCCTTCCTTCCGGACTGTCTTCCACACCGAGGGTCTTTACCAAGGCATGGCAGTCGGGCAGCTGCCTCTGAGGAGACAGGGCCACTATGTGTTCCCCGCACCTGGACGACTGGCTTCTCATGGCCGCCCAGAGAGACGCTGCTTCTGCAATCAAGAGCACCCAGGATCTGTTCCATCCCTGGGCATCCCATAAATTACGAGAAGTCTCTCCTGGTACCGTCGCAGAAACTGCAGTTCATAGGAGCAGTTCTGGACACTGTTCGGGAAGAGCCTTCTTCCGCCGACAGAGCGAGCGCATCAGATCCCTCATAAGGACCCATCACTACAAGGTTGTACCTGCCAGGTCGGTCCTTTGTTTGCTCGGACACATGGCTGCGTCATTCCTACTGTCCCTTTGCAAGACCTCACATGCGCATTACTCAGTGGATGCTCAAAGTGCAATGGGACCAAAGGCAAGACCACTGCAGCATCCGGGTCAGACTCACGATCCAGTGATTCAAGACTGTCAGTGGTGGCTAGCCCCAGGGTCGCTCATCAGGCGGCCCTGTTTCATTGCGCCGCCCCTGGAGGTCACCTCACCACAGACGCTCCGGTCTTGGGTGGGGCACACTGGACGGGTAAAGTCCCAGGGTACGTGGACCCAGATGGAAGCTCACCTTCACATCAACTGCTGGAAATGAGAGCGGTCCTCTATGCCCTGCAGGCCTTTCAGTCAGTTATCCCACCGTGTACTCTTCTACTTCAGACAGACAACACGGCGGTGATGTATTACCTCAACAAACAGGCGACACTCTTGGCCTCTTTGCAGGGAGGCCATGAGAGTGGGGATTGGGTAATCAGACACGGCGCCCAATCTGATCACTGTGCACGCCCCGGAGTGGACAACACGGTTGCAGACGCCTGAGTCGTTTCTCAGGCCAGAGTCCACGAATGGGAACTCCTTCAAGAGGTAGCAGAGGATCTGTTTCTTCGATGGGGAACCCAGATCTGGACTTGTTCGCCTCCCATCCAACGCAAAACTGCCCAATTTTTGCTCGCTAGATCCAGGGCCTGGTGTTTTCGCGAGACGCGCTATCCCTCTCCTGGGCCAACAGATTCCCTACGCTTCCTCCTTTCCGCTGATCCAGAGTTCTTCTCAAACTGCGCAGGGAGCACGCAATAATGATCCTAGTGGCCCCATTTTGGCCCAGACAGATTTGGTTCCTTTGTTGATTCAACTATCTCGAACCCCCGCCTCCCGTGTCGCCAGCTCCCACTTACTGTCTCAGGAGAAGGGTTCACTTGTCCACCCGACCCACGCCTTGAACCTGCATGCTTGGCTCCTAGAGACATAGCCATTTTAAGGCCACGGGTCTCGCAAGAGGTTGCAGAAGTCCTTTCTGCAGCCAGAAAGTCAGAGGCACGACGCTAAATGGTCGCACGCGCCTGTGTATGGTCGCAGCAGCCACCTTTCCCTCTAGGTTGTCCTGTGGGAGTAATATTAGAATATTTGCTCTCCCTCTTTCATTCGGGTCTAGCCTACTCCTCTCTTAAAGTGCACCTCTGTGCCATTTCGGCTTACTACCTCCCGTGGGAAATCGATAGTGGCTCAGGTGGACGCCTCGGAAGTTCTTAGGGAGTGTTGCACCTAGACCTCCTATTAGAGACCCTGTGCTCCATGGGATTTGCTTTTTGTCCTTGAACAGCTCACGCCCTCCTTTGAACCTGCCGCTGGTTAAGTAGCCACGTTTTCGTCGGGAAACGTTGTTTTTAGTTGCTGTTACCTCGCAAGAAGAATTTCTGAACTTCACGCCTCATGTGCAAAGAGCCTTATTTAGTTTTCCACCGACAGAGTATCCCTGAGGACTAACCCTAAATTCTTGCCTAAGGTGGTTTCTTCACTCACTTGAACCAGGATATCGACCTTCCGGTCTACTTCCAACTACTCTAATAGAGGAGAGGCTCTGCTCCATACCCTGGATGTTCACCGCAGCCTGAGGTTTTACCTCAACAGAACTCAGTCCTTTCGTAGTTCTGAGCAGCTTTCATTTCTTCTCTGAGAGAATGATGGGCCAATCAGTTTCCAAACAGTCCCTTCTCGCTGGCTTGTCCAGTGTATTTCTCACTGTTATGGTATCAAACAAAAGCCCCTCCCGGTACAGTCCGGGCCATTCCACTAGAGGGGTGGCTACTTCCTTGCAGCTTCAAAATGTTTCTGCTTCTGCTATATGCGCTGCAGCCACTTGGAATTCTGTGCATACCTTTATCAGGCATTATAGTTTGACAGCTCTCCTCGCTAAGGGCTGGTTTTGGTTTGGCTGTATTTAGGGTCTCCTGTCCTAGGTTCAGGACCTGGTTTTATCCTTTAATTTCTCCTCCCGATTTTCTGACAGCGTTATTGCTTGGGAATCAGTCCTAATGGAGCAGAGCCTGTTGCAGAAGAGTTGTGTCTCAAGAAGATAGTACAGTTACGTAAGAACTTACCTGTAACAGTAGATCTTCGAGAACAGCTTTTGCAGCAGGTCCTTTCCGCCCACCTTCCCCTTGAGGAAGCATGGCTCAGTCTTTCTGAGCAGGAATTGTTATCTTCTGTCTTCTGACGCGAATCCTAGGTCTCCCTATTTTGATGTCAGCCTGCGGCAAGAAGTTCCGGCGGGAGAATTGGGGAATCTGGCGGACCGCCTCTTTTGTACCACGCCTGACGCCGGAGAGGGGCGGACTGGCCGGGCGGTCCTCGGCTGTAGAAGTTAGTTAGCTAGAATTTTCCAGGTCCTGGCGCCTACGGCTTCGGTCCTAATGGTGTAACCTGCTGCAAGAGCTGTTCTCGAAGATCTACTGTTACGGTAAGTTCTTACGTAACTGTACTTTCTGCAAGTGCGGGGACTGTCATGATGCATGGCTGAGGAGTTTCCCATCTTGTTGTTGTTTGTCTTCTTCTTCGTCTCTCCCCCCCCCCCCAGGACATCCCATGCTGGGGCAACAGTGCCGGAGACGTGCATCTCCCTTGCAGCCCCTATTGCACCGCCCCCTGTGATCACCCAGGAGGCAGTATAGGCAGGAGTCTGCCCTCCCTTCTTCCTGGAGGAGACGTGTTTGCTGGGACTCTTTAAACCCCCCCCCCCCATGGCCCTGACATTACCACTGCACCAATGGGCTGGCTCATGCATTTGTACGTTCAGTGTGATCTGTTTTGCCAGTTGCCGCACAGGACTTCATTCCAGTAACGGTTATTCATTGAAGTAGAAGCTGGAGGCAAATACCGTAGCATCTACAAGGACAATGTGATTTGGTGGCCAGCCTACAGAACTGGGAAGGTGGGGAGACCTTGGGGTCCAACTCCACTGTTGCATCTCTGTTGGACTGCTCAGGGTAAATAAATTCTAGAAACAAATGAAGAACTGGAGCGCTCTCAGTCTTTGGACTTGGTTCCCCCCCCCCTTCCTTTTTTCTTTCTTTTTAAATAAGTATGCTTTATTTTCCAACAATACCTCACAGAGTCAGTTACATGTCATTACACAAAGGATAAATGCATAGGCAGGCATACACAGCAAGCCTGTGTCTGCATCAAGAGGTTTCTGTGGCTACCAGAAACCTCAAGATCAAAGTTCAAGAGGTTCATCTGTTGCCATAGAAAACTTGAGATGAAGGCGCAGGCTTGTCGGGGTTGCATGCCTGTACATTTTCTTCTATAATGTATGGGCATCCATGCCAATTTCAGATATTGTGTTTCCTTTCAGAGAACTGGTGTTTGGGGAGAGGCACTGAAGGGTTGGTAGCAGGCTTAAATTACTGACTTGACGTGCTAAAGCTTTTTGTGCAAGTTCAAGTTAACAAAAAAAAAAAAAAAAAACAGCTTCCAGTTCGATTGGCTAGAGGAAAGCAGCTGTGTGGCAGCATTCTAAGTTGTCGTGCTACAGTAGTGATGTCACTGTTGCAGCTCAACAACATGATGATGTCAGCACTACAGCACAGCAAGCATATTCCAGGCATGGAATTCCATGCATAACAGAGTTCCACCATATAGTATAGTACATAGAGGAATAATGTATGGGCAACCATACACAACGAGCCTGTGTTTCCACTGAGGGGTTGAGACAACAACCCCGATATGGAAACAAAGGGTTAGTTGTGTGTAGTCACCCGTATTTTATTATATGGTTTTAACATTTTTGTAGTACAGAACATAAAAGCCCTTCAAACTGGGGCTCACGTCAGCTGTATGGGAGACTTTGTTACCTGCCTTATACTCTATGTTAATATGCTTCCTGTGTGCTGGCAGGATATCTCAACATTTTAAAAGCACTGTCCACCCACCTGCTCCTGCTCTCCTTGCAGATCGACACAGCAGCAGAACTTTTATGAAGTGGCAATCATAGATGGCAGCCATTGGTAAACCTCAGTCTTCCAGCGGCTTTGACAGCCGAAAAATAAATTTGGTTACTGGCACTGAGGTGTTAAGTGTTTTGCTTGCTTTATTCCAGACACGTTTCTTTATCAATACCATGGCTCAGATTTTTGGGTTTTTAACTTATTCATTTTACGGAGCGGTCCAGTGGATGAAAGCATTGGGAGGCAGCATGAGGGAAAATACAGGTGCTCAGATGATTGAACTTGCAGAACAATGTTTTAGAATGTCCACAACAACTTAACATGCACAACAACTTCTGCGCAGCCACGGATTTCTGTACAGAATAGTCCCTAACCTTATGATATACACACATACTATATTAAACATACATATGCCCCCCCCCCCCAACACACACACACACACACACACACACACACTCACACAGCAATTTGATAATAAGGGACTACATTATGGCCTGGCGTGTGATACCATATGTATCACACCGAGTGAACAGTGACCTCGGCTCATGAGTGGTGGAGCGTAGTGGAGCCACAAGTGAGGTTTCCGAGGTCATTGTCCACGAGTTGTAATACAAAGGTATCACACAACATGTCATTGCGTATCCATTTTATACAATACAGCTCTGGCTTTTGTTTGTTTTTCTTTGATTTTTTGTTTTAGCGGCATGGGGGGGGATGATGTGTACACAGTTTTGATAAGTGGCAGTGATGTGTACACAGTGTTGATAAGTGGCAGTGATGTTTGTGCTTGATTTCTTTACAGTGTACACGTCACGCTCTAGTTATCACATTGCTTTTGATACGGCTTTTTATTTGATGCCATGTTACTTCGCGCCTATTGTACAGTACTGTTGTTATTCATACATTTATAAAAGGTCAAAATTGTATCATTAGCAACACTCCAATATGCACGGACACCATCAGAGCTCTGAATTTATGTTTTGTCTGTTACAGAGACTACAAAGCATAAAATAAGCGGGTTCGCATCACAATTTGAGACCCAACAATCTGGGAAACGTGAGTCAGTTTCCAATCACAGTTCTGGCCATCCCCCATATTTTTTTTTTTTTTTACTTTCCCTGGTGTCTAGTGGTGCCCCCCACTCCCTAGTTGCCAGCCTTTTGTTTCCCTGGTTACATCTAGTGCTCCCTCCACTGACCACTATCCCCCATAATGAGTTTTATCCCAGATGTCTAGAGGACCCCCCCCCAATCCAATCACTGTCCCTGTTATTTTTGACGTTCCGTGGTGTCTACTGGCACCCCCCAATCCGACTGCTGTCCCTGTTGTTGTGAGGTTCCCTGGTGTCTAGTGGCACCCCCCACCATCCCATCGCTTTCCGTTTTTGTCCCTTGAGTTTTTTTTTTTTTTTTTTTTTTTAAATTTAAACCTGCAAAAAAAAAAACAAAGGTCCATCGCCAATCACTCCCGTATCCCCACCTGACCACGCACTGTGCACCCACATCCCCACACCCTCCTTGACACCCCCACAGACTGTCACTCACCTGAACAGGTCCCAAGTTAGAGATCCATGCTCCTGATCGAAGACACGTCTTGCTGCTGGAACTGGCTACTGCAGTATGAGAACGAAGGTAAATGCGGTCCTATGTATTCAGTGGGAGTTTCAACTTTGGTGCATAACTCGGTCATTTTTTGAGATATTGACCACAAATTTTCAACATTGCCTTTTGGGACCCTCATGAACAATATAACTGTTGAATATACAACCCGTCTGAAGGTGATTTCATTGGTTGTTGCACATTCACCTTTCGGGCAGGATTTGTGTAATGGCAGTCATATTGTTCTTGAGATGGGGTCATAAGAAGGCTATGTTGAAAATTTGGGGTCAAAATATGAAAAAATGGCAAAGTTATAATCATTTGTTTCAGTTTCGCTACACACCCTCGTAACTTTGGAATTTTTAAATATCTTGACCCTAGGTTTTCAACATAGCCTTCTTACCCCACCTCATGTATGTCACATCTGTCATTTTGCAAATCCTGGCCAAAATGAGTTTTTGCACCTGTGGCGTGGAATGGCGTTGCAGTTGCGCAGAATTACGATTTGGTGGGGATTGGAAAACTTTCTGCACCAGGTACGTGAGGTGTGGTAATAAGAAAAGCTATGCAGACAGTTTGGTCAAAATGGCAAATTCAGTTTCAGAACTATGTATACAATGGCTATTTTATCAATATATACAATAATAAGTAATAATTATATGGTTTAAAATAAAAATACCCATGTTATAAAAGTGCTGATCAAAATCGGCTGATTGCTAATTATTTTTCATTTTGATTAGCAGACACCGCTAATCAACTCTCCGACACTAATTTATGCCTTGAGACTAGTGTGTGGAGTTTCTCCCATCTTTCTATAGGTGTGAATTCTATTATTGACACTGGCAGTTACCGTTTCTATGCCCAGGGCCACTAGGATCCAATTGTGCAATTTCTTGATCCTAACTGCGACAGAAACTTTACACAGTCTCCCTCCCCCAGGTCCCATAATGCTGTGACAGAAAGGGAGAGCCCAGCGATTTACATGAGAATTGTGAAAAGCATTTGTTTCCTCTTGGAGTGAGGGAGAAAGAGAAACTGTAGAAGGTCAAAAAAAAAATTAAGACCGGTTTGTCAGCCTGAAGTTTTAGAAAAGGCTCTGAAATAACAGTCACCCTCTGGGAAAACACAAAGAGATGCCTTGCTGTTAAAGGCACAGAGTGTCATTAAAGTGTGTGTGTGTGTGTGTGTGTGTGTGTGTGTGTATCACTGTTTCTGAGAGACTGTAGAAAATCTGGGGTCAAGATATTAAAAAATTCCAAAGTTACGAGGGTGTGTAGCGAAATTGCAACAAATGGTTATGACTTTGCCATTTTTTCATATTTTGACCCCAAATTTTCAAATTTAGAGGTTTGCTTATTTGCTGTTATTCTTTGAATTAGTATATTGTTGTTATGAAATATGATGTTTGTATAATTCCACTGAAGTCTGTTTCCTTCTGCATATTAATGGTCTGTTCAGTAATTTAACTCCCCTTCATTTTATTTATTTATTGACAGACAAGTACCACCAGTTGTTGCAGCAGGCATTCCAGAACAACGACAACAGCCGACAACCTAAGGCCTAGCTACAAAGCACCTTGAACCACAATCCGCCAAAGAGGGAAGCAATGGGAAGCAGCAGAGGGCATGTCCTTCATGTACTGGCAGTGGTGCTTCTAGTAGGGGCAGTGGCAAAAGCCTTGGGGTGGAAGTCGAGTGCCAGGAAAACCATTTACTCCAGCAGTAAGTGTCAAATACTGACCATTCTATGTGTCTGCATCCCTTTAAAACGAAACAAACAAAAAAAGATGTTAATTACATTTTTATGAGTATCTTTTGAATTGTTTTTACTATTTTTGTGTGAGCAAGAGTGGTGCGTTTGTCACCGCTGAGGGAGGCGTGAAATTTGACTGCTGTGTTTATCTACAGGGCAGGATCCTTGCAGACTCCCATCACTGTCACTGCTGCCGCCACCACAACCACCGACAACAGCCACTGCTTTGGCAGTGTGCCTCTACTGACCTGGAGGGACGACTCCCAGTCTTAGATGCAAGGAAATGTGCAGACACCAGCTTTAAAGGGTTATAATGGTCAATTGTTTTTAACAAACAGAACTGACTTTAGTTTCTACTCCTCCCTCCCCGTCCCCCAATAAAATAGACAATGAACTGAATTCATGTCCCTCAGTATGCACTGAACAGAATAGCTTTATCTCTTCTCTCTGAGGTCGTTTCAGGTCATATTATAACATCTTATGTGGCGGATCGCAACCTTCTCTGATGATAATTTTTATTTATGAAGTGCAATATCTAAAATCAAAGCGCTGTACAATCCATAAAACGGTTAAAAGATCGAAGAACATAAATATTAAATACGGTTAAAATCAAGTGATGGAAACATACAAAAATCCAAGCAGGAGCACCTATCGTAACTAATCACCAAATGCCCGGCGGAACAAAAAGGTCTTTAAGGCCGTTTTAAAGCTCTCCACGGTCTGGCACTCTCAAATCTGACGAGGTAGAGAATTCCACAGGGTTGGAACTGCAAACATAAAAGCACGAGAGCTGGAGGTTTTCAGCCGTACCCTGGGAATCTCTTAACAATCCCTCATCAGCTGAGTGGAGTGAGCGGGGCAGTAGGGAATCAGGAGCTCTTGCAGGTAGCCCGGGTCCTGTCCCTGTAGGGCTTTAAAGGTCAGAAGACCGACCTTGAAGGCTATCTGCCACTTGACAGGCAGCCAGTGCAGTTCGCGCAGCACAGGCATAATGTGGCTCGAACGAGGAACCCCAGTCAACAGTCGTGCCGCGGCATTCTGCACCAGCTGCAAGCGGCGGATATCAACTCCAGAAGCCCTGGGTAGAGGAAGTTGCAGTAGTCCAGGCATGGGGTCACAAAGGCATGGATCACTGCTGGTGTAGTTAGCAGAAATCTATATAGAAACCTAGACAATGACGGCAGAAAAAGACCAGAGGTCCGTTCATTCTGCCCAAATTCCCAATAATCCCTGGAACTTAAATCTACTAGTGTTTGACTGGCAGATTGGTGCCATTTCAATAGCCAGATATGGTTAAGTCACCCAGTGATGGGGCAGCTGTGCACTGCGCTGCCAGAGTCCCACAGAATCCTTCCCTCAGGCCAGCTGCGGGCCAAACACGTCATATGGGTCAGGCACTTTTCACCCCCTGCCCTGCTGGCAGATCCCATGGGAGTGCTGGCATAGCTGTAAAGGTAGCTGTGGTGACCCTGGGTTCCCTCCCCTCTATACTGTCTGAAATGTAGACTTCCTTTAGCACTCTCTTCAAGCCATCCACAGCTTTCTATATTGCTTTTTCCCTCTGCACAGCATGGGGGGCTGTCAGCCTTGTTCCTGCCCTACCCAGGCCTGCCTCCACGATGGAGGTGAGCACGCCAGGAATTTTCCACCTAGAGCTAAGCCAGAGCCGAACCAGGGGTATGTTTGACTCTGCAAGCCAAAACACGAGCTGAGCCCTGCCTACTGCAGGCTGTTCTCTACATAGGAGTTGAACGTTTTGGACACTACATTAACTGCGTAGGCTGACAGAAATGCTTCCTTTGACCATAACTGGCTTGGCTTGACCTTGGCTCTCAGTTGCTTATAGAGGTTGAGCTGAGCCAAGCACTAAGCTTGAGCCAAGCTCGAGCCTGCTCTGACTTGCCCACCTGTACCTCCACCTCCCCCATGCCCATAATCCCCCACAGGATGCTTCATGATTCCGTGCTGTTTTATCCCTGGAACCCCCACTGCACCACGGACATCAGGATATGTAGTGTGGAAGCACACATGTCCTGCATCAAACCTGCGGCTTTCTCCCAACTGTGTCACACAAGCCATGCACATCTTTATTAAGTGAATACATTTATCCATATACGTATCTAATACAGCGTAGTTCTTAAGCAGCAGAGAATCCATCTTTCATGTCCATTGTGTGTGTTTTTTTTTTTTTTTTTTTTGGTTATGCTGGTATCTTCTTCCTAGGGGAAGGATTTCTCCCAAAATGTGTTATTTCATTTATGTGGTGTTTTGTACCAGCATCCTGCCAAAGCTGGGTGTCTCCCTTTGGCTTAACATGAGCCCTTTCTTTAGCTTGCAAGCCTTAGAGCGTGGTTGGATAAGGACACTGTTATATAGGGTGTCACATGTCCCATTCGATATCACCCCAGGGGAATCGTCTTGACACAGGAGAGTGAAGGAACTTATAAACAGCCTCCGTAGATTGACAAGAAGTGAGCTGATCCTGGGAAAAAGGAAGTAGTTGAGTTGGCTACCACAGGGGTGGAAGTATATTTGAACTTTTGGCAGTATGGAGTCTATGATCAAGCCAAAAAAAAACCTTGCCTGCTTGCCAGGTATCCGATATAAATCCATGGCTCCTCTCTATGAGGCTGTTACACACAAAGAAAGATTTGCTTGCCTGAAGGCAGGATAATTGTTATCCAGCACAGCAGTATCTCAAGGCTCCTGGAGACTGGCACGTTTAGCCCATCACATTATTATGGCAGGGTTTACAACACTGACCTCATGTCGTGGCACCAAGCCAAGGTGCTGCAGGTGGGGCACTCACTGTAGTGCCAGGATTCAAGGTGTTTGGTAGCACAGAGTATTAATCCCGTCTCCCTCTATTGTGAGGTAGGGATTTGTGTGGGATGGAAACGACTGTGGATAAATTAAATTAGGTGAGGCATTCTTTGTATAGATCTGAGGGAAGTCATTGCTTGAGGGAATGAGTCACAGGTTGGGTTGATTAGCTCTCAGCACGAAATCATTTCTTTTCATTTGTACAGCGTTTGGGGGTTAATTGCACTGCTAGAAGCTCCAAGATGCGTATAGTCTTACACCTAGACACACTTGCCAGCTAAGATGTTTCGTTGCTTATAAAGCTGTGAACCCCCCCCCCCCACCTCCCATTATGATTCTTCTCACCTCTGTCCATTGCTGGACTTCTTTTCATCCCACAGCAGGCCTTCCTACAGCTCAGCTCTGCCTGTGTCATCCCCATTTTCCGTCGAGTGCATCTGCCTGACCACTTGCCTCCCCCCTTCCCAAAGCCAGCTGCTGGGGAGAATAGCTGCCCGGGTTGGAATCTGCATGGAGAAGGAACTGCCCACACAGGGTGATGGTAACCCCCAGTGCTTTTGTGGGTGGTGGGGAGAGTGCAGTTTCCCTGCACCTGCTCAGACTGAGACCTGCAATTTTAAGTGGCCTCGGGTACTTTTACGAGCAAATGCGCTGTAGTATTTATAGCAGTGAGACAAATAAGAAGCTGAGTTCTCACTTATTTCTCACTTTACATTTTTGTTGGTAGTAGGTGGATTTTTCTTGGCAGTTGAAATGAGAGCAGAGTAAAAAAGAATCTGTGAGGCCTAGCAGTACTCTGTGGCCCTTTAAATTTACTATGTGGAAAAGAGCAGTGCCTCTTCATATCCCCCTGCCCCAGACCCCAGTTCAACAGATAAAGGAAGCTCTGAGCACTGTTGATATTTCAGATGTTAACCTCTGTTTGCTGAACTCCCCACCCCCACCCTTGGGCAGATGGGATTTGTTCATGATAATTGACAGAATTAAATTTTCCTGCGCTTGCTGACAGGGTCTCTATGCTGCTCGTTTTCTCTTTCCTCCCATCTCCCTGCCCCTCCTTTGCTGCCACAGTTTGTTTTCACTCACTGCTGTCATGTCACCCGACCCAGTTTGACATCCATGGTCTGGCTGGGGACATTTCAACATCGTCTCTCTGGCCCTCCTCCTTTTCCTTCCTCTGGGATTCCCAGTGTCCATCACAGCCGCCAGATCCATGCGAGCCGCTCCTCACAGGGGACATCTGCTCTCGGAAACGGGGTCGGATGCTGGAGCCCTTCAATTGTGATCCCGTCATGGTCTCTTACAAAACTGGTGTATCCCACGCTTTCTCACACAGTGGCTCGTAGCATAGATTTCCAACACTCTTGGCCACCTGTAAGGGCAGACCGGTTAGTCCGAGAATAGCCTGCTGTTTCTAGCATCCCTTTATCAGCCTTTTTTGGTCAGCACACCCTCAACACACTCCAGTCTTGATTTTTTTATTTTTTTTTATGCCCCGTTTATTTACTCTTTGCTGACCCCTCTTTCCCCATACATATCAGCTGTCCTTGTTGGCTACACCTGAACCATGAGTCAGACAGTCCCCTGCCCCTCCCACCAATCCTCCCAGTAGTCTTATTAATTAAGTGATTCACAGCATGCAGTACCCACTGGCGGGCTGTAGAGGGCCAAGCTTCTGTTAAATCACAGCTCTGTAATCCGTAACCAGCTACGTACGTGTTTGGATTTTGTTTTTTTATTTGATAACCGTGTAAGTACCCTGATCCCAGGGACCATTTTCAGGCATTACCCGGGCCGTTCAGATGGCACATAGTACGCAAGTTTACAGTTACAACAGGAAAATAGCACAGATTGTAAGTACACGTATGCAAAGGTTTGTCATAACATTGGAGTAGCAAAAACATACATAGTAAGAGAAACAGTTTAGTACATTAAGTTCCATTCCACCTCCAGCAGATGATCCAGTTTATATTAAGGATCCAGAAATTAGACAGTCAAGCCAGTTGATCAAATAATGGGGTTAGGCTAGACATCTACAGTGTGCTCTGGATGATTGTGCCTCCAAGAAGTGCTTTTTAAATATGGGAGGTGAGACAAGTGAATGTAGATTATCCAGGAGGGAATTCCGAAGCTCAGGTGCAGCATAGGAGAAGGCTGCCCTACTCCTATCCATGAGTATCCTAGGACATTCTAGCAGGCGGTTAGCAGAGGACCGTAATTCACGCATGTTCATTTTTGGGTTTAGCGTACCTTGCGGTGGGGATCTGGTCCCTGCATGCAGAGTTTTAAAGGTGAAAGAGCCCAACAGCAGCTCCCTATGATCCAGGCGGGGAGAGCCAACCTGGAGTCTGGTATAAGTGACAGTGGTTGGGTACGGAAGGGGCTTAGGTAACAAATCTACAGACACTGTTATAAGCCACATTCATGTGACGGAGGAGCTGAGAAGGTGTGAGGGATATTATGGGGGAGCAGTATTCTAGAATGGGAAGGAGGGTACCCTCCCTACAGCTAGTCTGGCTTCCTGGGACATGAGGTGTTTTTAGATGATAGCACAACCGTAGATGCTGATTGGCTTTTTTTACTGCCAAGCCAATGTGGGTGGTGAAAGTTAAAGAGGGATCAAGAGTGACACCCAGGTATTTAACGTCCTTTACTTACTCCAGCAGGGATTCGTCCGGAGGTCGAATATTGAGAGAGTCTAGTTGAGGAGAAGAGCACCTAGATAGCAGGTATTTGGAGTTGAACACCATACACTTGTTTTTTTTTTGGCATTGGCAAGGAGCCTTTGTTGAGCGAACCAGTGGGCAGCAGAGGAGAAGTCCCTGTTCAGTGTATCAGACAGGTTAGAGGGGACTTCACCACTATGGTATGGAATACTATCACGTCATCTGCATAGATGATACTCTTGCTGGTATATTGCTCAGAAAGTAGAGGGTTGTCAAAAAGAGAGTACAGAAAGGGATCCAATATCGACCCTTGAGGCACTCCTGGGCAAACATGGAGAGGGCTAGACAGTACATCCCCTATGCGAACCATTTGGGTCCTATTTGCTAGGTAACTTTTGACCCAACTTGCTGTATTATTGGGGAATCCCAAGGTGGTCAGTTCAATCAGCAGAATCCCATGATCAGCTATATCAATGGCTTTGGATAAATCCACG
Source organism: Neoceratodus forsteri (assembly GCA_016271365.2). Classification (NCBI taxonomy): domain Eukaryota; kingdom Metazoa; phylum Chordata; order Ceratodontiformes; family Ceratodontidae; genus Neoceratodus; species Neoceratodus forsteri. The sequence goes on along the minus strand of JADMNL010000026.1, from coordinate 26,786,631 downwards.
AATATGGCCCCTGTGAGATTACCCCTATCAGCGTCACATAGTACATGGTCCATGAATTTCGCCAGTGCCGTGGTAATGATAAATCCCCTCTTGAAACCGTGCTGGTTAGTAGATAGCAGTCACATTCCTCAAGGTGTGTAGCTAACTGCCGATGTACCACTTTCTCCAGGATTTTCCCCATGTGGGATAACATAGACACTAGTCTGTAGTTTTCTGAGAGGTGTGGGTCTCCTGACTTACAAATAGGGACGATCCTAGCTTCCTTCCATAATGATGGGAGAGTGGATGTGGTCAAAGATAGGTTAGTGACAAAGGAGAGTGGTTTGGCAATAGAAGCAGCATCTAGTCTTAGAAATTTGGGGGAGAGACCATCACTACCCACACTGCCTAAATTGGGTAGTGCTATCAGAAGTCGATACGTCTCAGACTGGGATGTAACTCTGAAGTAGAAAGGTGGGCAGCTAGCCATCTTCCTAGAATTATGTGTTGTCCGCCAGTTCATTGTACTGTATCTTGTTGTATCACATTATCCTTAGCAGGACCTCTTTGTAAATGAGCGTGCTCAGTGGAGTTTTCCTGGTGAATAAACTTGAACTTACGCGGTGTTACAGGACCTTATGGAGTAGAGGAAAGCTGGGCTAAGTAAGCTTTAAGATTTGTGGACGTGTCATTGAGGATGTTTGCCATGGTTTCAGGATCAGACTGAAGGCCCTAATCCATGGTTAGGTCAATATCTAGTTATATATATATATATATATATATATATATATATATATATTTTTAACTTCTCTTTTTGCCTTCTTCCTGCCACATCACCCCACTCATTCAGAGCCCCTACATGCCTCGCCACATATGCGTCCCGTCACAGGAGTCTGCCCCAGAGTGCTTTACCCTCTCAGTAGCCTGGGTGTCCAGATAAACCCCTGGGTGGGGCAAGAATAGGTCCCCCTTACCTTCTTCCCGAACAACGGTGGAGCGGGTATTACACAACAGAGTCTGCTCTTGTCTTTGGCGGTTGTCGATGCGCTTAGCACTTGAGGGGTCGTCAGCTAGGGGTGACGGGCCACCATTTTTCGTGTTCTGTCCCCGCAGTCATCGTCTCTCTAGGAGAGCCAGTTGGGAGGTGTGTGTAACGATGCAGCTGTTCCCAGGGCTGTCGGCTCATGCTGCTCCCACCCCCTTGCGTGACCCTCGTCTGCACTGTCAACCCCAAGTTCACCCACAAGGTGGCAGTAAAGCAGTGGGCCAGTGCACAGTACCCTCCCCAGAGAGGGAGAGCTGCCGTTGGGTGCTCAAGCCCTCTCTCCCCCCCTGTCGACCCCCGGCGGCCCAAGCTCGTTCCCAAACCCGGGTCGCCGGCGTGGAGCGAGGTGTGGCGTCTAGCGCCTCAACCCTCAGCGCCACTGGGCCGGCTATATCTGGTTTCATTACAGAGTTCACTGTAGTCCAGAAGCTATGGGGATCACCTAGGTTACGTGCTTGCTGAGATTTTAGAAAATGAGGATTTTAAGGACTTGATTTCACACTTGCAAGTGTTCCTGAGTCTTCTGTATTCACTCCAGTAGCACATAGTGGGTGCCAATTTATGTTTAGCCCAGGCTTAGTCGTGTAGTTTCGTGAGGTTGACCAGTTCCTTGGTGACCCATTTGATATTATCACCCCTGACTCTCAGTGTTGTGACAGGGAAATGTTTGCCTTGCATGGCGGCTAGGGCAGCTATGAGGGACCCCAGTGGCGCATTGATATTATCGAGTGAGAATAGCTTTGACCAGTTTATTCCCTGTCGATCCGAATTTAGCGTATCTATATCCACCTTTGAAAAGTTCCTAAAAGAGACAAGTTTTGATGGAATATGTATCCTACTGCAAGCCCATGTGCAGAAAGAGTGGGGGAGTGGTCACTAATGGAGTCCAACAGTACTCCAACGATCCTCGCCCTATCTTCCTCATTTGTCAAAATCCAGTCTAGCAGTGTGTGATTACTTGACCTGAAGTTGCGCTGAGTAGGATACTGAATGATCTGGGTAAGGTTGACTTCCTTAAGAAGCTGTGCATAACTGCATTTCTTACCTTCCAACCAGTTCAGGTTGAAATCCCCTATTAGTATAATGTACCTGACTGGGGGAAGGGGTCACAGGGTAGAATTTTTCACATTTTTATTTGTGACCGCATTGCTTCTGGTAGACATGAATGGAACGTGTCTGAGGAATATGGCCACTTGGGATAAAAGATTCCCCCATGTGGACGTGAAGCGTGACTTTCTGCTATCAGTAGTGGCGAATTTGGAACGCTGCTTGATAGTCTGCTGCAAACTCCAGCTCACATTCAGCCAGTGTATGCAACACAATCTCACATTGTGGCACAGACACGGCAAATCATAAACTTCGGGGGAGCCCATGCCAGCATTGCCTCTGCAGAAATGGTGGTGGGGTGGGTCCCAATTCCTAGAGAGGTCTCCCACTACATCGTACAGTTTTTATGAAATCCTGGGGTCTCCCATATTACACGCCACCTAGGCAGATGTGTTCCCAATCACCCAAAGACAGTCTGTATCCCATGCTGTCGCAGGATGGGCAGAAGTGAAGGCACAAGCATGGTTGAAGGGAGTGGACTGGGTTCGTGTCCTGCTGGGTCAAGGTGCAGTAGTCAGACTTTTTGAAAATTAAAATGAAAGCCTAGGCCCTCGGACTACAGCCAGGCGACTGCCCCATGATTGATCTGTAAAGAATATAAGGAAATAGATTTGGGGACACAGTTGTGAGCCATGATCAAGTGCCAATAGCAGGAAAACATTTGGGCTTTTTTCCCTTTATAAGTGTGTGTGTGTGTGTGTGTGTGTGTGTGTGTGTGTGTGTAAGCCTGTGGTGGAATTCTAAGGGGGATGAGATAAGAGCATGGGACACAGGAGACAAGGGCTGGTCCCAACTTGAAGGAATAAAAATAAAATGCGAAAAAAAAACTTCTGCGGGCTGATTGTTTCGACACAAACGGGCATTCAGAAAATGTTTGTGTACGTTCTTTGTTTACAGTAGTGCCCTGTTTTCCCACAGCCTTCTGACCGGAAGGGCTAAAACATATGGCGGTCACGTGATAGTGCCGAAGCTGTGTAGTACCCCTGAGACTAAGCTGCAGATCAAATCAGGATCTGCTGGCTCTTCATCCCATGTTCGCACGCTCTTTCTCTAAGGACCCCGTTGATACTTACAGTATTGGAGTACTGTAGTACACTGCCTTATTTTGAATGATTCACCGATTAAAATATACATTACTCCTGCACCATTAACGAACCCTGTTCTAGAGAATTCTGAGAAAGAACAGATTCAGGACTGCAGCAAAACTTTCAGAACTGCTAAGGCAGTTGAGTACATAAAAGTCAGTGGCGTTCACAGGCATTACTGCTCCCCCAAAGAGCTGTATAAAATTATTCAGCAATGGTGCTTTCTTTTCTTTGCTTTCCAGTAAAGCAGTGATCTCAAAATATACTATAATGGCTGTTGCAGTTCTGAATGTTTTGAGTAAGAGAGAAAGAAAATTGTGCATGACCAGCCTAAATGGCGAGATGAGGGCCTCTTTGTACCTCACGGTATTTACGACCTTGAGGCCGGCTCCCAGTTGACTTCCCCATAACCGAGAACACTAGAGCAGCAGACAGCAGAGTGTAAGGGAAGTCATGGTTTCCCCAACTGGTTTGTTAGTGCAAGGGATTACAGGATGGTATTAAAACATTGCTAAGGGACCACCCCAGTGGCCCAGTGGTGGCACGGTGTGCTGCCGTGCACGTGACCCGAGTTCAGGAGCGAGCGCAAGATGCCGTGTTGGGAGGCAGGCCTGATCACAGCGCTGCAGTTGAGAAGGGATGGCACTGAGCACTCAGCTAACCTCTGCAGTGGTCCAGGGGAGCTTGATTCCTCCCCAGGACATCGCTGTATGTAGCCACAGGCCTAAAGAGGTTCTGTATATGTCAAGGGGGGGAGGCAGGGGGGAGAACTCGCGTACAGTCTGTATGGCGGACTGCATCTGTGGCTGCCCCTGGGTCCTAGTGCCTGCTGACACTGGAGCCTAGCCCTCATGGTGGGCTGCTTGGGGGGGGGGGCCTGTCATGAGGGGGAATTCTTGAGTGGTGTTGGACCCGGGGGATACTGGGGGTATACCAGTCAGAAGAGGGTATATCCCTGGCTGTATCTCGAAAAGACGAGCCTGGCTGGTGAGAAAATGCTCCATGGAAAGAAGACGATAGCGGTAAGAATAATGAGCACCCGCCAACACAGCTGTTTGTGGGTGTACAGATGTTGTAATGAAATGTGTGTTGACGGGGGGGTTAAAAGGGCAGTTTCACCTTTAAGTGTTAGAATGGATTTTTAACGGAGAGGAGGTGTCCTCCGGGCATGGCTACAGTGCATTGTGTTGCCAGCCGGGATATCGGGGATCAGGTTCAAGTCCCAAAATCCCACTTTGAGTCTGACTGGGGGTTGGGCTTGTCACTGATTTGAGGCACTCGGCTCCTAGGGTTGGAGGGAGGGAAGTACGAGCCTTGGCATCCCTGCGTCCCTCGATGGATGACCAGGAGTGACATTAACACTGGCTGTGCAGGCAGACACTCACCCCACCCCTTGGAGGAATGGTGTGGCTTTAGCAGACGGGATCATGGGGTGGGGGATGGGGAGGAAGAGGAACTCTGTGAGCAGTCTTTAGTAGCAACAAAGAGAGACTATTGGGGCAGTACACACAGAGAGAAAGACTAAATGGATAGTATGATTGTAGCGAGTGAGAGAGAGAGAGAGGGGCGCACACACAGTGGATATAGCGTGATGGTAGCCAGAGAGGGAGAGAGGCTCCGAGGATAGTGGGGTGATGGCCATAGAGAGGTTCTGAGGACAGTACAGTGGTCGCCAGAGAGAGAGGCTATGTGGACAGTGTAGTGGTAGCCAAAGAGAAACGCAGGACAGCGTGGTGGTAGAAGGCACCACGCTGACCCTCCCCCCCTTCCACCTTTGCCAAATGCCTGACCTTGTCCCAGTATACCTTGCCATGAAGGGGCAGACCCAGACGGGCTCATGTTATTGGCTAGTTCTCTGCTGCCATTGACATGCTGTGTCTGACTTGCATCGTCCTTAGGAGGAATTGATGCTTCTTCTGAAATACTTTTTTATTTATTTATTTTTTTTATTTATTGTGGCAAACAGATATTTGCCGACAGTGCTGTGTTTACTACAACAACAACAAAAAGACCCTGCTCTGAGTCTGCTCCCTCTCCTGGTTTCAATTTATTGTGAATACGTTAGGAATTCTGAGGTTCACGGGTCAACACTTAATCCTGTCTGTGGAAAACGGGACAATTTGAAACGGTATTAAAGATTACATGGATTTAAGGAGGCTCTGTCTCCAGATTTCCATTATATACACACACAAAAAAAGTAGTTTCCAGCAGTTCAGCTGGTCTGCCATTCAGTCTGTGTGTTGTCTCCCCAATGCACTAACACACACACACACACACTGTATAAACACTTTAACACTCTTTGCTGTCTCCAGCTTGGATCAGGACCTGCTGCAGACAGGGCTGATATAATCTTTGCAGTCTCTTTTCAGTGTGGAGTTTAACAATTTAAGCTCCTGTCTGAGCTTGCTTCTTGAGTTAGGCCAGTGTGACCAGTTGCCTCTGACCCCAGGATAGCATTCCAGGGATTGGCTGCTACTTTTTGGAGAACTTTGGTGTTTGGGCTTGGGCACTGCATTGTCTTCCCTTGTCTTCCCAGGGTTTATGGAATAAAACAGATGCCACTATTTTGGGGGGCTAATTGATAGCCTAAACCTGTCTAACCAGCTCTACCATTTCTGATTCATTAGTCCTAAACCCATACGAGGGTACTCTGGTTTTGGTTCTCTCGCACCATATTTCATTACCCAGCAGAACATTTATGAGGTCGTGAGACTCGCAGCTCCCAGATCTGCAGGGCAGGGATGCCTGGATCTTACAGGGAAATGGAGCCGTCAACAGGAAAATTGTTCCCATAGACTTGCAGTGATTGTACAGGAAAACAGAGCAATTTGGCTTCTATAGGAAATAATGTAATCTGCAGAAAAATTGCACTTGAGTTGCAGGGAAAATGCCAGCTTGGTCTGGGAGCACATGCGGAAAAGTAGCCCCACTACCTCAATTCTCCATGCAGAGGTTAGTGCCTCTTTAATTTGATATTTAGACTCAATTTTTTTTTTTTTAAATTCAGGCTAAAAACATATTTTGCTTCTTGGAAGCTACTTGGTAGGTCCTTGTCTGAAATCAATAGATGGCCAGCTCCATCCTAGGGTGGGTCGCAGAGTGGAAGAGGGAGTCCACTCCCTTTGGCACTGGGGTATGTAATTCATCCTTAACATGTAAAGTAAAGCCCATATCTTGTGATTGTGAAGTGCTACCCCTTCAGCCTCTCATCACTCATGTGAGACACTGTCCCTCAGAGCATAGGAAAGAGGCGCAACATGGGGGCACATCATCCTATCTTGCAGGACAGAGTGCTGCCGAGTGGGGTGCCCCAGTTAATGTGGGACTACGGCGAGGTATGAATGTGAGAAGTGCATGAATATTGAACACACATAAACATATATACACACACATGCGCGCGCACACACACACACACACACACACACACACACATACACACACACACACACACACACACACACACACACACACACACACACACACACACACACACACACACATCACTCATGTGAGACACTGTCCCTCAGAGCGTAGGAAAGAGACGCAGCATGGGGGCACATCATCCTATCTTGCAGGACAGAGCGCTGCCGAGTGGGGTGCCCCAGCTAATGTGGGACTACGGCGAGGTATGAATGTGAGAAGTGCATGAATGTTGAACACACATAAACATATATACACACGCGCGCGCACACACACACACACAATAGCTGTAATCTGATCACACTTCTGTGAGTCGGTGAGAAATGAGGCCTTGAGGTCAAAGACCCCCTCTGATGTCACAGTATCATAATTGCTTTAGAAGATGTTTAAAATGATTTGAATAGGCAACAGCTCCATAAGGTACCAGGCATCACTGATGCAGGTTTTATTCCTACACAGCAGCATACGGAATGTGCTAGAGGAAAAAAGACTGGGGTCCATCCTGTTTGCGCCTGCTATCTGGCCAGCTGCTGCATTCAGCACCATGTGAAATATATGCAGCCATTGATGGAAATTATAACACAGCATAAAATCCACAATTGACTGAAACACGTCACATGGCCATGCATTAAATAGAGAATAATGGATGAAGTGCTTTATGTACATGGATGGAGTAGTCGAGAGATTTATCGAGTGCCTGTACTCTAGAGAGAACAGCATCCAGTTGATTGTCTTCCATCCATGATGCTGCTTCCCCAACCCCCACCCCCAGTAGTGGGCTGACTTTGGAGGTGCATGCTTCTTCAGTCTCATTGATGCTTCGCTCTGCAACCTTATCCAGCTACATATCCTGCTGCGGTCAGATGAACATCCCATCCCTGTGGAACAAGGTCATCCCTTCCCGGCAAGACTGTCAGCAGATACTGCTGAGTTTGGCGTGAAGCAGCCTGGCCGAAGCGCTGTGGCCTTCTTCCTCCACTACCACACCCTCTAAGTGTGTGGTTGTCCTGACCAGCCAGCATATCTCTTCCCCCAAAAAACACTAATTTCCCTTGGCCCTCCTTGACCAGTTGGTAAATTACCTCGTGGCCCAAGAAGTGCCCTTGGAGAATCCTTGACAGATTCCCTCCACCGTTATCCCTCCACTGTCCCAAGATGGAGTGCGTCACTCAGTCTGTTTTTTTTTTTTTTTGCTTCCTATCAAAAGACACAATTTAAAAATGAGAAGCAAATAAGTGCCTTGAAATGTAATTCTATATTTTATGTTGCTCCAGGGTGTGGATTGAGATAAGACGAGTGTCTTTGGGATGTCCAGGTTTCTAGGTATCCTGGTAGTGCAGCTGATAGTGCACCAGAATGGTATTCTAAGCAAGTGTGGGTTCAAATCCCAGCAAGGCCATTTATTTGTTTCTCACTTCTAAATTGTATTTAAAATACATGCACATTGCATTCCTTGTAAATACAACTTCCTATCCGAGATCTGGCTGTCAGAACAGGGGGCTTCTACAGCCGCACCAGTCTGCCACTCTGCGTCACTTTCCCTGATAGTTTTCGAGACACCTGCCACACCAGAGTCTTCACCTGTCTGTTGACCTTGCTTCCTACAGACAACAGTAGTGCTGAAAGCAGGGTCTACAGCATCACCTACTCACCACAGAAACTGGATGCCGTTTCCCTACCTCTTCCCCAATTTTAAACTGATACACCCCCCTTTACACCCTATACCCCACAAAAATTTCCAGTCTGCAGACTTGCTCGGGTGGACTTTTTTCATGCCAACATTTTTGTCGTCATGGTGATGAGATCTTAGTTGCTTAGCTTGCAGCTGCACAGCAGGGTTTGATGATGACATTTTCAGCTCTGATGACTGAAGCCTTGCCTGTCCCCCTAGACCTGGGTCATAGGGAATGCAACACCGTAGCTCTTCTCTTATTTGAGCTGCTGAGACGTTTTTCTGGCTGCATATTATGGCGTTTGTATCTGCAGCCTGTGGAAATTCAATACAGTCAACTCAGAGGTAGGATCTAGCTGAAGGAGTCTTCGGAGTCCTTTTATAAGAGAACACGGTTATGGATTCAATCAGGATAGTCATTCAGCCACAGCTGTGAATTAGTGCAGTTCCCACAGGAAAAAATTCCGGTGTTTGTGGCAAGTGTGGGAAGGCTTTGGCTACCTGAGTCACTGCTGTTTCACATAAACTCCAACCCCTTTTCCCTCCAAACAAGTTGCAGATGTTTTTTTTCTCAAGCTGAAGGACTACTGATTTGTGTTGGCCTCACAGCCCGAGACCTTATCCACACCCATACTTGAGTGTGCAAACTTGGCCTCACAGCTCCAAAACCCTATCCTCACCAACACTTGAATGTGCAGACTTGCTTTTGAGTGTTCTGCACTGTTGCTTGTACTCATACACACATTACCCATGCCTGCAGGCAGGCCCACGTTCATGTATACGCATATTTACCTCAACCGATGCAGAAATCATGGCAGAGGGCACCCTTTTCAGCCTTCCTTAATACACATGGGTACAGCTGGAGCAGAGGCAGCTGACCAGTGATTGGCCAATGGCAGGGTTCTCTCCATTTGTTCATGGCCCCCTGCCTGGATTGGTAGCACTAAACGATAAGAGGTGGAAGGGGCAAACCAATTTGTTAAATATCCCCTAGCACTTACAGAAGAGTAAAGATCTTTCCCCGGTGTCCTAGGCAGATTTCCCTCATTCACAGACCCGCCACAGATCTTCCATCTCTTGAGTGCGGAGAGTAGGGGGAGGCTGTTGCATAGTGTACTGACACACAGTGGCTGCTGCATATCACCCCAGAGGTACTCGAAACAAAGTAACATTGTAATTTAAAGTCACAAGAGCAGTCCCGAACAGTCTGCAGGTCTTAACTCTGCTTCTGGCAAGAGGAGTCCTGCACAATGTGCACTTCTTAGCTCTGCTTCTCCTCCCCAAGTGTGACACCTTGCATTTGGCTATATAAAATCTGAGACTGCACGAGTCCAACCAATCGCCCAGCTTGTTCATGTCCTCCAGAAGTCCATCCCCATTGTCAAGGGAGTGCGCCACCCTCGCCAGTTTCATGTCACCTGTTAACCTATGCAGCCTGCTGGAGCCCTCAGCTTCCAGATTTGTTAATGAAAACTGCTGGAACAGCAGTGACCCCTGCACAGATTCGTGACAGACGTCACCAAGTACCCGCATCACTTGGAGTAGTGCCCGTCCACTACAGCCCTCCACTTCCAGGCCCCAAACCAATTAGCAGTTCACATTTTGCATGTCTTGTGCGTACAGCAGTGGTGCTCTTTGCCCAGACGTGTGTCATGTGCCACAGTGTGAAAGGCCTTACTGATGTCCAGGAAGGCACTTCTCCTCTCCGCCTCCCTGCTCACCCCCTCAAAGAAGCTGATCAGGTTGTTTGGGCACAATCGGCCCCTCTTGAAGCCATGCTGAGAGGGGGGCAAGAACCTTGACCTCATTCAGGAGCTTCATTGTTCTGTCCTTGGTCCTGGATAATGAAGGTCTTGGTTGCGGTTGCCTACAGGGAGTGTTTGCCGTTGAGCTCTGTACAGTATAGACTGCAGAGTGCTTTGAAATACCCACATGAAAGGTGCTATAGAAATGGATCTAGTCTGATATGGTAGTGCACGGAATGGACTTGTCCTTCAGTTCTGCGATGCTACTGATTGATTCTTCTATGAAATGTTTCGTTGAACCGAAAAAAGGCTCCCACCCTACTCCCCAAACTCTCCCACATTTCTGCTGTTGCAAAGTACTTGTTTGGTGAATTTAAGCACGTTTCTGTGTTTTGTACAAGGTAAACATTATTGTCCATACATGAGAAAATAGGAAAGAAAGGTGGCTCCATTAAGTTGTTCTTCCACTAAACAGGAGGTAGTATAGCACTGTGGTTTAGGGCACTGAGCTACAAACCTAGATATCTGGGTTTGAATCCCACAGTCCCCACTTGAGCACTGAGCTATAAACCTGGAGACCTGGGTTTGAATCCCACAGCCCCCACTTGCATACTGTGTGACCCTGAGCAAATCACCTAACTTCCGTGTGCTCCCAGGCTGTACCTGGAAGCAAGCTTCAGCTTAGTGTGCCTTTCCCGGTTAAGCAGTCTTCCCCTCTCCTAACTGGACAGGGAGCATCAGTGATTCCTTTTCCCTTCAGGTATTTATCTAAGCTTTCATTCAAAGGCACAGACGTTTTTTTAGCTGATATTTATTGCCCCAGACAGAAGTCTGTTCCACAAAATCCAGCATTCTTCCTGTGAAATATGCCCAGGAGTTCTTTCTGGATCTTCATCCCCTCGGTTGTATCCACTAGACATTTCATCTCTTCATAGAAACGTAGATGGCGTCGGTAGAACAAGACCATCAGTCAATCCAGTTTGCACAGTTTTACCCTACTCTATCCTGTGACCTATTGTCTAGACAGCGTTTTCGCTTCACCTCCCCCTTTGCTTCTGTGTGAATAATTGATATATGTAGTAACTTTGTCTAATAAGATGGTCCAGTGTCTCTGTATTTCATATTGTTTCATCATGTGCTTAACTGAGTCTTTTCCTCACAGCGTCCCAATTTCCCAAATATCAGTGGAGTACAAAACTTTAGGAATATAAATCCATTTAATGAAAATAATTTTAATAAAAAGAAAATGTTATACCATGCACTGCACACACAACAAAAATGCACAGTAGCATGTCTTCCAGAGGTTACAGCAGGAGTTAGATAAGGGCTCAGTCAGTTGGAGTGCAGGACAGCAAAAAATCTACAGAGAAATTCACCCATTTACCTACAGAAAAATGTACATTTTTGAACTTCTGCCAGTCAGAACTTGGCATTTGAAATGTCATGTTTGTAAGAAAGTGAATATTCTGCAGCCTTCCAGCGTTCTGACTGGACAGTGCCGTTGCACTGGTGTGTATATTAAGAGTCTTTATCTGATTTCTCTACTGCTAGTGCTGATCGGACAGATTTTTGTATTGACTTCTAGAGTCTTGTAACCAACGTTGTGACACTACTGTGTAACACAGGAATGCATCAATAATTTATGTGCATCTCTGCTGACCAAACACAGTTGACTGTGCAGAAACAGGGTATATAGGAGGACTTTGGCCATTTAATTTAACAGCTGTAACTGTCAAAGCAGAAGAGATTCGGGGGAGGTTACAACATTTGCTATTTTTGCTTCTAAAATGGGCCATACAATCCTGTAACCTCATTGGTCCAAACACATCACATGTGACCATTGATTATTTTCTGACAACTGCACCCTTCACTAGAAATATATTATATATATATATATATATATATATATATATATATATATATATATATATATATATATATATATATATATAATATATGTGTGTATATTTATATATATATATATATATATATATATATATATATATATATATATATATAAAACACACACACATATATTTTATATATATATATATATATGTGTGTATATGTATATGTGTGTGTGTGTGTGTGTGTGTATATATATATATATATATATATACACACAGTATATATAATTTTTGTAACAAATAGCCCATTTTATAAGTTACTATAACACAGTCCAGGATGGATTATCTTAATGGAATAATGTGCTTCTGGGATGGTTGTGCCTAACAACCATCCGAGGCATGCATTATTCCCTTATAACTGCACACCCTGTCATGTGTTAGCCCTTACTGAGCTTTGTGCTGATGAAACATTCCCAACTGCTGTAGTCCCTGCTGTTTTTTGGACTTACTTATTGTACTGGATCTTTACCCAGGATAGCCCAGCTGGGAAGCAACATTTCTTTACAGTAGGGTCCTGCTTCTGTCCTATTTTTACTGCTGAAAAGGGATCAGAGCACAGGAAGGTCAAGTGACTTGCTCAAGGTCACACTCTCTCTCACACACACACACACACACACACACACACACACACACACACACACTCACACTCTCTCTGAGCCAATGGCTTTGATGGGATTGGAACCCAAGACCCTCCTGTTCTGCAGTTCTGCACTACTAGGCTGCCTTCCAAAAGACTTGGACTTTTCCCACAAAAAAAAATAATAGAAACATGAACATAAAAACATAGAATTTGTCAGTGGAAAAGGACTGATGGGCCCATTTAGTCTGGTCTGTTTTCCTTACCTATTTCTGCACCCTGGACACTATTTGGTCACAGGAGTCCATCCCTCCTCCCTTTCCTGTACCTGTTCTACCCATTTGCCTATCCCACACATGTTTGAAGCTCCCAGCTGTCTTTGCCCCCATCATCTCTTCTGTCAGGCTGTTCCAGGCGTCCACCACCCTTTCTGTGAAGAAGTATTCCCTCAAATCCCTCTTACCCTCCCCCCCCAACCTCATTCATGCCCCTGTGTTCTGGTACTCATCCTCCTCCTCTGAAAGAGGCTTCCCTCCTGCACCTTGTTCACCCCTGTGAGATATTTGAGGTCTCAATCATGTCCCGTCTCGCGCTCCTTTCCTCCAGGGAGTACATGGTGAGCTCCCACAGCCTCTTCTTGTATGGTTTCTTGTGCAATTCCCACACCATTTTGGTAGCCCTCTTCTGGACCGCCTCCACCCTGTCAATGTCCTTGTGGCAGTGCGACCTCCAATACTGGACACAGTACTCTAGGTGGGGTCTCGCTAGTGAGCGATATAGTGGTAAGACTGCCTCTCTCCTCTTGCTAGAAATCCCCCTCCCTGTGCACACCCCAGCATCTGGCTAGCCTTGCTTGCTGCCTTCTTGCACTGCCATGCCACCCTGAGATCATCAGATATGATTAACCCAAGGTTCGTTTCTTGCTTGGGGATTGTTAAGTAGGCCCCCTTCCCCATCTTATACACAGCCTCCTGGTTTGCCCGTCCCAGGTGCATGAGTCTACACTTTTTGTGTACATTTGTACATGCACGTGTGAGATTTCTGGAACGGAATATAGAATCATTTCGAGAGTTTTAATTGAGGCCCAAGGAAAAGGCTAAAGCAGGTAAAATTTGGACTCCGGTCTTGGCTGCAGAAGCAGTTCACGCATGAGACTTGACTTGCCTGCACTAGAGGTATTATTACCTCTGTACGTGGTATCTGAAGCCCCTTTTACACGGAGCAGCACAGACATCGTAGCGGTTCCAAACCGCTAACTCCGCTCCATCTGCACTGCTACCTTGTGCCTCTACACTACAGAGGCATGCACCGTTTTCGTGGCTTGTCCGGCTTTTTCTTCCATCTTTCCGGCCTGCCGAGAGCAGAGTCCTCCATGTTGAGGTTGGGGGTGGGGGCTGAGCGTTTTGCTTTACATATTGTACCTGAGTTCAGTTAAGTATATCAACAGATGGTAGAAAGAAAGCTGAACCAGAAAAGGAGTTACTTTTCATAACCGGGGGCTAAAACGTACTTTAAAAGCCACTATGAATATGTAGCGCGTGCCCTGTGTCACGGTTCCACTTTCGGAGTACTTTACTTTTACACCCTGCCCCTGTTTATAAAAAGTAACTACTTTTTCTGAGTTCCGCTTTCTTTCTACTATCTGTTGATATATTTAACTGTACTCTGGTGCAATATTGGATGCATAAGCGCTGACCACTATGAGGAAGTGTAGCCTGGGAAATCGAGGAGTCTCTTGTGAGAAGTTATCCTCGAATCGGTGTGGGCACTGTGACAGGATTACACATCCCCACTGAAACGCACAAAATGATGAAACGCAGTGGCGAACCAAGAAAAACCGGGAGCGCCAGGACAGCGAACGCTCTCCTCCGATGTGATGCAGCTTGCTTGTAAACTGCAACAAAGGTAACATTCCAGGTCTCCCATCATGTAAAAGAGGCTTGCAGCTCTCCCATGTAGTAGTACACTCAGTGATCGGAGAAGCCTTTACTTGTGGTTTTTTTTTGGTTTGTTTTGTTTTTTTGGTGTGGTACTAATGCACTTCATGAGAGACTACAAAAAAAACCTTTCCTTATGTCTCTTAATCTGGATGTTTAAACAGATGTGTTTATGTTCCCCTCGATGCTGTCTGGTGTTTTTTGTATTTGGTTGTTCTTTCATGTGGTCTCTGTGAATTTGTGTTTGGGGTGCCTAAGAACAGATAATCATTTTATGTTTTAAAATAAAGAGGGACCAGAAAATGAAAGGGCAGGGAGAGGAAGGTTGGGTTCCTAAGAAGGGTGTATTGTTAACTCTTGCAAGTCTACTTCAGATCTAAACCAGCAACTTGATTTGTGGTTGTCATGTAGAATTTGGTTTCCGGGGAATCCTGGAATGGTGGACACTGCATTAGAGTGTCGGGGGTGGGGGGGGGGATTGTTTTAAGTTAATAAGAGGGTGGCTTTTCTGTAAGGCTCACTTTTGTCCATTACTGGAGTGCTAGCTCCATGAATCCTGGCTTTGGTTGCAAGAGAATGGATTTGGATCGGTCTTGGCATGGCTCATCGTGGATGAATCAGCTGTGTGATCAAATGGCGGCACACGATTTGACTCGGGTTCGTGGACTTGAAAAAAGGCCCCTCCCCCACAGTGCTGTCAGCATAGGAGCTCAACGGCCCTCCTTCCCTAAGATGGCCTTTAGGTGGGTGCACATGCCCAGGATTGGAGGGGAGTTCCCATAAGAGAAAATGGAAGGGGGGGGGGGGTGGAAGCCTTGAACAAATCCTCATCAGCTTTGGCTTGGGGGGGAACTAATGCAGTGTCTCCCTTGCCCCCAGCTTTTGGCTACAGCAGCACCATTGTTTAAAAGGTAACCTAAAGGGCCTATTGTTTGCTGTTCAGCACAAGTTGATGTAAAGGAACAAAACAACAAAACTTTAATAATACCTGTGTTAAGTAGCAATGTGAGGTTGTATGGTCAGAAGGGACTTGAGATTCATCAGGTCCCCCTGCATCATAAACAGGAAATAGTCCTTTATTGCTATATAAGTTGTGTCTCACATATGCTTCTACTAACATATGTAATATTTAAAGGAACTCTACAGCCCCATCCTCCAGAAATTGTAACTCCACTGGGGCCATTTACATAGCACCCATCTTCCAGCATATGTGCCTTGCCAGTGGAGAAGCAGCTGGCTTCCGTTACATCTCCATTCCCATCAGTCCCTCACTTTTTGTCATTACTGGATTAATTTCCCAAATTAAAGCGTCTCTGCATTGAGGTACCTCATCTGTTGTTTGTGTCGAAGAAGCAATGAATCTTCTTTTCTCTGAAAAAGATGGTGACGTAATGGGAGAAACATCAGCATTAACGGGAAATCAGATAATAGACCCCCCGCCACCACCGTTAACCACTCTTCACTGCATTTAGTGTTCTCACCAGAAATCTGGGACACCAAATAAACGCTGACCTTCTAGAAGGGATTCTGATTTTTCTGAGTACTGTACTTCCCATTCCCACACTTCCAAGGGGCAGAGCTGAGGCTTTTGAATGTGCCCCTTCAGTGCACCTTTTCCTTTTTTCCTTTTTTAAATCCATTTTTGCTCCTTCCTTAGCAGGCCTGTGCCCCCATCCAGACCGACCCACCCAGCCCTGTCACCTGGCCTCTCGTGGATTTACCGGCTTCCTCCCCAGTCTGCCCTTCATGGCTTTTTCCTCGTGGAGGGGTGGCAGGGCCCCAGCTGCCACCCAGGGTTCCGGTTGTGGGGAAGTCAGCCATGCCACTAGTGCGGGGCCTGCAGGGGGTCTGTCCTTCATGCTGCACCGGGTTTGCTTTTCGTTCCCCTTTCCCTCTGACAGCAGCCTGGGGATGTGATGGAATCCTGTAAGTGTGCGTGTCCTCCCCTGGCATCTTTCCACCCACTGAGCCACTCCAGAGAGCACTGTCACCTGTGGTCACCCAAGTGGCAGTAAGGCACTGGAGCAGGATGCCCTCCCCGGAGGAGAGAGTGTCCCATGGAGTGCTCGATCCTCCTCCTCCCCCATCTCCCCATGCTGGCTCCTGATGACTCAGGCGTGCATCCAAACCTGGGTTACCAGCATCACGAGAGGTAGTGCTACCGCTACAATGATGGCTCGGCCCTCCAACACTCCTTCAGGCATACAGTAAGGGGTTGAAATTAAAGGGTTTTAGAATATTGACTAGCCAAATAGGACACCCACCTGCAGCCCTGTATAAGCTAGGAGGACTGCTTGAAGGATATTTATTTTTGTTTACCTGCATTTGACTGATGGACTGTTGCCGTTGTTAACCCTGCAGCAGTCAGGGGAGCTGCTTACCTGTCGGGAGACTTGCAGAGCCCAGTCAAATTATGGCAAGGCACTTACATCTGCTGTAGCATCCCCTCCAAGGGCCTCTAAGCACTTTACTGGCAGGGACTAACAGACATAATTAAAGAAAAATTCTGCCCAAACTAGTAGAGCTGGAACTGCGCAGGCATGCAAGCGACCCCAAATTTGGGAGTTAACTTGGGATGTTGTGTCTGGAGTCAGGCCAGACTGTACTGCATGGTGGCCGAGGAGGGATGGCATTGAGCTCCGGTGACACAGCGACCCCCTGCGGGGGGGGGGGGCAGCTTACTCCCTCCTCAGGACATCTGTGCTTGCAGCTGATGCCCCATAAAGGACTACGCCCATGCTAGCAGAGGCAGGAGGAACTGGGGAGGTAAAGCTGGGAGATGAACCTGTGCCCATCTGAATGACAACCTGGACTCTCTGGGTTTCCCAGGGTCTTGGTGCCCACCCTCTCGATGTGTGCTCCTAGCCCACATTGTGGACAGCTGCAGTGGGGAGGACAGCCCTCCCCCTAGAACCATTGAGGGGATAACAATGGGAGATGTCCAGTGGGGGAATGGGGGTAGTGGGCCAGAACAGGGTATATCCCTGGCGAACATGGCCAGGAGAAAAAGTTCAGTGGGCAAGGAAAAAAAAAAAATCATAAACATAGGTGAAAAGCGTAGTCAGTGGTTAAAATTATAGGGAGGCCATTTTTTTGTCACCCCGACGAACTAAAAGAAAACCTCACCGTGCCAAATACTCCTAGTCATTGATATGGTTTAAAAACCAGCAGTACTCACTGACCGAACCCTGATGTCAGTGTTTTGGATCTACTGACTGCTTGCCTGGTTTATCTATACCCTTGAGTGACTGTCCCTACACGTTCTTCGATTCTCATATATATTGTTGCTGCAGCTGTTAAATGTTCTGTTCGCCTGGAGCTGCTCCTTCACATTCTGTTCACCGTTTTCCTGGGATCCCCATTAAAATGAGATGCTGCGTCTCGCAGAGCGGTCCCAGTGAGTGAGATTTTTTAATTAAATAATAAAACGGCATTCTCACTTCATAAATTACCTCACCCTGGAACACTTGAGATGTAGGTTTAGCAGCATAATGTGCTCTGAGAGCAGGAAGAAACTGGCAAGACCCCTTCCCACAATTAATGTGTCCTTTCGGAGGCGGATGAAAGGTTGGGTTTCATGGATCCCTTTCCTGTTGCTCAGCTGTTCTCACGAATAGATCAGCTGGCCTGTTGAATGGTAACATGACTGATGGGACCTTACTGCAAAGCAATACTTATTCAGATATCCTTTAATGTCCTTTTCGAAAGCCACAGCAGTGATCGGAAACCCCCCCTTCCCCATTACAGATGGAAGTTGGGTGCGTGATTAGCTTTTAATGTTCCCGTGTATTTTATGTTATTAAAAGCCTGCTGCTTTGCTGTTTCTCATAAAAATGCTGAGACAGTGAAATCTTGGGAGCACACTGACAGAGCAGCAGGGAATGTCAAGATTTTTTTTTTTTTTACAGTTAATTAAAAATGTGTTAATCTGCCTGTGTGTTGTTAACATAGTTTTTTTAGGAAGGTTACTAAAATTGTATATTTTATTTTAACATTGAATTTAATTGCTCATTTTCAAATGACTTCAAAGGAAAGGAAAACATTTACACACTAAGACAAGGCCAGGGTTATGTTAATGCCGTTAGTCACCCTCTAGGGGTGTAATGTGGCATGAGGCGTGGCCAAGTGCTGCACACACTTGAAGGGTGATTAACTAAACAGTAACATAACCCCAGGAATGCCTTATTGCTGTTATAAAACTGGGGCATGATAAATAGAGTTGTACCCTGTTTTTAGGGTTTGATTACACTCTGCGTATGTTTACTAATATTAATCTAGGCCTTTCAGAATTTTTACAGCCAGTCAGGAAGTGCTATTTGACCAGGGGAGGTCATTTCAGTTGATTGCTCAGGGTCATACAGTGAGTACGTGGGAGTTACGATATTCAAACCCCCCAGGACTCCCAAGCTCGCAGCTCTGCCACCAAGTCAAACCGCATCCCTAATTAAACATGCTTTGAACTTGGTGACATTACCAGTCAACTAAACCAGTGTCCTAAAAACCACGGCACCCAGTGCTTGGTGACATAGGGGCAGCCCAGACATTGCATGACCATGGATTCTCACCCCGTGGAGATAAGGAGTGTAGCCATCACGTGTTGGTACGAGGGTGTGGTGACAGAGCATCTCGGGTGAACCCTGCAGCATGCTAGTCTTACTCATACCCAACGTGTTGTTAATTAGGCTGTTATCCTCATAAACTGCACCCTTATTATAAGGTTTCTGTGTTTTGGGGCACTCAGTTTTTGTTAACCCTTCGTGTTACATGGCATTGTCCCCCCCATCCTCCTCTTTCATTAACCTGTTGTGTTACATGGCATTCCCTGCCCCCCCCATCCTCCTCTTTCGTTTTTGGTATAAGAATACTTCCAAGAATTTAATTTGCCAGTAACCAGGCGCTGACAGTTCTGGGAAAGGCAATATTAAATGTGAAGTCTCCTCTCTCCCATTTCATTCTAACATCTGGTAGTTGTACTGCCGGGAGCCAGCTGTAATTGGAGGAACCCCCTTCCCCATCTCCACTACCACCACCACGATTCCTGATAAAGTAGAGACTTTTTCAGTGCATACAGTAGCTGCCTCACATAGGAAATGTATTCAATTAACTGGAGTTATTATAAACCTCATAATTCTGGGGGTTTTTTTTATTTTATTTTTTTCAGGACCAGTAAATCGTGTCTCATGATATCTGTCTTGGACTCAAGCCAGAGAAATCTGGTTTGACCAGTCAGTTCCTCCCAATAAATCCCAGAGCCAGCCTTAAAATTGTGCGAGTGGCCTGTAAGCTGCTGTCCTCACTTTTTTTTTTTTTTAACATGTGCTGTCCTCACTTCTGCTTGGCTTTCTGCATTTTTATCCAGTGTTCTAGTAACTTCATTGCAGATTTCTTTCCCTTAAGGTTCTGATGTAATTCACAAGGCGTGCTAAAAATTAAGCCGGAACCAGAGACATGAATAATTTTTTTTTTTTTTTTTCAGGACCACTAAATTCTATCACAGAATATTTGTCTTGTACTACTGGCAAGCAATATCTGGTTTTGACCCGTCACCCCTCCCCCCACCATCCCAGAGCAGGCCTTTGCATTTTGCATATTGTGCCGTTGCACTAGGCCTCAGGTTCTGCCTGTTTCTTTTGTTTTGCTTTTTGTGCATCTTTGTCCATGTTTTGGTCTAGTATTGTTACTACAGATTTTGTGTTATTGTTGCCCTTAATGGTTATATTAAAATTCAGGAAGCGTGCCTCGTAGTAAACTGAACAGGAGGGCTGCTGCAGGTCTGTGGATGTTGCGTTCAGTCTGTGGTTCTGTTTTGGGGTCTTGTTAAGGATACCATAGGGCTCTGGATTGCAAGGGCCAGTGCCCCCGCCGAGGATGAAGAGTGATGATCGGGATACACTCTCTAAACCTAAAGCATTGCCTGGCTTTCAGAACGTGACATTGGCTGGCTTGGAAGAATGGCTGGTGTTGCACCACAGTTCTTGGAAGGGGCAGAAGGAACAGCTGAAGGAGTCAAGCTTACAAACTGCATCAGCAGCCCTGGAGGGGGAAGGGAGGACAGCTGAAATATATTGCCAAATAACTAACTGATAGAGATCACATTACTGGGAGGAGGACATTGTGGAGGCTGCCGTCTTATCCAGTGAGGGATCATCTCTGTCTGTCCAGAGGGTAGCAAATCTAAGGGAGTCTGCCCAGCTTGCTGATGAAGGCTTAGATTGTTGCGAGACACAAAGGACGATCTTATCTAAGGAGAGGTCAGCTTGGCTAAGCAGTGCTCTTCACTGTTCAGGATAAATGTGGATGTTAGAAAATTTATAAAAAAAAAAAAACTACGTATTTCATTTTTTTCTTTAAATTCCATTTTATTTGAGAGTTTAACCATAAACAAATTGAACAAATTGTCCGTCCCTAAGTATGTTTTTTTGTTTTCGAACTCTGTCTTCCCCCCCAGGAACTCCTCCGGCATCCTCTGATCTCAGGGTCTCTACCTCCCACCCGAGACCCTTCTTCTTCGCTCTGTCCCAACACATCTCGAATCTGAGCCCTGGGAGGGGCTGTCCTCTTCACCCATGGCACTTCATCTGTAGTATATAGAGTGCCGGGCCGAGCGAGCTGGGACTATGGAGAGGAGAGAGAGCCCGGTGTTGCGAGTGTGGTCTGGGGCAGGGGTGCCTTTGCCTATCCCCATGGGAGGGGGCTTTTCACTTGTTTCCCTCTGAGGAGTGCAGTGACGCCTGTGCATGGTTGCCCTGCTGGCGTTTGCCACGCTCCACCCCTTGCATTGACCGATGAACCTGCAGTGCCCCCGATCTCCATCAGGGGCCCACCAGGACACCGGGTATCCTTGGATCCCACCCCAGGGAGAGGAGAGCAGTCCTCCAGACGCTCCATCCTCTCCCTCCTCTGCTAACCCCCAGCTTCCTAAGTCTGTTTCCGAACCCGGGTTGCTGGCGTGGCACAAAGTGTAGCATCCAGCACCTCCACGCTCAGTGCCCCCGAGGCGACTTGTAAGTATGGTGTTTAACACAGAACAATTAGTAGACTGTTTTCCTGAGTATATTTTACAGATTATACGTCCACTAAAAAGAAACACACAAGAAATCTTTTGTATTTCTATGACCATACATCTCAGCCATTAGTCACCCAAATGTGTGACAGTGTGTGTCCCTTCAAATGTGTGACAGAGAACTAAAACAGGTGTCCTCTCGTCAGATCATGGAAGTAAAGTTCTGAATACCATGCAAACTTTTAATTGAGTATCACAAGTTAATGTGAATTTATGCTTTTGAAGTTAAACAGGAAAGTGCAAAATGACACCACATTCTTGTAGAACTAGCAGGGTTCCAGGACTTTCAGCAGAATTTTGTTTCCAAGTGTGGGGACTCCCCCCAAAATAAAAAAAAAAAAAAATAAATAAATTGGTGATCTTGAACTGAACCCGGTAGTGCTGACACAGCTGCTTTGGTGTCATATGGAGCGTCCTGTCACAGTGCGGGTGGTTGGTAGGGAGTGTCATGTACATCCTGACGTCCCACTGGTGCATAGTGGGAACGCAGCATCCTTGGCAGTTGACTGGCACATGAAGGGCATGGGTCCCTGAGAGCCCTGGGTGTCTGAGGAGTAAAACGAGTAACATCACTTATCACATGTGCTAGTTTAGACGTACGACTATGGATTTTCTTGTTCTTGTTTTTTTTATATGAATGTATATATGTTTGTGTGTGTGTGTGTGTGTGTGTACATACACAATCATTATGATTTCTTCCTGTATTTCAATTTTATGTCCCCTTTGAGGTGTGGTACTCTGATATGATGCCCTATTTCTGGATTGGTTTCCTTTTTTTTCTACATTTAGCCATGAGTGAGTTGGGAACCCAGTTACAGGGATGGAGGTGGGGGTGGGGAGCACAGCGAAGTGCTGTCTGGGCAGATGGGCACTTATCCACCCTAATCTGGGCACCAGCTTTGAGACTTGAGCCTGTCACAGTTTACAGTGACCTTTTCTCTGTGTACATGCAAACAAGTTACGGTCCACCATGCGTGCACATACATGAGCTGCAAGCACGGCCCCATGCACAAAGCCTTGGGTCCAGTGTACCAACGGCCTAGTCCTCCTCCACGTCATCCAGTGCTCTGCGTGTACACTGTAAGTGGAAATAGTAATTAAAGTCAGCAGGCAGTGATGATAACAAAGCCCTCTCTTTGATCGCTGGAGAGGTGCATGATGCCAGACTCCTCATTGCTAGCATACAGTAAAGGAACAGCCCAAATTAGAGAGAGAGAGAGAGAGAGAGAGAGAGAGAGAGAACTTGCTCAGCTTTCTCACCATATTTGAAATAAGGGCCTTTACTCAAGGCAGTCTGAAGAGTTTTGGGAGTATGTTGGTGTATGAGGCCCTTTTTTTTTTTTTTTTTTTTGTTTTTTGTCTCTTCTTGTTCCCTCTCCTGCTGTACTCCTGGGCACTTCACTCCTTCAGGTCCCCCTGCCTGGTCCCAGATGCTTCTGGACTCACACTTGGCTACCACTGTACATCACAAGACCGCCCTAGGGTATCCATGGTCCCTAGGTTACTCCTCCCCAGACCCCCCCTTTTGCTGTTGCCGGAGGGGAGAAAAGCAGAGTCTTGACTGAGGACTGCATTTGGGGGGGAACATGCACGGAGCCGCCGAGGTTCCGGTTGCATGGGTATGCACGTGCAGAGGCCATCATCTGAAACCGCTTGGACAGTTGGGTTTCCAGTTTTCTCGGACATGGAGGCACATGCTTTCAGCTGGCCAGTGGGGGGAGGGGGGCACCAGATTATGTGTTAATAACCCATATCTCCAAAAGCACCTCCACCTCGCTGCCACCAGCTGCTGCTGCTAGAGCAGTGCGCATTCACCCCCCCTCCCCCTGGAAGAGAGTGCCCCTGCTTGCCTCCGCTTCCGATGTCCTGGGCTCAAGGCACAAACTCGGGTCATTGGGCTGCCAAGCAATTTCCATTTATCATTGTACGCCATGGAGCAAGACATAGTCTGTGTGTGTGTGTGCCTGTGTGTCTGTGTGTGCCTGTGTGTCTGTGTGTGTCTGTGTGTGTCTGTGTGTGTCTGTGTGTGTCTGTGTGTCTGTGTGTGTCTGTGTGTGTCTGTGTGTGTCTGTGTGTGTCTGTGTGTCTGTGTGTGTGTCTGTGTGTGTGTGTGTGTCTGTGTGTGTGTGTGTGTGTGTGTGTGTGTGTGTGTGTGTGTGTGTGTGTGTGTGTCTGAGTGTGTGTCTGAGTGTGTGTCTGATACTAAAATATTCGTAAGTGGCAATAAGTCACAAAGTGGTTTCCTGTGTCTCCACACAACTGAAGGGATTTCAAGACTGATGTATGTATTCAGTATAGGAAAAAAGTTTATTTAAAAAAAAAAAAAAAAAAGTGTTGTGTTTTGTTCTAACCTTTTTCTCCAGTGTATTTTGAGGGCTTGTTCAAGGTTTGACATTGACAACACTGAAGACCAAAGTCCTCTGTTTATCCACAGGGTTGCTACAGCACAGGGGACGTGGTTCAAGCTTCACCACACTGCCCTCTCACGTGCCACCGCATGACCCTGCACAGGCTGGAATGGCCGCGTCCTGTAGATGATGGGGTTGTTCAGATTCCCTGCGCGCTCTCATGTGAGCGTGCCAACAGAATTCCAGTTTGGTGGTAGCTATTGCGCTCTACATTCCTGTCCCAACAAAAACTAGTCTGAGAACCAGCACAGCTCGGTTCAGACAGGCTGACAGTCAGCCATTATAAAAACCGTTTGTTCAGGCACTTTTGTTGTTTACATCCACTGTCACGGAATACGCAGCTTGTCAGTTTGTTAAAAGCCATATGCCAGGGCCCCACTTACAGAATGAGGTTCAAAAAATGTATCCATTTTTTGTTTCATGCTAATTGAAAGCCTCACTTTGGAGCCAATACTTATCTAGGCCTAGGAGTGGCCTTTCTTTCTTGGTTCAAGCAACCATAGAGGATTGAGTAGCTGGTCATTATGAAGTTCAGTCCTTGCGTGACATCGGACTACAGCATGAACCTTAAGAAGCACTTCATGTCTTCTCCCGAGTCTCAGGAGTTAAGGGCGAAATACACTGCGTGCTCAGTGCCCATCCAAAAGTAGGAGGATGTCCAGGTCATCCAAGGCCGATACAAAGGCCAGCAGAATGGCAGTGTTGCTCAGGTTTACCGAAAGAAATATGTAATTTACATTTAGAGTGTACAGTGAGAAAAGGCCAGCAGTACCCCAGTCCATGTCGGCATTCACCCCAGCAAGGTGGTGATCACTAAGCTTAGACTGGACAAAGAGTGGTAGAGGATCCTGGAATGCAAAGTCAAGTCACAGCAAGGTGGTAAGGTGAAGGGCAAATACAAGGAAGAAACCATTGAAAAATGCAGGAATAAAATCACATTTCTGAAAATGCTAATAAAGATCGTAAAAAGGAAGAAAAAAACAAACTCTAGACCTGGGAGCTAAGAATGACCACCTCGTTCCTCTGATTCTGTTCTCTCATTCCATAATCCAGTGGAACCTGAAGCTGAAGCAGTCAGGAGCCGTGATCCAGAGGTTCACCTAATGGATTTGTTGTGGTGTTTGAAAGTCATTCTATTCCTTGGAACACACAATACTTGCATGTTGTGCGTTGCTGTCCTGTTGACCTGCATTTATGAGCAGACTCTGGGCCTGCAGATGGACAGCATTGGCGGAGAGCAAGAGCTGTTGACGGCATTACATCCCAGTGTAGGAAGAGGACGGTGCCACATCCAGAACCGTACAAGCCCCTGTGAAGGGCCTGGGAGTTTGCCTCTCCCTTGCAAATAGCTGCGGTGTCCAAAGCCACCAGAAGGCAGTGTGGTGCCATCATGTGGGTGGAGGGTGGAGGAAAAAACAGAAAACCATGAGGTGGCCAGTATGTCACGTGGACTCGGACTCTTGTGTCATGCACTTCAGGGACCTCCACCGGAGGGATGATGCGAGTGGGGATGGATGGTGGTGGGGGGGCTGGGAGCTCATCCGGGGTGGTAGGCTGCGACCTAAGGACTGGGCAGCTGACTTTGGAGGATAAAAAGGTATAATGAAAAGCAAAAATTCTGGAATGCAACAACCCCCTCCACACAGTAGGGGAAGGTGGTTGTTTACCTGAAGGAGCTAGTGGGGACTGATGCTCTGGCATCCTTCCCAAATGTATAGACAGGGAAAGAGTTAAAGCGGGTTAAATGGGATGCCCTCCCGGTGTCACGCGCTTAAGGTGTTCTCAGGTTGCCAGGTGTTAGATGGCTGTGACACCCTCACCTAGGATGTCCGCCCAGAAAGAGATGGGTGCTGCCAGTGGGAAAGCTTATAGGGTTTCTGCACCCTTGCAGTGCCAGGGTGCCACCTGACTGTGTGTGGGAATAGTGGGCATTGGCTTATGCTCGCAGTGCCATTTTCCCCTCAGCGCTGAAGGGAGATTTGCTGCCCAGGTTTCTGCCTGGTTAGTAGCTGGCTTCCACTAGAGAATGCAGGCAGGAGCTGGGTGCCAGCTGCTGTTGGAGTTCTGCAGTTGAGTGAGGTCCAGGGCATCAACAAAGCTAGTGAGAGACCTGGGTTGGCACCATGGAGGGACCCCCAGCACTGGGGATAGATCCCAAGGGACTCTAGATTTGAGGGTCCCGTCAGGTGCTCCTGAACCTCTGTCATCTTTCTCCATTGAGTAATATTGGAAAGTTCCACCACATCTGCAAGTGAGAGGTCCCCTAATTTTTTTTTTCTTTTTTCTTTTGAGAGACAAATTCCTCACGCCTTTATTTTTTATATCCGCCCCTTCCCCAATTTAGAAATATAAACATTAAAGACTTTGGGAGGGGGGCAAGAAATTTTTCCCCACTTACCCCAAATCAGTTTGCCACACCACTGCTTAACAGGTGAGCCTGTGCTTTGTGGAACCCTGTTGAACTGGGGGGCAATGGACTTCTAGTTTGAAGGTTTGCAGACATTGGTGGTTGTGGGCAAGGCTTACCTCTAGCATGTCAGAAAGCATGTATTCTTCAGCAGTACCTTTTCAGGCTGTCGGAGGGAGAGCAGTTGCTGTGTTCCTGTGTAGGATTTAAGGCCATCCTAACAGATGCTGGTGGGTCTCCGTCTGCCCCCTCCCCCACTGCTTGCCAGCACCATGGCAACAAGGCTTGATGATGTGGGATAAAGCTGCGTGTTGGAGCAAACTGCCTAATGGGTTCTGTCCCCATGATGGCATCTCGTTAAGCATGGGATGAGGCGAGCTTATCAAACTGAAAAGGGAGGACTGTTCAGGCTTGTTACAGAGGGCCCTTTTCACAAAAGATATTATGCCACAGGCACAGAGTGGAAGAAACTGTTTTGAGAATACAGCCCCGAGAATGTTGATGAATGGTTATCTTTTATCCAGGGCTTAGAGGGATTCCTGAGAGCCAGAAGTATTTCTGCAGTGTGTGTGTGTGTTTTGTTTTATATGGGACCTTTATTGAGCTGGGATGCGCTGGTTTACATGTTTATGTGTTTTTGTCCCCCCACAGCGTTGGATCCTGTGCACTCCTTTGACACCCACGTAAAGAGGGAGGTTTGGGTTGACCCAGGCGGGATTTGAACCTGCAACTCTTTGCTTATAAACCCTGTGCTCCGTCCCACTAACTATTTTTCTCTGTCTCCTCAAGATGGGGGAGGTAAATCCCCATTTTGGGGGGCGAGGGTGCTTAGCCACTTCAGTGCAGTCATGAAAATGAAATGTAATCTAGACGCGTCTCCACAAATGATTGTGGCAGGGTGCAACCATGGGGACCTATTCACGGGGTAGGAGATGATCCATAGGGAAAATAATTGGGGGGGCTGTGACATTAATGGAATCTGTAATGAAAAAGACTAATAATATTCATTTATATAGCACATTTTATACTCCCTGTATTCCCAAAGTACTTTACAAGCAAAGAGAGTGACTAGCAGTACAGTGACTAGTGGCCACCAGTCCGGTCATCGACACCCACACACAGCCGTGGACAACTGCCTGAATCATTTTGGGAGGAGAGGAAATGATGGCCAGGATGCTGGGAAAGGTCTCCTACTTTTGCAAAATATGTTATGGGTTATTTGTCTTTCATCTGGACACCCACCAGTATAGTACCCAGAGATGTACCGAAGGGGCCTTGGTATAACATCTCCTCCGAAGGATGGCACACCCCAACAGTACAGTACCCTCTTTGTACCGCTTTTGAGTACCAACTTTCGGGGTACGAGCCCGTAAGTTCTAGTGTGGGACTAGAAGCCAAGTGAGTCAGTCTGGCATGCTGTAGGATTACACTTTTTACTGATGGTTTACAGTAACATACTGACTCTTGTGCAGCTGACTTCTTCTCAGATAAAGTAGAACGGGTGACCTTGCTAATGCCAAGCCAAAAAGTAAGTGACTCCTCCGGTCTCCTGCTGAGCAGGGCTTGTTTAGATCACATTGACTGATAGATAAACGCTCAGTTTGGGAACTGTACTTAAAGAAATGCTGAGCCGAAGGAAATTGTATCGGCTAGGTTTTTGGAGGACAGGCAGATCCACTTCATAATCAGTACTTCATTTGGATTTTGTTTGGGGGGGTGGGATTGTTCCAGATTTGTTTCTAATGACATTGCTTGATTGTTATCTGCAGAGCTCTGGCAAGACGTCCAGAGTACAGAGCTGTTTCACATTCAAACTGAAGAGGCCAGTCCTTCAGGATTTGATATTCTCCTTTGGAGTCTCTCTCTTGCTCTTTTTTTTATTTTTTTGTCTTAGTACCGGAACCCCCACGGGAACCAGAACTTTTGGGTTTGGCAAAACAGGTTTGTACTACTGATGCACGGTGGTATCTGTGCACCCATAGGGTATATAGTGGTGTCAGTCCTAACTGCCTCTCCCCCCCCCTGCTGTCAAAGCGCAGTACTTTCCTTCTTGGGGATTAGAACACCAGCTTGTATCCCAGTAGTGGTCTGGTCTGTTGTGTTTCTATCTCCATATTTAACAATTGTTTTTTTTTTTTTTTTTGGTTTTATAACAGTTTGTCATTTAAATTGTCAGGCTTTCTCACAGCCTTTCTACACTTAACAATGCTTAGAAGCCGGTGTGGCAAGTAGTGAGTCTGAAAAGTCTAGATGCTCTGGCAGTGAGGTGAGTCTGATCACCAGCTCTCTCTTGGTGAGTGTGCTAGTACAGGGCAGTCTGAGTGAAAAGATGTCAGTTCTCTCGAAAACAGCCCAGCTCACACTCTGTGTTGGGCTTCAGAAAGCCTTCGACCTCTACGTCGCTCTTCGCATAAAAAAAAAAGTAAAGAAAAGTGGAAGGAACAAGTCTAGTTCTCACCACTGTGCCCGAGGCAGCCCTCTCCCTTGGGTGCAGGCGTACCAGTGTCCCCTCTTTCATTGCCTTCGAGGAGGGATGATATTACGCTGGACTGCTTCACACCGCCCAGGATGGGCTCCTCCGCTTCCAGTATCCCCTCTACCTTCAGAGGGATGTCTTGGATGACAACAAGCAGAAACAGCCGCTCAAAAAGTACTGCAGAGCTGCAGAAAAAAGGAACAGCCAACAACCGAGCTCCGACACCACACTGGCAATCAAAATCCAGGGCCGCAATATTGTTAACATGTATGTTATCAAATAGTAGAAAGGGTTGAAAACTTTAAGGCAGCAACAGTGGAAAAATAGTCGCCTGACATGCCATCCGTAAAGTGCGTCTTCAGCAAGGGTGATGGTACCTACAGGGGAAAACTTAAGTAGTGCTATGTTAAAGTGACAGACTATTAACAAATTAACATCTGAAGTGGCAGTACATGGAGAAATGTGGTTCAAATTGTGATTGATGTTGCTTTCTTTATCTTGAGGCAGAATTGCATGGTGTCGGTTTTGATCCTGCACCTCAGATTAGATTGTACTTTGCTGGCTTTGTAGCTGTATTTGCCCTGTATTAGCTGACCTGTGTGACAATAACTTTATAGGAGCATAGACTGTTAAACATTATACAATAGATATGAAAAAATCCTGTAACCTGATTGGTCTGCTAAGGTCTATACCCATTAGTATAATCCTGCAGTAACCCACAACTGTGGAAGAGCATTTATAAAAAAACATTAACACATTTTAAAGTCTCTCTTAAACATGGGTCCATTGTATAATCGTGAAAAAAGGTACACCAGGACGTGGGTAATTGCAGGATTCTCGTGTAAATACCCCAATAACCCACACCCGGTTAGGCCTTATTGTGTAGCTGTACCATGAATCAGCAGTGCACATTAACTGTATGGTGCGTGCTTAATGAAATTTCATGTGTGTATTCATTTTACCGTATGTTTTAACTCTTTATGATGGTATTTAGGTGTCAGTAAGTTTTTGACCCACAGGGGTTTAATCTTCTCCCCTCCCCTCCCCGAGATGCTGGCACTCTCCCTGCCCCATTTGATAGTCTTCTCCTTCCCCGTTGTCTTGGTAGCAACCTCCCAACCATGACTGCCGTTGGCTGGCTGCCTCTCCCTGTACTGGGTCTGTGGCCTATGGTTCGAGAGTACCATCCCCACACTGTTCCTTCCACCTCCCTGCTAAGGTGCCACAATCAGCCACTTGGGGGGGAGGGGCCTTGCTGGGACACAGTTTTCCCAGAACCCTTCACTGCCCAACTGCACGGGTCGCTGATGTGGAGGTGTGACGCCTCTCTGCTGGCCAAGGTAATTCGACCTCTGGCTGCTTGCTTGCGAGCATTCCCAGGTTTGCTTTTGAAAATGGGTCTCCAGTTTGCCAGTGCAGGGCTTGACCACCAAGTGTCTGGCCAGCCCTGGTAGGAAGAGTTGTTTTGGTAAGCTGTTTTGTTTCTTATCATTTTCAGGCTGTCAGTGAAGAGTTTCTGTGTAACAGTCCCCGTTTTATCTTTGTCCTTAAAGTGTTCTGCCCCGAGCAGTGCCGACTGCACTTTTTATTCTGGGTTTGTTTCTCTGTTCATTCGAAAATTGAGGAAAGGAAAAAAGAGCCTTTGGGTAGGGGCTGTGTAGAAGACTGACTGGAGTGATGTACTGCTCTGCAGCTGTTGTGAAAAGGATCTGGAGGACAAGGCAGGGGTTAGGAGGGTCAAGAAACAGCAGTTAGGTTACCTAAACACAGCATCCTGGCTTTATTTAAAGGCACATGCCAGCAAGAGGCATGCCAGCTTTGAGGAGCGTGCATTGGGCAACTATAACCATCATTTGCCTTCCCCCAGTGGTTGTTCTCTATTTTCAGTGACCGCTGCTTGCTCCCTTCATGCAGCAGATTGCTAGAATAGATGACCTGGCTCTCGCATACCTTTTGAAAGCTAGCCACTAAGCCCCTTAAGGTGAAGTATGCTGTTCACATTTGCTGCCGGCTGCAGATGTAATGTGAAACAGTTTTGGTAAGATAATCATTTGAGCCAGCCTGGTGGCACTGAGGGTTGAGGTGCTGGACGCCACACCTCACGCCACACCGGCGGCCTGGGTTCGGGAATGGGCTTGGGTCATCGGGGGTCGGCTGGGGGGGTGAGGGTAGGAGTGGGATTGAGCAGCTGCAAGACAGTTCTTCCATCCCGAGGGAGGGACGTTGCCACCCCCCCCCCATATGACTGCTATCAGATGGAGGCCTGGTGGCAGTGTCAGCTGGTGGGCGTTACGAAGAGAGGGTGTTGCAGGAACGCAGTGTACATGTACCTCCTGCATCCGCAACAGGGGAAGGGAGAAAATTGGTCTGGCTGGCTCTGTGATGATCCTGGCGGCAACTGCCGAGATTGGGACGCAGTCTGAGACGGATGTGAGCCCCGGGGGGGGTGGGGCCGCAGAGCCCTGCCTGCCAGCTCCTCGGAAAATGGGGATAAAATGTATATGGGGGGGAAAAAAGAACATAATCATGTCACAGCACATAGGTGTGGAACCAGGAGGATCTTACTACTGTTGTGTCTAAATTAAAGCCACAGGTTTTGGCTAGATACAATGACTGAGCACAGAGAGCTGTATAGCTGCTTGGGGGATTATTTTTTAACCCTTGATTTTCTTCTCCTCTTTTCTCACATCTCCCACTTCGACAGTCAGAAGACAAGCATAATAGGCCGGCCCGGCTGCTCAGAATGGGATGGGGGTGGCCACCCCCATACCTGCCACGCAAACTCTGGGTCCTCCCGAGGGGGGGCTGGCTCCGCCACTTCCTTTCCACCTGGTTTGTTGTTACCATGGACAGGTGGGTTCTAGAAGTGGTCGGCCAGGGACTGCCTTTGGAATTCGAGCAGTAGTCACCAAGCCAAGCCTGACCCCATGGGAGGAGATGGTGTCCGTACACACTCAGTCGGCTCTTCGAGATGACATTGCCCAACTCCTCCATGAGGCCAGAGTCACGGACCCCCGGTCAACCCAGGGTTCGTTTCCAGGTACTTCCTAGTCCCAAAGTGGACGGGGAGCTGGCACCCTATTCTGCACAACCTGAACCAATTTCTCAGGCCTCACACATTCAGGATGGTAACTCTGTCCCAGATCATACCATCTCTCGAGCAGGACATGTGGTTTTGCTCGCTGGATCTCCAGGACACATTCTTTCACGTTCCAATCCGTCTGTCTCACCAAAGGTTCCTTCGCTTCCAAGCAGAAGGAGCCCTATCAGAGTTCCAAGCCATGTCATTCGGCTTGTCATCGGCCACATGGGTCTTCACCAAATGCATTGCAGTGGTGGCGCCCCATCTTCAGCATTGAGGGGTCAGAGTTTACCACTATCTCAACGACTGGCTCTTAGCGAGTTATTCCAAACAAGAGGTGGAGAGGTCCAGGGATCTGGCCCTCCAGACCTGCAGCGACCTTGGTCTCCCGGTCAACGAGGCCAAGTCAGAAATCGTACCTTCGCAGGTGATATGCTTCATCGGGGCAGAGCTTGGCACTTGCTGAGCCAGAGCCTGGCTCCCGACGGACAGGGCAGAGGTTCTCTTCTCCTTTGCCCAGTCATTTCTGGTTGGGCACTTGTGCCCTGCTCGGGACTTTCTGCACCTTCTGGGGTACATGGCAGCCTGCACCACTGTGGTCCAGTGGGCCCGGTGGCATATGCACCCCTTTCCATGGGAGCTGGCCAGCCAGTGGTCCCAGCGTCTTGGTCATTTCGATCAGCTGGTCATAGTGACCCAGAAGATGTGGGACTCTCTCCAATGGTGGACCATCCTAGCACATTTGCAGGAAGGGATACCATTTGTCCGTCCTGAGCCGACTGTCATTCTTACGACCGATGCCTCTCTCATGGGCTGGGGTACCCACATGGGGAATCACAGAGCCCACGGGTTCTGGACCCCCAAGGAATCCCGATATCATATCAACCTGCTGGAGCTCAGAGCAGTCAGACTGGCACTGTCAGCATTCATTCCACTCCTTCGGGGTCAAGTGGTGCAAGTCCAGACTGACAATACCACGACCATGTACTATCTCAACAAACAGGGCGACACACACTCCCGGCTGCTGTGCAGGGAGGCGATCCGCATCTGGACCCTCATGAGCTGACTGGAGGCAGATCTCCTAGCCATCCATGTGGCAGGAGCCTCAAACCAACTGGAAGACGCTCTCAGCCGTGTGGGTGAGACGTCCCATGAGTGGTTTCTCCATCCAGAGGTAGTACACAGCCTGTTCTCCCACTGGAGCAAACCTCAGGTGGATCTGTTCACCTCCAGGGAGAATGCAAAACTGAGGCTGTTTCA
The DNA here is from genome assembly GCA_016271365.2 of Neoceratodus forsteri. Taxonomy (NCBI): domain Eukaryota; kingdom Metazoa; phylum Chordata; order Ceratodontiformes; family Ceratodontidae; genus Neoceratodus; species Neoceratodus forsteri. The sequence continues at coordinate 26,753,461 of JADMNL010000026.1, read as the reverse complement.
TGCCTGCCCCCCCAGCAGGGCTCGCTGCAGGGGGATGCCTTCTTGAGGCCATGGACCCCAGGCCTCTTCTGTGCCTTCCCTCCACTTCCCTTGGTTCACAAAGTAGTTCTCAAGGTCAGGAGGGACAAGGCACAGGTGATCCTGGTAGCCCCAGACTGGCCCCACCAGTTCTGGTATCCAGATCTCCTCTGCCTCAGCTCCAGGCCTCCGAGGCATCTTCCAGTATGCCTAGACCTGTTATCAGTCAGTCAGGGGAAGGTATTCCATCCGGACCTTCAATCCTAGCACCTGGCAGCCTGGTTCCTGAGCGGCTAGTGTTCCAGGCTCTGGGTCTCTCTGAGGATGTACTCACTGTAGTGGAAGCATCCAGGAAGGAGTCAACCAGGAGGTGCTATGCCTTCAAATGGAAAAGGTTTTCCATTTGGTGTCAGGGCAAGAGCTTGGACCTTTTGTCCTGTCCAGTGGCCTAGTATCCTGGACTACCTTTAGTCGTTGTCCAAAGGCGATCTTCAGTCCACAACCCTTAAGATGCACCTGGCAGCCATCTCTGGTTACCAGGCATGGGCCGGTCAGCAGAAGGTGGCACAGGAGAAGGTGGTCTGGCGTTTCTTTAAAGGCCTCGACCACATATCCCTTCCGGTGCGTGAACCTCCACCTCCATGGGATCTACTGCTGGTACTGGCAAAGCTCATAGCAAGCCATTTGAACCTATGCACAGGTGTGAGATGTCACATTTGTCATGGAAGACTGCCTTCTTGGTGGCTATCACATCAGCCAGAAGGACTGGGGAACTACAGGCGCTCTCTGTCGAGTCTCCCTATCTGGTCTTCCACAGGGACAAGGTAGTTCTGCGTCCCCACCTGAAGTTCCTTCCGAAGGTGGTGTTGGAGTGTCACCTTAACCAGGTATCAACTCTGCTGGTGTTCTCTCCGAACTACACCTTGGAGGTCGAGTACAGGCTCCATACTCTGGACCTGAGATGAGCGGTCTCTCATTATAAGGATCGGATGGCTGAAGTTTGGGGAGAGGTTTGTCAGCTGTTTGTCACCTACTCTGCAGACCTACAGCAAAGCAGACGATTGGCAGATGGATTACATCCTGCATTGATCTCTGCTACCGGTTGGCGGGCAAGGAGCCTCCCATAGGGATAAGAGCTCTCTCCACCCGCCATACTGATGCATCGGTGGCTGCTTCCAGGGACATTCCTGTCCAGGAAATCTGCAGGGATGCTACCTGGAAGACCGCAAACACCTTCATTACCCACTACCACATTGACCTAGAGTCACACCAAGATGCTGGTTTTGGGGCCTCAGTTCTCCAATCTCTGTTCTCCAAGTAAGTATAGTGGGGGTGGGCGCGTTGCCTCCCTCCTCCCACGGAACTGCTTGGAGTCTGCCAAACAGTGTGGATAGAACAACATATCCTCGATAGAAAAACAGGTTACTCACCTGTAACTGTAGTTCTAGGAGTGGTATATGTTGTTCATCCACACAAACCCACCCGACCTCCCCAGCTTTGACGCACAACCTAAGCTTCCAGCGGGCAAGGTCTGGCATCAAGGGGTGGAGCCGAGGCATATACCACCTGGGTGGGTGGGAGGAGCCAGCTTAAAGACCTTCCGGCAAGATTCTTAAAGGGAAAGGACATGCCAAACAGTGTGAATGAACAACATATACCACTCCTAGAACTACTGTTAAAGGTGAGTAACCTGTTTTTTTGCAATAATTCTGCAGATCAGCAGTTCTCAAATTTCACCCATCCCAATACAGTGGATGCTGGTGTGTCTCAGCACTGTATGTGAATGATGCCCCTTGCAGCCTTTGTGTGCCAGAAGCACCCCCCCCCCTTTTCGGGTCAGGGGTCCTCTTACCCAAAGGCTGCATGATTCAACACTCTTGTAGAGAGACACATGTGTCCACATTTACACGTCTCACAGGGCCTGTATACAATCATATGACCCACACCAGATACGTACCTGGGAGTTGGTCGCCCTCTTGGGTCTCACCTGCAAGGGATAGGTTAATGTGGAAACCGGCTCATGGAGCAGTGTCGGCAGTGGCTGGAACTGGGGTGTGGTGACACCCGGAAGCTCCTCTTGGGTGTGACAGCACTAGGACAGTGGAAGGAGGCTCCAGGTCTGTTCTGAAGTAGGACAGTGGACGGCAGCAAGCATAAAACTCCATTTTGCAAGGCTGTCCTGGTGGTGTGGCTGCAGCGTGGCCTGCTGCCAACTGGAAGTGGGGGTTCATGTGGGATCCTCCCAGAGTACCAGACTGGAGCTGGCTGTGGGTTGGACACATCGCAGACGTGAAGTACTCCACTTCTGGAGATGCACACCCCCTGTTTGGCCGACGTTACAGCCAGAAAAAGGGCACAGCCTGGACACCACCTAACACTGGAGTGGTGGCAACAGGGAGATCCAAATTGGGGGGGGGGATATCAAAGTACAAAAAACAATTGTGCAGGTGGAGACCACCACATTAATTTCTCTTGTCAGATTTGATCCCAGCCATCTCAGTGTGAAGGGCCATTGTTCTGCCCTGCCAAGGCCACTCGGTAACCCCCTTCCCCAATTACCACCACCGTGTCTCTTGAGATTAAAACCTCAGATGTTTAGCTGAGGCACCACTTCCTGCTCTGAACTCGCGCTTGGGGTCACTGAACTGAAAGGGCTCCTCATTGCTTCTTTCATTAGGACCTGCATCTGCTAAGTCAGTGAGCAACAAGAAGTTAATGTTCTGGTGTTCTTATTACCCTGTTTAACTGTCGTCCACGCATTAACTGACCAGAGGGTCAGCCAGTCAGAATGGAGAGAACTAGTTTTCCATTTTTTGGCCCCTGTAGTTAGAACTGCATCAGGGTTCAGTGGTTCTCTCGTCTAAAGCAGATACCAAAATGAGCTCAGTTAAGCAGTCTTTTAATTTTAACACGATGAGCCTGGAAAGGGTTTTTGAACAGTGGTGGGGCACTTCAGTATACCAGATGTAGATTGGAACCTCCCAGCTGCGGCTTCAGCTAGAAGCAGAGACATCCTGGACTCCCTGCAGGAGGGTTTCTGAGACCACTAGTCAGTGAACCCACTCGTGATGGAGCAGTACTGGACCCGGTACTAACAGGGACAGCATTGCAGAAGTCGGGCTGCGAGGCTACCTGGGGACAGCGATCACCGTACAGTGTGGTTCAAGATGAGGAGAGCTGCGGAATCGAACCAGACAAGGGCAAGGGTCCTGGACTTCAGGAGGGTGGATTTGGATGAATTCCTGTGGGATGACTTGGGGGAGGACCTGACTGAGGTGGTGGAACAGTGGGCGAACTAAAAAGGGCCACAGTGAGGGCAGCAAACCTCAGTGTCAAGCAAGTGAGCAAAAGGAAAAAAGAGACCACTACGATTCACAGAAGAGGAGGTGGTAAAGGTTAAAAGGGTAGAATTCAAAAGGTATAAAGAGATGCAGAGGGAGGAGGATAAAGAGGGGTATCGGGAGAAACAGAGGGAAGCAGGGAGAGCAGTCAGGAGTGTGAAGGCACAAACTGAAGAGAGAATAGGCCAGGCAGTGACGAAGGGGGACAAGACATTTTTTAGGTGTGTGAGCTAAAGGAGAGAAGACCAGGGTGGGATCATAGGATTAGAAAGGGAAAGGGGGGGGGAGGAACTGTGCCAAGGGAGGGAGGTCCAGGAAAGGGAAGACATCCTGAACAAATACTTTTTTAGTGTTCATGGAAGAAGGAAAAGACAAGGGGCCACAAAAAAGCAACAGGAGTATTGAAGGGAGGGAGGTGGACACTAGTCCATTTGTCAGAGGAGAGAGTCTCGAAGGGACTTGCTAATCTGAAAGTGACAAGGCAATGGGGCCAGATGGGGTGCATCCAGGAGTACTGAGGGAGCTCAGGAAGGTACTGGCTGCACCTCTGATGGTCGTGTTTAACAACTCATTGGAAACAGAAGTGGTTCCGGAGGAGAGCAGGTGTAGTTCCGCTTCACAGGACTGGTAGCAGGGAGGAGGCTGGCAGTTATAGGCCAGTCAGCCTGACATCGGTGGGGGAAAAGGTGATGGAATCACTGCTGAAGGAAAGGATTGTGGAATACCTTGAATCCAGTGGGTTACAAGCCCCGAGATAACATGGATTGTGGAGGTGGGGTGGGGGGGGGGCATGTCAAACAAATCTGGTAGCATTTCTTTGACTGGGTGACCAAAGAATTAGATCAGGGTGGAGCAGTGGACATGGCCTACCTAGACTTCAGTAAGGTTTTCAACACCGTTCCACATAGGAAGCCTCATAAGCAAGCTGGGAGTAACTTAGAAGTGGGTCCAAAGGTGGTAAACTGGGTAAGAAATTGCTTAGGGGATAGATGGCGGAGAGTGGTAGCAAACAGAGTTCACTCAGAGTAAGGGAGGGAGGGTGACCAGTGGGGTGCCTCAGGGATCAGTGCTGGGACCAGTCCTGTTTAATAAGTGACATTACAGAGGAGCTGGAAAGGATGTCTGCTCCTTTAAGAATTGCACAAAAATCTGCAGCAGAGTGGGCACTTCGCAGGCGTGGAAAGGACGAGCAGAGACCTGAGAATGCGAGGAGTGGTGAGTATGGCAGGTGGGTTTCACTGTGAAAAAGTGCAAAGTGATGCACTTGAGGCACAGAAACCTGGGGGAGTACAAAATGGGAGGAGTGGTACTAATGACCACCAAGTAGGAAAGAGACCTGCAGGTAATCATATTGAATGATCTAAAGGTGGGCAGGCAGTGCAACAAGGCAGTTGGGAGGCTAATTGGGATGCTGGAGTGCATTGGGAGGGGTATCACGCAAGCAGAAGGAGGTGGAATCAGGCCCCAGATGCCAGTTCTGGAGAATGAATCTCCGGAAGGACTTAGGCAGGGTGGAGGTGGTCCAGAGGAGGGCTACCAAAATGTTGCAGGGTCTACATCAGAAGCCTTATGAGGAGAGACTTAAAAGACCCAAATATGTGTACCTTGGAAGAGAGGAGGGAGAGGGGGATAGGATAAAGAACTTTAAACACCCCAAGGGGGTAAATAAGAAGACACTCAAGGACAGGGAGGCATGATAAGAAACTGGAAGGGGGTAGATTCAGGAGAGATGTGTGAGACAGTACTCCACAGAGAGAGTGGTGGAGGCCTGGAATGGTCTTCCAGCAGAGCTGGTGAAGGTGAAGACAGTGGTGGGGTTCAAGAATGCATGAGATGGGTATAAGAGATTTTAGGGAAGGGAGAGTGAATGGGCAGGACATCGGGTAGGATCTGCGGTGATCAAATCAGCAGACTAAGTGGGTCAAGCGGTCCTTACCTGCCATCAAAAATTCTAGGTTTCTGTATTTGTATTTTCCTCCCCCTTCCCTAGAATGCATTGCTTGAAAACATCTGGTTTGAGTGTGATGATCGTGATAATGCGATCAGAGGCTGTCCGCATGCGAAGCGGACAGCTGCCTCCCTGGAGCAGGAGTGCTGGTGCCTTCTACGGTGGGTGCACTTAATTAGGGGGTCCAGAATGGGTGGGGGGGCAGGTGGGAGTATGTGAAGATGCCAGTGCTATTTCATGACCGTGAAACAGCAGGTCTATAGACAAGAAACAAAAGATTTTGAAGCTGAGGCAGACATAACTTTTTGTAACAGTCTGACTTTTCTTTTTATGCCCTGCTGTCGTCCCCCCTACCCCATTTTTTCCCCCTCATTCACTGAGAAAGCTCAGCGCGCAGTTGGGACCAGTAGAATAAGCTTGATCCATGTACTGTTTGTCACTGTTACGAGTTAAACAGACTTGCACGCACATAGACGTCCTCCCACAGCTCAGTCTGTCATTCGCATCATCATCAGAGGGTGAGGGTGGGGAGGTACTGGGAAATGTAGAACAATGGCATCACAGGCAAGGGGGAGTGGTGGTCGCAGGATCAAATAAAACGACACAAAAGTAAGTAAATGGAAAACAATATATTTTATTGTGTTTTTCTTAGTTGGAACCTCAAGGTCTTATAGCAGTTCTGCAGGGGAGCGGAGAGTTCCCCAGACAGCCATCTTATGAGCACACAGAAAAAGAGAAACACTCCAGAAATAAGAAGTAATGACAGACTACTTTTGGAAATTAAAAAAAAAAAAAAAAATGTTCTGCTTGAATTTGATTGGTACTGCTAGCTCTTTAAGGATGATAAGGTCCCTTAGTAGCCCAGCAGTTCCACAGGGGGTTGAGGGGGAAAAAGGCACTTCAGATCTGCCGTTCCTCTCTGTAGGTGTTTGGGTGGGGTGGGATTTGGACTGCAGTCCAGTTGCTTGCTTTCAGTATCCCCTAGAAAGCAGAAGCTGTTATTCTCATTTAGCAGAGTTGACATACGAGTCTCGGGATTTTCCTTACTGTTGGCCCCTGAGTAACATGCAGCCCTTTGGCCTATGCTGGGAATGATTGAAGGTAGAGCGTGCCGCTGGTGGTAAAGCCATTGGAGCACATCCAGGGTACTCCAGAACCTGACGGGATGCAGAAACAATGGCTCACGTGTCTAGGGCTCTTAGCTCGACTCCACACCAACACAAATCCATTTGATGTGGTTTCATTAGTGGGGGGTGGGGTGGCATCATTTGAAACAGACACACAACCTCTTTGGAATTAACCATGTCTTTCCCAGGCTACTTCCTTGCATGGGATAGGCCCTGTTCACACTGCACCACTCAGATCCCGTAACAGATAGAAACTGTTACAACCGGGGAGCGGTGCAGTGTGTCCACACTGCTGCGGTGTCAATTATGGGACCGGCACCGCTGGTCCACACTTCGGGAGCTGGGTGACCATTACCATGGTACCCGATCCCACAATGCATCTCGCACTGCACTAGGGGACTGGTGCCACGCGTCCACACTACGCCCGGTAACGTTACCGAGGCGTAACCAGTTTCATAACCATTGTTGAAACCACCTCATATGTGGTTTCAGCAACGGTTATGAAAACGCCTTCTGTAACGTTACAGGTGTAAACGCAAACCATTGCGGTAACAGTTTGGGCACTGTGTAACATTACAGAGGGGTAGTGTGGACAGGGCTATATAGTGTTGCAAAGTTCAGTCCTGTGTGCTTTTCTGGTTTACCACTTCGTCTGGTATCATGAGGGTGGGGGAGACTTCTCTGATGTTCTGGTTGTACACAAATAAAATAACAGATAAACCAAGAGGGGACCCTTGTGATACCACAGATGCTCTTGTGGTCTGTGAATGTGCAGGGATCTCAGAGTTAAAAATTCAGCCCTGTTGTATGTCCTTTCACATTTTTTATAGTGTAGGGCTGCTCACTTTTCTGTCTGAAACCTTTCCAGTTTGCAAATTGGTGGTTATGGTGAACATTAAGAGTAAGTTTGAGTGATCACACAGCCTTTCCTGACATCAGTGTGCTGTTTTGTGCTGTCAGTCTGTCATTTAAATGATGCTTTAGCTTCCTGATGTCAGAGTGACGGTTGTGTTCCCATGGGAAACAAGTGGTCCGGCCGTGCCTATTTTTAGGATTCTCTTCCTGTTAGCATTTGTCGGGCCAGGCAGTGGACAGAAAATGTTTACCCTGTTTTGAAATGTGGAAAATGTGAAATGGCTGATCTTGTGTCTGCAATATTGTATAACTAAAAAAACTGTAACATCTAGCTGTCATTCTATGCCTATATGTATTAAGGGCCAGATATTCAAATGGGGATTGTGCCTGGCACAAATCCCGATGCGCCGGAGCCCTTCAGTAATGTATGCGGCACAGGTGGGGCGTGCCCATGCATACTCTGCACATCCCGATATTCAGCCTGGGATGTGCTGAGTCCATGCATGCGCAACCCCTACTTGCGCCGCACACAGGTGAGCCAAAAAAAAAAAAGGAACAACGGCTGGCCACCCACAGGTGAGCTGCCATATTGCAGGGCGCAATACATCAGCTGCACCTCCGTGGCGGCGGCGCCTCCCCCATGCCCAATCATGGGCATCTGTTCAGAATAATAACGTCCAATATCCCTGGTGATCCAGTGGACCGCTGTCAACCCGATCGTGGACATTTGTAATAATAATGAAATCCAGTATCCCTGGTGGTCCAGTGGACCGCTCGCAGCCCGATCGTGGGCATTTGTAAGATTAAAATTAAGTACAATATCCCTGGTGGACCAGTGGTATCCCCCTCCTCACCTGCCCACTGAGCCCCACTGCCCCCCCCCGGTCAGCAGCGGGTGGCAGCACCCCACCGCCTGCCACCGCCCGACTGACACTGTGGTGCTATCGCCCATTGGTCTACATGCGAGCCAATGGCGTAGCTCGTCATTACTACATATTCCAGCTATGTGAATGGATCCATCTCACATATCTGACTGTGTGAGTATGGTACGGGCTGCACCCCATTGGCTCACGCCAGGACCAGTGGGCGACAGCTACCCACAGTGTCAAGTCAGCAGGCGGCAGGTGGGTGGGTGCTGCTGCCCACCGCTGACCGGGGGGAGCGGGGTAGTGGGGCTCAGTGGGCGGGGGGGTACAACTGGACCACCAGGGATATAGGACGCGATTTGTTTTTACTTAAGCCCACGATCGGGCTGTGGGGCAAATTGCCACGCTGTGCAGGGGGCGTCGGTCCCCAACAGCTGCTGCCTGGCAGGGCGCTACGCTAAGTTGCCGGGATCGCACGCCTGCATGCAAATGGGTTTTAATGACATGCAATGGCCCATTTGTGCCCTGCATGCATTATGGCCCCATTTGCATGTGCACTTTGAATATCGTGGTTGCTGCGCATAGCCGCAACGGAACTCTGCGCTTAGGGCATCCCCTGCTCCTCTGGCCACTGCACCATGTGCACCGGGTGACCAGGGTGCAATATTCCAACGATGCTGTGCCATGCGCAGCTCCGTTGAATATCGCCCTGTCAACACCCCTGCGCAGCCAAGTTGCGCTGCTCCCAGGCTTGCGCCACAGCCTGGCATAGTCCGAATGTCTGGGCCTAAGTGTTTGTTTGTTTTTCTGATGCAGAGCCTTTGTAAATGAGTCCCTGACTCAAAGGTTGTAATCCTAAAGTCTGTTAAATAAATAAAAACGAAGGGGGGAAAAAAATGATGCAGTGCTCTCACAGGAAATGGATCAAAGTAAGCTACCCTAAACTGAGTCTGGTGGGGAAAAAAGAACGTATTGCATTTCTTATTGAAAACAAACAAGATACATTTTGTATGGGGATTATTATGGCCAAGAAAAAGCTGGTCATTGCATAAGCAGCTAGGAGCCTGTACCGGGTTTTTCCAATTGGCTGTATTATGTTTTAATGATGCCTGCTTGCGCAAGAGCTAAAAAAGAAGTGAAAGAAATAAAGGAAACGTTAACAATTGAATTGCTCCCTGTGCAGTCTCTTATGTGTTTTGCTGCACAATGTCCCCTGCTTTGGAGACTGTTCTAGATTTTAACAGCTCCTGCATTTCTGAACACTTAACTAGAGCACCTGTAATGGGCATCACACACAACTGTCCGATCACAGTTGCAAACTCCAGCAGAGCTAGCTACTCACTTTTTGACCTTGAGCAAGTCACTTAATGTGCTAATGCTCCAGTCCACCCAGCTGCAGAAATAGGTGGAAGCAATTATTCCCTCCTTAAATTGTTCATTTCGTCCGTCCTGATGGCGCTGAGGGTTGAGGCACTGGTCGCCACACCTCGCACCATGCTGGCTACCCGGGTTCTGGAACGAGGCAGGGCTGCCGGGGATTGACAGGGGAGGGAAGGGATTGAGCGTCCGTGGACAGCTCTCCCTTCCCTGCGGAGGGTTCGGAGGATGCGCCGCCTGTAGGGTGCAGCACAGTTTGCGGGCGCACGGTGTAAGGGGAGGTCAGCGGGTGGTGGCACGCTGTGTCCAGCCACCATTGCACGCTCGAGCCCTTGGGGGGGGGGGGCAGGCAGAGAAGGAAAAATTAGAAAAAGCCCTCTGCAGAGCTGAGAGATGTAGGAGACTCTGGGGGAAAGTCCACATCCCATCGCCAACCCAGCGCACCAGTGGACTCCACGGCCCGACCTGACGCCAGGTCGGCCCCTCTAATTACAGATAAGGTCGCCAAGGGAGGGGGTGATCCAGGGGGGGCTGGACCTGCCTGGTCAGTCGGGAGAGGACACTGGCAAGCGAGGGTTCAGGCTGGGAGTAGAGACTTACCCGAGTCTGGAAGGATGCCCGGCCTGCAGAGTGAAGAAATAGAGAAAAAAAAAAAATGTATTGTTCATTTTGCCCCGATGAAGGATGGTGTCTCATGACCAGTAGTACATATGAAAAATTTTCTTAATAGTTAACTAGAATACCTATTATGGGCATCAGACGCAGCACTCGTGTGTGGGACAGAGCTGAAAGTACACAGTATTTTCTAGCTCTCCTTTCTGGTCTTGTGGACACTACATGTGGAAAAAAAAAATACAGATGAACTTCATGCACGTCCAGTAGGTGCACATTTCATTCCCCCCCCCCCCCCAAAAAAAAAGCAGCTTTTCTGTGTTCTGGCCTTTTAAACGCTAAACCTGATTTCATAGCCCTTTTGATACCATGCCTAACAATTTGGCCACAGTTCAGCAACTAGTGTCAGGGAGCTGGGCCAAATCCAAAATAAAAAGTCAACTGCCAGAGATGTTATTTGGAAAGCTAGTTATCGAATCAGCCAGCTTGGTAATTCTGTTATGGGGAAAAAATATGTGGAATATCTACGGAAAAACAGTGGCAACCCCTACTTTTCAAACACAGAGAGGGATGCTATTTTGATTTTTTTTTTTTCCAACTGTCCCATAAATAAACACCTCGCTTTTTCAACTATCTGAGTAACGCAACTCAACTGTGTACTGACACAGAGGTTCTGAAAAAGAAAAGCAGTTGGAGATGAAAGCTGGGTGGATTTTTTTTTTTTTCTTTTTTGCGTTTTCTTTGCCAAGCTGCGGTCTACAAATTCTGCCTGGCCCGATGACATTGCTTTTGATACACAGAAACCCAAAGTTATAGTGTGTGTGTGTGTGTGTGTGTGTGTGTGTGTGTGTGTGTGTGTGTGTGTGTCCGTCTGTCCGTCCGTCTCAAACTAATTGTGTCTGAATTGGATTTCTCTGTTGCAATAGACTTTCACCCCTGTTCTGGACCGTGCAGAGATCTCAAGCTTAAGTTGTTCTCTTTCATCTGTTTATAATTTACAGACTATTTCATACATGAGCTGGTTTACTCATGGGTTCACAAACTGCCAGCTGCATTGATACAAATTGACGGCCAGCAAGACACTTATTAAACTGGTACAGGGGACATGTAGTGCCATGTGACTGGACCAGTTATGAGAGGCTGTAATGTGTGAAGGCTCCACACAGTGCGGAGTATTGGAGAGGAATGCTGGCTTGAGTAAGGCTGGTATCCATCTAGGCAGGGCCCTTTGGTGGGTGATTGAAGGAAGTGTAATTAAATGCGTTTCTTAACATTTTTCATTTTACTCTACCCCTGAAACCTCTATTTTTGTTGCCTACCCTTTGCGTAGTGATTGCTGGCTGTGGTGGTTGCCCTGCTAGCCCAGGCCCTTGTCGCCCATGCTCACAACAGGAGTGAGACTCTTGCATGTGAGGGTGGCCCCATGTCCAGCAAGATTCACTTGTTTAAAAACAAGCAAGCACTCGATGTGGTGGGCACAGAGCTCTATAGCTCTAGCTGACCTAAAATCCCTCGGACAACCCCATGCCCCACACCACAGCGGAAAAGCTCAGTTGAAAGTTACCTGCTCCAGCGAACTGTCAGAAATGCGTCATAGCCGGCCTGGTGGTGCTGAGGGTTGAGGCACTGGACGCCGCACCTCGCACCACGCCGGAGACCCGGGTTTGGGTACGGACTCTGGTCATTGGGGGTCGGCAGGGGGAAGGAGAATTGAGCGTCCCAACGGATGCTCTCCTTCTTCAGGGTGGGTTACCAGGGTGCTGTACGCACTTTGACGCCCCTGGGGCTGCGGGAGCACTGGCTCTCACGGGCATTGGGCGGCTTCAGGAAGGGCTGAGTCGGGAGGGAGGATGTTATTAGGGCACTTGGCAGATGTGCGGCCAGCACGCACTTGCCCGAGCCGACGCCCCAGGGGAGGGGGGACGGCAGCACAGAAAAACGGAAACCAACCTCGGCGGTCCTAGATTACAGCCGCTCCAGCTGCCCAGTCCAGGAACCACGGGCAGACCCCGCTGAGCCAGGGTGCTCCACGAAAGATGGGAGGAAAGGTAGGAGTCACCCATGGACACTCTGGGGGCAGACTCGGTGTCGGGGTGGGTAGCATGAGCGAGCCCGAAGCAGTGGAACGATGAGGCAATATGGGATAAAAAGATAGTAAAAAAAAAAAAAAAAAATGCGTCATAACCTTGTTAGCTCCTCTACTCACCACGGACATAAGGCATCGCAGAACCTGAAGAAGAGGCGTGTGCAAATCCCATTGCCCCCTGTCTGGGGCAAGTAAATTTCATTGAAGGGCAAGTACCAAAACAGAGCTAATTTCATTGTAATTAATAGGGGCAAGTGAAAAATTCAGCTATAGTCATGGCTGGGCAAGTAATAAAAGGTTTGATTTGAACGCCCCTGCTGATGAACCTCCAAATGGCACCACTGGCAGTTCCAGATTGGTGGCACACTGTACCCGCATTCTGCCCTGTGTTCCCATGACAGTGCAAGACTGAGGTTCGATTCCAATCACTGCCTGTACATTTTATTTGCATCAATAGCCCTTCACATACACTGTTACCTTGTGTGGTGATCAAGAGCAACCTCATCTTAGAATAGTAAAGAACAGTGAGAAGCAAGGTCCAAGACAAAAGGAGTGCTGAGGTAATTGTGACACGGTTCATTGGAGGAACCATCCCCAAGGCTTGCAGCTAGTTTGTACAACCAAACGTGTCACATGTGTGGCAGCACGTCTTTTGGGTTGGAGCCCATATTTTGTTCTGATTTACTACTCCATCTCCGTGCCACTCTGGGTCACCACAGTAAGTTGTTGCTCGGGCTGAACATAGGAAGATGACCACAGGATGACAACCCCTGGCCCAGACCAACTGTAGGAGGAGGATGACCCATGGCCCAGACTGACCGCAGGATAATCACCCCAGCCCAGAATGACCGCAGGATAAATACAAACTGACCACAGAATGACACCTGGTCCAGACTGGCCATAGACTGATGACCTCCAGTTTAGACTGTATGATGAATACCTTGGGCCAGACTGACTGTAGGATGATGACACAAACTGTACTGCCTGTATTATGATGACAGGCATCTTTCAGAAAAAGAGACTTGCAAGAACAAGGGGACACAATTTAAAGATTGGGGGGGTGGTTCAGGGGCAATGTGAGGAAGTATTATTTCACAGAGAGGGCAGTGGATGCATGGAACAGCCTTCCTGAGGAGGTTGTGGGGTCTAAAACTGGGGGAGAATTCAAGAATGCATGGGACAGACATAAGGCAATTCTTGTCGGGGGGGAAGAAGAAATAGGCTGTTGGTTAACTAGGATCTGCAGCTTATCCTCTAGGTAGGGAAATGGGCAGACTAGATGGGCCAAGCAGTCCTTATCTGCCGTCAAATTCTATGTTTCTATGTTTCTATGACCCTGGCCAATACTGACCACATGATGATGACCCTGGCCCAGACAGACTGCAGGATAATGACTCTGGCCCAAACTAATGATAGTATGATGACCTCCAGTCTAGACTGTCTGTGAGATAACCCTGGCCAATACTGACCACAGGATGATAACCCTGGCCCAGACTGACCACAGGATAATGACTGTGGCCCGGACTTACTGTAGGATGATGGCCCTGGCCGAGACTATCCATGGATTGAGGACCTCGCTGTCGTAGGATGATGACAGTGGCCCAGACTGACTATAGGATAATGATGCTGGTCCAGACTGACCATAGGATAATGACCCTGGCCAGTACTTACCACATAATGAGGGACCCTGACTTGGACTGACTGTAGGAAGATGACCCTGGCCCAGACAGACCATCAAAGATAATCCCTGGCCCCGACTCAACATCAGATGGTGACCCTTGCTCATACTGAGTGTAGGAAGATGGCCGCGGCTCAGGCGGACAGTAGGATTGTGACCCCGGCCCAGACTGATCGTAGGATGATGACCCCAGGCTAAGACTAACCATAGGAGGAGGAGGAGGATGATGATGACGACCCCTGACCCAGACTACCTTAGGATGATGACCCCTGGCCCAGACTGACTATAGGATGATGATGATCCCTGGCCCGGACTGACCATAGGATAATGATGATCCCGGTCCAGACTGACCATAGGGTAATGATGACCCCGGTCCAGACTGACCATAGGATGATGATGATCCCTGGTCCAGACTACCTTAGAATCATGACACCTGTCCCAGACTGTCCTCTGCACTCCTCTCTAGCACTGCTCATACCACTCTCCACCTCCAGACCCCCTGCAGCCCCTTCCCTGTATCTTTCCCTATCCCCTTTATCTCCATACTAGTTATCCCATATTGTTCCCTCTGTTTGTTTCTGCTAGCGTGGGAGGCAGGATATTCAATTCACTGGGACTGGCTTGATCTATACAATCCTGTTTATTGGTATAAGAATGTAAGGCAAGGTAATAAGGTATAAGGGAGGCAGTATAGCGCAGTGGTTTAAAGCTCTGAGCTGCAAATCTGGAGACCTGGGTTTGAATCCCACAGCCCCCACTCGCATACTGTGTGACCCTGAGCAAGTCATTTAACTTCCCTGTGCTCCCAGGTTGCACCTGTAAACAAGCTTTCAGCTTAGTGTGTCTCTCCTGGTTAAACAAGGGGGGTGCAGCTCTGTCAGAATTCTGAAGCTTCTTTTGCCTTCTTGCGCTTGGATCCTCCTCCTAACAGATAACTAATTTTGAACTCTGGGAAGGGGGGTGTGGCTGAGGGATAAAACAGTTGGTTTGTTTTTAGTGAAGCAGCAGGAGTCTGCTAGCAGCTTTTCCTTAGTCCTAGTACTGTCTAGGGAAAGCCACCCGATCACTTTAACCCTTTCTTATCCCAGCACTGCTAGAAAACTGGAACTCTTTGGGCAACCCTCCTTTCTATTCATTACTCAAATGTAGAACCATGTCTTTTAAAATATGGGAGGGCAAAATGTGGGGCACATCATCCAGTCCTAAAAACGGAAACTTATTAGACTCACAGTTTGTGCTTTCAAATTTACAGTCTGTCCTGTTCGGTTGTTTGAATCTGCAGTACAATCTTGGCATAGAAGGTGGCTCAGTGCACTAGTTGGCATGGTGCTGCCAGGCATGCCGGTGACCAGGGTTTGTGCTTCATGCCTGAGATGTCCAGAGTGCACCTGCAGGAGGAGAATGGGGTGGAAGGGCTGCCAAACCTAACGCCCGATGGTCCTCAAGACTGGGGAGTCAATGTGAAGTGCACAGGAAAGGAGTGGCATCTGTATACCCTCGTGCCAGGAGTGACGTGGCTAGTACTTTTACCCAAAGACATAGAGGGAGGGGAGAAAATGGGGAGCATTGGCTGGACTCTGGATAGGCGGATGAAGCATACACACACACACACACACACACACACACACACACACACACACACACACACCCACCCCAAGGGGCTGTTCCTCCCTTCCTCTGCCTCATCATTTCCCTTAATGTGGTTCAGCAGAAAAGGTTGAACAGCAGTGGTGATGACCTTTGACCTCTTAAGACCACTAACTAAAATCACTGCAAAACTTTACAACAGGAGGTGGTCTGGTTTTAATTCATGTAGTGCAAAATAGCAATTTGACTGCAGAGCTGCGCTTAAAGCCTACCTTCTTTCAGGTATTATGCACTCCTGGAATTTAAATCTTGGCTTATCTCCAGCACCAGAAAACCCCAACCCCTTCAGTCTACCCATCTGCAGACCATGATGGAGTTGAGGTTATTGCCTTCGCTCCCAGATTACAAGCAGATGAGTATCCTCTGTTACAAATCATCCTAACTGGCCAGTTACAGGCAGTTTCAGCGCTGCCCAAACCCAGGGATATCTCTCTGCAAATTGGTACATGACATTTGGGCTCCTTCAGCCTTCTTCTGCTCTTGAGCCGACGTACTGGCTGATGCAGCCCGATGTATGCCATGTTTGGCGGCCTCCGTGTGGTACTTTGGGAAAGAAAATTCAACATGCCTCACAAATGTAACGCGTTAAAATGCCATTTGCTCGGTCTTCCCTTTCTTAGGTCTGAAGGATGTGAAGAGATTCTCAAAGCCTGAAATTGTCAACTATGCGACCCTCAGTCTGGATGAAGATGCGCGGGTGCTGTACGTTGGAGCACGAGAGGCCTTGTTTGCACTCAACATGAGCGACATCACCAAAGAAGTTCAGAAGTCGGTAAGAACTTCAGTTTTTGTTTGGGCCTGAGGGTGCAGCATCCAGGGGTAGAGCCTTGGAAACTGGGGATCTTATACAAGCCATGCAGTCCTGCGTGGAGGTTGGGCACATCACGGGGGTGAGGTGCTTGGCTCCCTGGGGCGTGAAGGGGTGTAGGGTGCACAGGTCACCTGTTACTGATGCGTCCCCCTGCCTGCCGACAAATAAACAGCAAACTTCTGCTTTCGGGAGTGCGAGTGGACTCTGACAGTACTGGTGAACATCCATTACAGCTTGCGTATCTGCCAACACAACCCTCTAGCAAAGGAAAAGGGTTGTTGCTGGTGCACTTGTGAAGGGTCATAGAAGGCACTTGACTGGTGCCTGTGAAAAGGACTTTTCCATGTGGCATGAGCAGGTTCACTGCAAGATTTGTGGGTTTTTGTGTGTCTGTATGTGTGTTTTTTGTTTTTTTTTCAGCATGAACAACACTGGAGAGGTTTGCAAAGCCTTTCTCCCCCATGCAGTGCCTTAGAAAGGAGCACATTGTCTCTCTAATAGGGGCTTGACGCCATGTGTTGAGCCATATTGTATGCACACGAGGGTTTATGTTCCAGCACATAAAGCACAGACAATTGTGACCGTAACAGGGGGCCGTGTGAGTTAAGTAATCCCACCCCCCCTCATCAAGTGGTTTCAGCACATCCTGAATACACTTGAACATTACAGTTTGGGGTCTGGTTCTGATGATATCTTTCCCAATATCTCCATAACAAATTTTAAGTATAGGAGTGCCTTATATTCCCCCCTTCCCCCATTCCTGAAGAGTCTGTCTCTGTTCAGTGACTTTACAAGAGGCTTCTTGATTTCATCTTTAATCCGACTTCTGACCCCCTTCCCAAAGCACTGATAAACGTCTTCCCTCTGCAGTTTTGTGAGTAGATAAATAATTTGATCCAGACCATTATGGTGTCGGATCTGAATAAAGGTGGTTATTTATTTATTGACTGGAAATTTGCCCCAAACTGATGTCAGGGCAGCCCTGTGAGATACAGTATCTCATTTTCATGGGAGTCCCTGGTATACAGCAGGGTACAACAAGTGCTCCATTTATAAGGCACTGCAATAGGATACATAGGTTCTATTTCCAAACGGGGATAGACAAATAAATGTTATTAACCAAACGGGGATAGAGAGATAAATGTTATTTATGTGAAAAGAAAGTGCATGGCAACAGGAGAAAACAATCACTCGTATAGCAGGTTCTGGATGGTAGAAATATGGACGTGTCGACAGAAAAAGACTGTTGGTCCATCCAGTCCGCCCTGTTTTGTTACCCTACTGTGCCCCGTGACAAGTTCTCAAGAGGGTGCGAGGTGCACTTGACTGTGTTGTCATACTCTTAATGACCTATAAACGTTACCTGTACTTATCTTAACAATTTGTGCTTCATTTTATTGCCCCCGTAGTTTGTCAGACATGTAATTATTTTGATCTTCTCGTTCCCGGATTTTGTACCATTATCTCACTGCAACTATAAATCTGTTTTTGTTGCATATTGTAAATCTGTTTTCTCACTATAAATCTCCTGGGTCGTTTCTGAAAACAGGCGTGCATTTGTCATCACCCAGTCCACAGAAACTAAATAAATAAATAGCCTTGTGGATTGAGAGCCGGCCCTTTATTAACTCTGGTACAACTGAGTTGAAAGGAAGGTGGGGGCATGTATTCCATACAAATCTGTAAAAGTTTTGGGGGGGGGGGTTCTGGTGGGTTACAAGGATGCTGGATAACTTGTTGAAGGTCACATAGCAAAGCCAGTGGCTGTGGTGGGATTTGAACTTGGAACTTCCTGATTCACTCTGTACTCTAACCCCACTAGACCGCATGGTCTTCATTATTAAATCCTATTTATTTATTTAGTTTTTGTTGACCGGGTAAGTGCACTAGACAAATCCTGTTTATTTTCAGGCACGACCCAAGGGAGGGGGATACAGATGAATGGCAACTGACCTTGAACCAGATTAAGCTGTTGTAATATGATTGTGTGCAAGAGAAAGAAATCCCCCCCTCCTCCCCATAATATTTTTGTGACTTAAAGCTTTGGAGTACTAGTTTCAGAGGAGAGCAGACAATCTGTTTTGCCTTGAATTGCCTTCTGGAAAGAAGACGCAACTCGCCCCCACCACCAATCCATGAAATGCATTCCATGATGGAACTTTGAGCAGAATCTGCTTGGAACAGTTTCCTAGAAGGGTGAGGGGTAGCTGCTTTCTCTTGTTCTGAATTCACTAGCCTACCCCCACCCCCCATTAACCCCTGTTTCTGACCTAGAATCTACAGTACTTTCCCTGTTCCTGGAGAGATTTGCAGAGCCCTTATTAGTCTGCCATTTCTTGAAATTGCAGCTTAGCCTTAGACCCCGAGAAAGGAAGTGGTGGTTTCAGGGAAGTGGGGGTTGGGGGCTTGCATCACAATCAGCACTTCATAAATGACAGGCCTGTGGCTTGGTTTTAATTACAGATCCCTTGGCAGGCCCCGCCAGAGAAGAAAATGGAATGTGTTCAGAAAGGCAAGAATAATCAGGTAAGTCTGCACTCTTATCAAGCAATGGTTGCTGGCTCGTGGAGAATTAGGCAGTATGTGACAAGCAGGCTGAAACAAAGGGGAAGGGGTTCACGCAGAGGTCAGCAGGCTGTCTCATGGCTTGGGACTGTGTGCGTGGGTGGGGGGCCTTTTTTTATTTGATTTTATCTTTATTTGTCATTGGAAACTCTTTCTGTTAGTTATAATGATTTCCCCACTCCAAAGTAATTCTCTGTAGGGTCAAGCACATTTCAACCACTGCAGCACCATCCTTCCACAGTTGGGAGCACGGCCTCACCACAGCGTTCTGATTCCAGGTCGCCGGTGTGGGAGCATGATGCGCTGCATGCTGCGTTGTCATGCAGACCCATTCATAGGTTTATGTACATGAAAATGGGATATTTGTCCCAGCCATGTTGATGTGCAGCTGCTGGTTGACTTTTTTTTTTTCCTGAAGTCACAGTCATCTGTGACATCATAATTTCCCCAGCAACAGGCTGTGCTGTCACAAACAAAGGATTATGACATTGGTGAAGGATTAAGAAGCAGAAGTGGCTGAAGTCCATGAGACATGGATCTAGTATCTGTGGCAGTTAGCGTAGTAATGAGGAACAAAGCGAGGAGAAACGCCAACCACTTATAAAATATCAGTTTGTGTCTGAACATTGTTTTCTCAAATTTTTCTCAAAGTGAATGATTTTAGTACTTCTTACTGCGCATTCACTACCATTGTCATCTTTTCTACATTGTTCTCCACTTTCTGTTTCCAGGATTCCTGGCTATTCTGTGATGTCAGTTCCACCATTTCGCTTAGCTAGGTGAACAGCACCAAGAACAGTGGAATGACATCATGGAATGTCCAGAAAAGCTGGAAATGGGCAGCAGTACGTGGTGAGAGGGGAGAATATACATTGTAGACTGAGTGGATGCTAAAATGGAAAAGTAAAAACTTTGAGCTGGCCTGTTTCACCGAAGGTAAGAAGAATGCCTTTCCTGGCACCTTCGGCTGCCTTTTCTTGTAAGTAACCCTTCTGTGAAGTCGGCAGATCGCTGTAGGCAACATAGAAGGGGTAGCTGTATGAGAGACTGAGGGGCGTGCTGCACTGCAAGCTGTGGCATTATAGTCAGCCTCTTCAGTTTACATTTTGTTCTGGTGCCGGTGTGGAATGGGATGCTGTGGGTCGTGCCGGTGTGGAATGGGATGCTGTGGGTCGTGCCGGTGTGGAATGGGATGCTGTGGGATGTGCTGGTGTGGAATGGAATGCTGTGGGACATTTTCCACCTGGGGCAAGGCGTTCCAGTGGCAGCAGAGCTGAGTAACAGGGAATTAATTTTAATTTTCATGGAAGAGTCCTACTATGAGGCACAACACCTAGATTCCATATGGTTTTGGGGGTGGATAGCAGCAGTATATGTTACAGTGACCTGCATTGGAACAGACGACCTATTTGAGGCCTTGGTTCGGCTAATGTGACAAGTAGGGGTTCACTGTTGGTGTCTGGCTAGGGTCAGAGTTGAGTATGGGAAACAGTGCTTTTGGAAATGGGGTTCTGCTCTCTGTGTGCAAGGAGTGGGGTGGGGAGAGAGAGAAGTAAAGAATTCATCATGTTCCCGCTCCCCACTCAAGCTGGGCATATACTTAGACTGAAGGAAGACATTGATTGGAAGTGGCTTTGGGAATGCCTAGGGTTACCCGTGCTGCTCCCTGTCCTAACAGGTGCTGTTATAGTGTTGAATGGATAAGGACTGAGTGCTGGGGGTGACTGGATGAAGTAATTAAACTGTTTATTTTTGGTAAACTGATTTCTGCAGCATTTATTCAGCCTGGAAGCAATTTGGTCTCATTGCTGGCTCTTTGCTCTTTTCCAGACGGACTGCTTCAATTACATAAGATTCCTGCAGCGTTACAACAGTACCCACCTGTACACATGCGGTACCTTCGCCTTCCAGCCCAAGTGCACCTACATTGTGAGTGTCTCTCCATTCCATCTTGCCTGCTTTTCTTTTAGGTTGATGATACCAGCCTCCTAGGACAGGAATTTGGTTTTGCACAGCACCATTCTTGCACATCATAGCCCAAAGTGGTGAACCGCTGTTGCTGCACCATTAAGTGGGCAAAGGGCAGTCCATGTGTGTTCAAGGGAGCTGAAGGGATTCCCAGGTGTTGTTGAGTACATTAAAGGGAAATGGAGAGAAGGAGAAGGTGACAGGGTGGTGGAAGCAGTGCAGAGGAGGGCGACCAAAGCAATCCAGTGGCAATGAGAGAAAACATACAAGGAAAGATTAGAAGACCTCAACATGCATACCCTGGAGATGAGGTGGGAGGGTGCGGGCATGATAGCAGCGTATAAATATCTCTGTGGCATAAACCGGGTAAATGGGAATGAGTTGTTGACTGTAAGTGCAGATAAAAGTATAAGAGGTAGTCCTCTGAAGTTGACTGGGGGGCAGTTCAGAAGGGACGCTGAAAGTGCATTTTCACAGAGAGTGGTCAACAGCTGGAACAAACTGCTGAGTGAGGTAGTATGCACTAAAATAGTGGTAGGATTCAAACAAGGAGTGGCCCAGGCATAGGGGACTGATAAGAATTTGCAAATCTGGAGACCTGGGTTTGAATCCCACATCCCCCACTTGCATACTGTGTGACCCTGAGCAATTCACTTAACTTCCCTGTGCTCCCAGGTTGCACCTGTAAACAAGCTTTCAGCTTAATGTGTCTCACCTGGTTAAACAATTGGAGGAAAAAAAAAAAAAAAGAACAAGGGATGTCAGAAGAGGGGAGGGTAAGAAGGGGGTGAATGGCCAGTAGAAGCGTCACACACGCATATTAGGCAGGGTTGACAGACAGGGTGGACCCCCTGGCCTGATTTCTGCCATCATAGTCTGTGTTTCTCTGTAGGAGATCAGATGACCTGCTTAATTCACATAGTGAGTAGGTGCAGGGTGGTGGGATTCAAACCCGTGTTTCCAGGTTCACTACTCTCTACTCATAGATTGGTGCTTAAGCCATAGCAACATTTGTAGAGCAAAGATGGGATACAAATGTGACTTTCTTTTTTTATTTCGAAATTCCAAACTCATTTAAAGGGGAACCCTCAGCTCCCCTGCCTTAATACTACAGAACCTAGTGGTCCCAGTTAAGCAAACCGCATATAAGAAATAATTTCAGAAATACTTTTTTTTACATTCTGACCGGTTGGATTTCTTACTTTTTATCTGGTTGATCCTTTGTCCCTCTGCCGCCATGCTGCCGAACTAACTCTCCTGTTGTCCCCATGACCAGCCCTGTGATGACGTGAGCGACGGACTAAGCCGCAGGGGACGTCTTTGAGCTAGCACCAAATAGTTAATACTCTGCAACAGTGCATTTGTGCATAGTCTGTGATGCGATCAGGCTGGTCTGCCTGATTGGTGCTGGTGAACTAGAATCGCTCTGTTGCAGAATACTCCTTACTTATTCAGTGCCGGCACAGATGTCCCCGTGGCTAGCCCATTGCTCATGTCTTCAAAGGGCTGGCCGCTGGGGACAGTAGTAGAGTTAGTTTGGCAGCATGGCGGGCGGAGGGATCAGCCAGATAAAAAGTAAGAAATCTAACGGGCCAGAAGGTTAAAACAAAAAAAAAGTCCAGCTTGCGGTTTGCTTAATTGGGACCTCTAGGTCCCACAGTATTAAGGCAGAGGATCTGGGGGTTCCCCTTTGAATAGTGATGTGTCTCAGTACTCTGACCAGAATCGCTGTTTGTCCAAGGGCAGGAGAATCATTTAAAACCCATTCTTACTGGTAGCGCCACATGGCGTCGGAACCATCCATTACCTAACCCGACCCAAAAGGGCCGCACAAGATGGAATGAGTTAAGGAAAAACAATAAATAGTAGAAACAATGTAACAATACTACAGGGAATGGGGGAGGAGGTGTATTAAATCTTGCAGGACAGAGCCAGGCACGACTTCACCCTTTCACATTGGGATCACTTCCCTAATACGCTCTGCTCATTAGCTGTTGTTTGTCTCAATGTATATTTCAGAAAGTGCAGAGTTTTGCCCTGGACAGATCCGCCACAGAAGATGGGAAGGGAAAATGTCCCTACGACCCAACCAAAGGACACACTGGACTCCTTGTCGGTGAGTTAACTCCCCTCTGGTCATTTGTAACAGGTGACCCTTGAATATTCAGACACTACATTATTAATTGCAGTTTAATTGTCCTGTCTACATAGAAACACAGAAAGACAGATGTTGCTGGCAGGTGAAGACCAAAGGCCCATCCAGTCTACCCTGAAAATACCTTGCTTATCCTATGACCTGCCATCTTATATGGGTATTTAGCCTGAAAGCCACCCCAAGCGCCTGCACCACCATCCTAACTCCTCCTTGGTCCTCCCAGCTCCCTGTGCCTGCCCACTCATTCATGAACCTGTTTATAGTATAGTGGTGACGGGGTTCCATCCTTTCTGCCCCTCCTGTTGCAGTGACCGTACATAATTGGAATGTGGGCACACATCCAAATTTATCAGCTAGACTGCAACCCCCAGTGCCATTCTCCCTCCAGAATCTGCCTAGTCCTACTTTAAAAGCCTGAACAGTGCTCAGTTCCACAACCTCGCTGAGTAGGCTGTTCCACCCCCCCTTCCCATTTGAGTGCATGCCCAGGTTCTTGAAGCACTCTCCAGCTCGTAACAGCTGTGTATAATCCTCCCTGTCTATCCCATTTATTATGCTGACCTTTTTATTTTATTGGCTTCATATTACTTACAGATACCACAGTTGTTTTGTAAAATAAATACAAAAATAAACTTGTAAATCTAATTAACAGGAGTGTCCTGTAATGACTTGGGGGGGGGGTGTGTAGCCGTAAAACCAAAAATCGGCTGGTGCTACTCAGGTGCAGGTGGGATGTGGTACTGCTAGGGGTGGCTACCCCGGCTCCATCTAGACACAAGTGGCAGTGCACTGTCAAGGAAACGTATAGATAAAGCAAATTTCTTGCAAACGGTGAGGCAGAATTTAGTAAACGATCTCGGTACAGGCACATCCTCACAAAAATTCCATACCATACTAATGCCCTTGTATGTGCCTGCACCAAAATCTTTTTCTCTTAATAAATTCTACCTCATTACTTAGAAGAAATTTGCTTTATGTGTGTTTTCCTTCATAGTGTGCTAAGATTTGTTGTTGGGGAATGTAGCCACCTGCCCATCCCTCCCCAATATGTTAAAATGCCATCTAATTGCAAAAGCAAAGAACTTCAGGTCAAGAAATCCCAGTTGTTTTTCACCTGTAGTGCATTTTCCACACCAGTCATGTTCATCAAGGATATACCCTATTTGGTCCTGTTAATCCTTGTCCTCTCCAGATCCCTACACTCTCTGGCATCTTCCACAGTTCTCCCTTCCATGGCTAGAGCTCCAGCAGCCAATCCCCTTGGCCCCTGGCATTCCAGTTTGTGGGCTAGGATCCAGTTCGAGCTGGTTCTAAGACCCTACGGAATCGTTGGAGCTCCAGCCATCATTTAGTCAGTTAGGGTATTCTTCCCCCGTTTTCTCCCTGTTCTTGCCTCCTCCCCTAGCATGGGTGTAGCCCAGCGGGTGGCCTCGGCTACACACAGCGATGTCCTGTGGTAGGAGCAAGCTCATTTAGCCAACAGTAGGAGTCACTACAGCACCAGAACCCAAGGCCATCCTTCTCTGACCTCAGCAGCGCACTGACAAGCCGCAGCTGCGCTCTGGCCTGCCTCCTGATATGGCATCCCAAGCTCACGCCTAAACTCGGGTCACCTGCGCAACAGCTGTTGCATTACCGCTGGGTTGTTGGGGCAGGGAGGAGATCCTAGTTTTAAATCCTCACATTGTCTCTCAACAATCTTGAGCAGTTAAGTTGACCTCTGCGTATTTCTACATACATAAGAAGCCAGCAGAGGAAGGCCATTGGGTCTGTCTGGTCTGCTCGTATTGCAGGGTCCACAGCTTGAGCTACTCGGCTATAAGACTGGGGATAGAGGCAGGACCCGGCCCCTTCCTGCACCAATGTGAGAGGTTGTTTCTTGATTGGGTGTCCTGTCAAGAACAAATTCCAGTCAGCGGATGAGAAGCAGTTGTCTCTGCCACAATATCCGACAGTCATTTTCTAATTCTGCCTGTAAAACAACTTCTCAAACTTAGTCACTAGCACCCCAAGGAAAAACTTTTAAAAACATATTTGCATACAGAGCAGCTTATATGTCCCATGAGCTTGGTATTTCTTATCCTCATTATTCATTACTGAGGTCATATGCATGTAACCCCTAGATGGCGCTATCCCAGGGGCTACTACCCCTGCCTGATTTGCCACTAACAGGTTGAGGGGCCTGGATCCAATGGCGGGTGCCTCCACCCAGAGGTCAGGGTTTGCAATAGTTAAACTAACTTGGTCACAGCCCTCTGGGACACTGCAACCCCTTTCTTCCCACTAGTGGCCCACACAATATATCAGAATTACCTTCACAGTATACACTTACCCCAGGTCTGGTTCCGCACTGGGACCTCCTGTGAAATGAGATACAGAGCAACAATCACAGTACAGTACTTTAACATAGACAAATACCTCAGGCAGTATAACTTTGCTGAAACAAGCAGCTCTGATTTATTTAGGGGATATAACAAGGGCAGGAAATCAGGTTAATTAGCTTATCACTCTAATAATCTACCTATGGCTCTGTGCACAGGCCTATCCCTATCAGTTACTGTCCCTGGGTACCCAAGCCCAGTGGCTAGTCCAAACCGTGGCATCTGGTAGGGGCCTTTCACACAGAGAAAAGGAGAATTAAACAGTCAGCAGTACAGTAATTCCATTTGGATTTAATGTGGCAATTCAACAGGAGCGACCCTGAATTAGTACTCACGACCTCCAAATAAGATAGGGTCCTTCAATGTCAGCAGGGCTCACTTGAGGCACACAAACCTCTTCACACATCCATATAAAGAAAGCACTATACCAGGCAGGCTGCATCTGTATCCGATCGCAATTACTGCACAATACCGGGAGAACACACAGCAGATTCAGTTCCTGACAGACAGAGTGCAATTTTCAGCAATTCCTCCAGTCTTCTACAGGGTGAGCCTGGTTTCTACTCTTCAGAGATCCTTTGATTCTTTTCACAGGATGGATTCAGTCTAACAAGCTGTTACACAAGCTGCAGACCGGAACTCTGGGCCTTACACATTTTTTTGACTAAAACTGCACACTGAAAAGCACAGGGCTCCTTCCTTCTTCACTGCCAAAGCTCAACTGAAACTCCAACTGACAAAACCGGCACTTCCTTTGAGTTCCTCCCAGTTCTTGACTGGATTGGCTGTCACTCACAATAGACTGCTGCTGTTGGTCCAAAAGAGCACTGAAGTCTAAACTACATCTCCCAGAGTCACTGCCCATACAATCCTCTTGTGGCTGGCTCAGATTATGAGTCCAAGTTCTGATTCGTCCAAGGCACCATTTTAGAGCTAGCTTACCCCACACTGATTGGTCCAGTTCAGCTGTTCAAAACTAGAATGGGGAACTAGCAGACACAGTTCTGACTGCAAAGAAAGCAGGTTAGACAAACTGTAATTTCATTATTACTCTAAATAATTTCTGGCAAACAGTTACATCTTTCAGATAGGTTCCCTTTGCACTCCTAGTGACTGCAAAAATGAAGTGAATTGGCAGCAGCTCGAGTGGTACTCAGAGAAGCACACAGTCCCCCATACAACTACTTATGTCTGCAAGCAGACAGCTCTTAAAGAGACAGTACCAGAGGCTCTAAAACACTCACTGATAAATGGCTTAAATGCCAAACACCATTCAGGCTTGGAGCATTCAAGCAAGCTCCTAGAAGTCTTTTGGGAACCCCATTTGTGGGGGTTACACCCTTCCTGGTTCTGGGAAAGCTTGGCGTCCGCGTCAAGCAAGTACCCCATAAGTTTCAACTGCAACCATATACATTTGCATTAGGCTCGCATGTAATCATCAGTCAATATATCATTTTACCAAGAACACATTTCTGAAACATTGCAGTACGTCACTCTTTACACGGTATTACATACACATTGTACCATAACTCAAGTTATTACCTCTTGTACATGAAACCTGAAGAGGGGACCTTCCTATCAGTTACCTTGGGGCTGGATGGGCAAGGGCACCATACTTAGAGGGCAACACAAGTAACTTGGAGTTAGCACTGATGCTCAGTTTGGGCAATGAGCTCGGGGACACATACACTCCTTTATGGACAACATTGAGAGCAAGTCCACAGACCTCCCAAGTGAATCATAACTGAGGTGCACCACAGGCTTTACAGCTCGACCAGTCTTTCTAGGGGAACTGTTATAGTCTCTGCACTCTGAGCCTCATTTTCAGCATTGTCCTCACTTGTCAGGGAGTCT
This sequence comes from Neoceratodus forsteri, assembly GCA_016271365.2. Classification (NCBI taxonomy): domain Eukaryota; kingdom Metazoa; phylum Chordata; order Ceratodontiformes; family Ceratodontidae; genus Neoceratodus; species Neoceratodus forsteri. The sequence goes on along the minus strand of JADMNL010000026.1, from coordinate 26,726,172 downwards.
CCATGGGGGTAGAGAGGCTAGAACTTGGGGCACTTTCAGCTCCAGGAGTTACAGTTTCTGAGTCCACAACATTTGGCTCACATGGAGAGCTTTCGGACACTGGCAGTGGACTGTCAGGCACTCAAAATACTCTTCTTGTTCGGTGTATCACCAGTCTGCCCCAATCTATCATTTTCCTCCCTGAAAGCTCAAACAGTTCAACCATGCACAATGATTCCATTTCATCTGATCTGATGCTTTGCACTTCACTTTCTGGGAGCAATGGCTCCAGGATGAAGCTGGGGGCTTAGACAGTCCAGAAGGCCCAGCTTTGTCTCCAGTATTGACTAGGGATTGCCTCAAACAATTGACTCAGTTGTAAGAAGGATAGTATTCAAAGTCACTCTCACTTTCTTCTGATATGGACTGACAGTCATGTTCAACTGGGACTTGTGGAGGGAACACTTTAACTTTGCTTCTGTAGGTGCAGACTTTCTGATCTTTTCTTAGCAGCAGCTCTAGTCACTGGTCCAGAGGGGCATCTTCTAGGGCTCAGACTCAATTAAGATTTGTCCAATGGGCAGTAAATGATTTCTATGCATTGTTTTTACATCTTTGAATTATTCTCAGGCCTTACTTTGTACACTGGCAGATCATCTAGTTTGCCCACTACAATGTGAGGGAGATGGTGCCATCTGTCAGCAATCTTGTGCTTGCCATGCAGTCCCAGATTTCTTAGCAATACCGATCTCCTCCTGGAGTTCCTGCGCTTTCACCTTTTATCATACCTTTCTTTGTTGGCCAGATTTCTTTGGCAGCCATGGTTTGAGCCAGTTGGTACGCATGAGTTAGCTGGCCTTTAACTTTGCACATACTGTAAATAGTTGTCAGCTTGAACCCATCAGGAGAGACCCCAAAACACACATCTACTGGTAGTCGAGCTTCTCTTCCAAACATCAGGCGGTAGGGGAGAATCCAGTGGCATCACTTTTGGTGCAGTTATAAGCATGTACCAGGGTGCTAATTTGTTGGCTCCATCTAGGCTTGTCCTTTGGGTGCAGGGTGCCTAGCATATCTAGCAAAGTGCTGCTGAAACGCTCAGGCTGTGGGTCCCCTGGGGTGGTAAGGAGTGTTCTGGACTCGTGACTCCCCACAGAGAAAGCATCTCTTTGATCAGACGACTCTCAAAGTCTCTCCTTGATCAGAATGGATTCTTTGTGGAGCCCATAGTGAACAAAAGTTTTCTACAAGTACTTTGGCTACAGTGGATGCTTTCTGGTCTTTGGTGGGAAAGCTTGGGCATATCTCGTGAAATGGTCAGTGACCACCAGCACATTACTGATATTTCTTTGATCTGACTCAAACTTAGAAAATCAATACAGACCAGCTCCATGGGTGCACTGGTGGTGATGTTAACAAGGGGCAGCCCTCTGGGGCAAAGCTTTCCTCTGTAAGCAGCGACTACAAGTTCGAATGTGTTGCTCCACATCAGCCCCCATCTTAGGCCAATAGAATCTGGATCTCACCAAGTCAAGTGTTCTGTCTATACCAAGGTGCCCCATGTGGTTGTGCAAGGACCTCAGTACTGAGTCTCAAAGGCAGTGGGCAGCACTAGTTGTTGTTTGTCTACTTGTCCCCTCTGTCTGTTTCTCTGTATAACAGTTTATTGATCAGTTTCAACTTAGGACCTTCTTTGTATAACAGTGCAGTTCTCAAATCAGTGGAGCGTAATTTGGACACATCTTTCCTGCATAGAGGGCTTCTAAGCTGCTTTGATCATGGGATCGCGGGATTGAGCCGCCCGAATACTGTCATTGTCCAGCTGAGGCAGTGCACCAATGTCTATTGCAGAAAAGTGGCAATAAGCAGCAGGTATGCAATTCTCAGAGGCTCCCAAGCAATCTACCATGCAGTCCACTTCATCACGTGGACATTGTTCCTCCCTGTCAAACTTCCGGCGAGTGCCCGAATGTCAGGTTCTGCTAATCGGACCCAATCATTCTGGGGAACAGGCTCCGGGAGAGAGCATCAGCATCTATGTGGTTCAGACCTGCTCGGTATTCGAGAGCATAGTCATATGTAGATAATGCAGAAAGCCACCTATGGCCAGTGGCATCCAACTTAGCTGAGGTCTGCACATAGGTCAAAGGATTATTGTCAGTTTTACTAGTATTTTAGCCCCATACAAGTACTCATGGAATTGGTCAACAATAGCCCACTTCAAAGCTAGGAACTCTAACTTATGTACAGGATAGTTCTTTTCGGATGGGGTCAGGCTTCTACTGGCAAAGGCCACTGGTCTCAGGCCATTCTAGTGCTCTTGGTACAACACAGCCCCAACCCTTGCAAGCTAGCATCAGTGTGCAGGACGTAAGGTTTTCTTGGATCGGCATAGGCCAGCACTGGAGCATGGGTAAGTTGATATATGATCTCATGAAAAGCAGTCTCACAATCAGAGTCCAGCGGGCCCCAAATACTTCACCGGATGAAAATACACTCTTTCAATCTTGAGGACGCTGACTTTTGGTATTTTTGTGGGTTGGGGATACCCTTGAGTAAGGTTAAGTAAAGGCGGATCACTCTTGAATAGTCCTTGATGAAGCTCCGATAATAACCACAGAATCCCAGGAATCTTTGCAGTTCTTTTAGATTTTGGGCTGTGGCCAGGTGGTCAAGGCCTCAACTTTACTTGGGTCGGTCTCTATTCCTCGGTGGATACTATGTGTCCCACATACTTTACTGATGTTTGAAAGAATTGACACTTATCAATGGACAGTTTAAGGCCAAAGTCCTCCAGTCGGTCCAATACCTTAAATAATCTGCTCTCATGTTCCTCCAGTGAGCTGCCAAACACAATGACATCATCTAGGTATACCAGGCACTCTAGTAAGTTCATGTCCCCACTGCACGCCCATCAATCGTTGAAAAGTGGCTGGGGCACCTGAAATCCCCTTGAGGCATCCTCATGAATTCATAGAGCCAATAGCGGACAGATGAAGGCCGTCTTCTCACGGTCCTCTAGGGCCATCGGGATCTGGTAGTACCCACTCGTGGAGATCCAGCACAGAGAACCACTTGCTCCCGTTTAGGCAGTCCAAAGCATCCTGAATGCGGGGCATTGTGTACTGATCAGGGATAGTCCAGCGGTTTAAGGTGCGATAATCCACACACATCCTTACTGTTCCATTCTTTTTCCTCACTACCACAATGGGGGAAGCATAAGGCTTCTGGATTCTTGTATTACACCAGCAGCTAACATCTCTTGCAGATGCCGCCTCACATCATCTATGTCAGCAGGTGCCAGGCATCGAGACCTCTCATGAAATGGTCTTTCGTCATGCAGCCGGATATTGTGCTCAGCCCTTGCACGCATCCTACATCCCATTCCTTTAAAGAAAACACCTGGTCTCTCTGAGCAAGCTTCTCACTGATCCTCACTTTCCATTCAGCTGGCAGCGGGAGTCGCGAAATCAAACAAGTCAGGCGTTACTCTGTCATTCTTCCTTGAACTTGCTGCTGGGTAGCACTGCAGTGTCTGCACAATGCACATTAGCCAGGATGCAACCTCCGTTTACTCGAATGTCTCTTTCAGACACATTATGAACTTGGACCATTACCCTTCTGGCATAAGCATGGGCTCTAGCGGGCAAAATACTAGGCTTGACCAGCAGTCCCTCTGGCAATTTTCCATCGCCTGGTGCATCCAACATTAATATTTTATTCTTAACATCCTTTCTGATACGGACCTCTCCTGTAAGGTACACTGGGCATTTGGCGCCAGGATCAGAGACTCAGGATCCTTCTTCCATACAATTTCGACGTTCCTCTGGTTCTGTTTTTTCAGCATCTCTGTGCCTCATAGGCCTTCTTAATTAAAGCCGGAACTCTTAAAGCTCTACTAGTCTTTGACCCCTGTTTTTCATAACACAACTGTGCCAGCCTTCCGAACATATGAGCATTTGTTCCAATCAACAAAGGGACACCATCATACAGTCCAGTGGGGGACACACTAAGGCTAGGGTCTCACTTGTTCGGCACTCCAGCCACCGAGGTGGGGAAAGACAGCCAAATTGGATATACCCGAATAGGGGTAGGCCTTCTCACTTAACCCCATACATGCAGTCCTTCTAATGGTTGTAAGGGTACGTCTGACAAATGCTTCTGATACCAATCCTGGAACATAATTGTCACTTGGGAGCCACTGTCTAATACAGCTCTTGTAGACACTCCATTCACCTTTACAGTGGTCTCCATGGAGGGACCCACTATTCTGGACCAGTCTGAGAGGCGGTAGTGGGGGCCTGGGCAACTGACCTTGCCACAAAAGGACGTGAATTAGCATTTTGGTGCCCTCACTGGGATCATGTCGGCACCTCTAACCACTGATTTCTTCTCCCAAGCTCTCCTTGTAGCTTATATGCAACTTTGTCAGTGTCTTTTGGGACTGGCATTCCCTTTCATGTGCCCATCTTTCCCACAATTATAGCAAAACATACTTTCTGGAGTTTGAGCTGGCCAGGCGCCCACACTGGGAGCCAGGGCGGGTATTACTAACTGGAAACCTTCGTGCCATCTCTGTCGGCGCGTGATAAGCATTTGGAGACATCTCGTCAGTTTCTCCACTTCCATGGTCAAGGAATCGAGTTCGGAGCTGTTATCAGCAGGAGATACAGGTGGGTACCCCCACCCCATAGCAGATGCAGTCGGATATAGGTCAGGGCCCGTACTTGCAGGCGTGGCCTTCATAAAGGGACTGTTTTTGAATTCCCGGATCTCTCTCAACAGTTCGCCCCATTGTGACGTATCTTTTTCCTTGTCAGAGCACTCATTGACTGCCAACCTCTGCCCCTGAACTTCACTTGATGGGTCACCCTCAGTCACTCGGGTCGTAGCCGCAGCTATTGGTGCAGGTCCCTCCGAGGTCGCCTTTTCTCAACTCCTCGAATTTCTCTCATTAACTCATCATAGGAGGGTGGATTCCAGTCGATCTGCCAGGCATAACTGAAGCAACAGCAGTTCTGAGAAGGGGCAGACTTAAGGATCCTGTCCAGCCTGGTTCGGTCCAGTTCAATCGCTGGCAAACTACCTTTTCTGAGGCATTCTTGCAACAATTTTTCCAGCCGAGATACATACACAGACAACAACTCCCTTTGGTACTGTTGTGCATCTCTTACTCTCCACCATAGGTCCTCATCAGAATCTGGGCTCCCATACACATTCTCCAATGCCTCAAGATAGGCCTGTGCAGTCGCTTCAGGGTTACTGGCCCGTTTAGCACGGATGGTAGCCAGGGCAGGACCTCGGAGGCTCTCACTAACCCTCTTTCGCTTTTCGCCTTCCGAGCATTGCCATTCTAGCACTTGGGGGGCAACATAGTCTATCCAGGTCTCCCAGTCATCCTCCCCTTGGGGGGTGGGGAGGGTGCCAGAAGATCCTCAACCTTGATGCAAGAGTTGTGACTAATGGCAGGTGCAGAAATAGGAGTCTGCATTGGTTCAGCCACCATTACGGGCACTGGAGCAGGAGAGGGTGTTGGGGAGGAACACCCCAGGTGGCAAGAATAGTTTCTTCAAGTCCTCCACAGTTTTCCCTCTCCCAGCAACCATTCAGCAAATTTCTCCTCAAAAGTTTCAGATAGTGGTGGGGCTGATTCCTCGGTCTTACTGTCCTTAGTTATCACTCTCCAAGCAGTGAGGCTCCCTCTGGGGTAATGGTCTGTGGCACTTTGGAGCTATCTATGGGATCCTTAAACTCTACTAGGGCCAGGAAAGTGTGGGTGAGCAGATTAGCATGCCGACCCACCACCACAGGGTTTGTAAACCTTCCACCTTGGAAAGTACTCCTGCACAGTGTCCGTATTGATACCCAGGGGATGTCCAGGATAAGCATAGCATTTTGGAGGTCGATCTCCTCCCCAGTACACCACTCCACCAGCCGGTGCACAGCCACTTCTGTCGGGGTACCCATTTTTTTCTTAACAGTGGTTCGTAAATATGGCCACTAGAGGACACACAATCCCAGCGGTGAGCTTCCAAGATGTAACCCTAGATGGCTATCCCAGGGCTACTACCCTGCCTGATTTGCCACTAACAGGTTGAGGGCCTGGATCCAATGGCGGTGCCTCCACCCAGAGGTCAGGGTTTGCAATAGTTAAACTAACTTGGTCACAGCCTCTGGGACACTGCAACCCCTTTCTTCCCACTAGTGGCCCACACAATATATCAGAATTACCTTCACAGTATACACTTACCCCCAGGTCTGGTTCCGGCACTGGGACCTCCTGTGAAATGAGATACAGTGCAACAATCACAGTACAGTACTTTAACATAGACAAATACCTCAGGCAGTATAACTTTGCTGAAACAAGCAGCTCTGATTTATTTAGGGGATATAACAAGGGCAGGGGAAATCAGGTTAATTAGCTTATCACTCTAATAATCTACCTATGGCTCTGTGCACAGGCCTATCCCTATCAGTTACTGTCCCTGGGTACCCAAGCCCTAGTGGCTAGTCCAAACCGTGGCAGCTGGTAGGGGCCCTTTCACACAGAGAAAAGGAGAATTAAACAGTCAGCAGTACAGTAATTCCATTTGGATTTAATGTGGCAATTCAACAGGGAGCGACCCTGAATTAGTACTCACGACCTCCAAATAAGATAGGGTCCTTCAATGTCAGCAGGGCTCACTTGAGGTACACAAACCTCTTCACACATCCATATAAAAGAAAGCACTATACCAGGCAGGCTGCATCTGTATCCGACTCCAATTACTGCACAATACCCGGGAGAACACACAGCAGATTCAGTTCCTGACAGACAGAGTGCAATTTTCAGCAATTCCTCCAGTCTTCTACAGGTGAGCCTGGTTTCTACTCTTCAGAGATCCTTTGATTCTTTTCACAGGGCAGTTCAGTCCTAACAAGCTGTTACACAAGCTGCAGACCCGAACTCTGGGCCTTACAACATTTTTGACTAAAACTGCACACTGAAAAAGCACAGGGCTCCTTCCTTCTTCACTGCCAAAGCTCAACTGAAACTCCAACTGACAAAACCGAGCACTTCCTTTGAGTTCCTCCCAGTTCTTGACTGGATTGGCTGTCACTCACAATAGACTGCTGCTGTTGGTCCAAAAAGGCACTGAAGTCTAAACTACATCTCCCAGAGTCACTGCCCATACAATCCTCTTGTGGCTGGCTCAGATTATGAGTCCAAGTTCTGATTCGTCCAAGGCACCATTTTAGAGCTAGCTTACCCCACATTGATTGGTCCAGTTCAGCTGTTCAAAACTAGAATGGGGAACTAGCAGACACAGTTCTGACTGCAAAGAAAGCAGGTTAGACAAACTGTAATTTCATTATTACTCTAAATAATTTCTGGCAAACAGTTACATCTTTCAGATAGGTTCCCTTTGCACTCCTAGTGACTGCAAAAATGAAGTGAATTGGCAGCAGCTCGAGTGGTACTCAGAGAAGCACACAGTCCCCCATACAAACTAATTATGTCTGCAAGCAGACAGCTCTTAAAGAGACAGTACCAGAGGCTCTAAAAACACTCACTGATAAATGGCTTAAATGCCAAACACCATTCAGGCTTGGAGCATTCAAGCAAGCTCCTAGAAGTCTTTTGGGAACCCCCATTTGTAGGGGGGTTACATGCATAAAAACAGGAGGGTTGTTCCTTGGTGGTTTATCAGCTACTATTGCTTCTTCCCAACCTAATGTCATAATACTCTGCTTATGACATCACCGTTGTTCCCATGGCAACATACTGATGTCACAACAGGGCGTTATAATTTCAAGTAGGGAATAAGCTACAGAGGCATAGAAAGAGCTTGTTTTTGTAGGAATTTGTTCAGTAATAAATAATGGAGAGGAGAAATCTATAGAACAGATATGAAATACAAGCTGGATTATGCCTGAATATTATGTAGTCAGAAGTTTTCCCAAAGGTCATCAGCTGCTCTGTAAACATCCCTGTTTGCTGACAGGCACTATGATGTCATGAACAAAGGCACCGTGAGTTCATTTAGGGACAGTCAACATGCTTTGGACTGTTTGGGCAGACTACCAATATGCGTCATAAACTTTTGGAATGAAAAACTGAAAAATAGCAAAATGTATTCTGTAGTGGATTGTAACTGCTGAAGCATTATGTTTATGAACGCACCTGTGGAAGTACAGAGCTGCTTCTTAAAAGAGAATGCCTCCATCGGAGTAACACAAAAGGGTGCGATTGTGGCGGTTGAGTGATTGCCTTTAATGATAGACTTGGCCAAACCCAGCTGAGAAAGCAGAGCTCTGTGAATAGGTGAACCCACCTAGCTACTTGGATAAACATTAACCTGCCACTTAGTTTTCTGCAGCAGAACTCCAGGGACACACCCCCACAGGGGCAAGTCATGCTGCCAAAAATTACAATGAAAGCTTTTCATTTTTTGAGCAGTGATGGATACCTACAGGCTCGAAACATGTTTTGTTACCGACACGTTGTTTTGCTGTTCGCAGACCCTGCCACCTCATTCATTTCCCAGCATTCACTGCTGCCACCTCGGCTACCATGTCAATCAGTGAGACACCGTGCTCCTTTTTTTGAGGAATGGGTACCCGTAGCTTTTTCATGCACTCATTTAGAGGTGAGGGTGACTCTGGGCGGATGGCTTGTCAGAGTTTATGTTGAAATCTTTGTTTTAGAAAGGGCATCAAAGTTTCCCTCCCAAGAACAACTATAAAAAAAGAAGGAAAAAAAACTATGGTCAGTGTTTATTTTGGAAGGACTTTTTTTTTTTTTTCTTCGTAGGGGGAAATAATGAACAGCAACGAGTCAGACAGTATGCTATAACAAGCACTTGTCTTGTGGGGGGGGAAGGCCCCACAATAAGTCTAGCATCCAGCTGAGTCACAACAAGCATAAAATTAAGAAACGGAAACTTGACTTACAATGAGTGATGACTTGGTGTGCCGTACAGAGGTGTGGGGCTGCACTGTGTTTACACACCCGGGGCATAGAGACTGGCGAATGTGCTAGCACACTGACTCGTTAACCTTCGTCCAAGAGCTGGACTGTTTGAGTCCAAGGCTGGGACACGTGATCGCATAGCTACTGTCCATTTCGTGGTCCCGTGGGAGGTGGAAAATGCTCCCTGTGGCGCTGCTTAGTCCAGCTGACTCGGCAGCGCTTGTGAGATTGAACCTCTCCGACGTTGTTGGGGTAGCGGTGTCTCTGTGCTGATTCTAACCTCCAGTGCTAGACATCGGGTGGTAGAGCCTCCATTGTCCTTAGTCCATTGCAAGTGGTTGTAAACAGGGAGACTGCCAGTGGGTTGCACTGTGTGATGGAGGCAGAAGACTTCTTGTCTGTGAGGGTGCTGTTCAGTTTAGAGGAAGGGGTTTGAATCCCTGTGTGATCAGCAGGGCTATGGCGCCGTAGTTTGGTTACCAGATTGCGATGTGCTAGGCTGATAATTGTGTTTCATAACCCGTGTCTAAACACTCGAAGTTACTTCTTTCATTGCAATACTTTCTCATTATTGGAGGATATGGAGTCAGTCCGAGGGGGAGAGCAGTGTAAGGGGGGAATATAAGGAAGCTCTACTTAGAAGGTGGGTACCGCGTAGAACAGGATAGCAAGCAGGTTTCAAAGCAGCAGTGCTCGGGCTTTCAAAGCAGGACTAGTCTGTTTCCTTTGGGAGAATGACACTGAGGATTATACAGCATGAATGAGGGCGTTAAGCTTGGATGTGGGGCCATACTCAGACTGGGTGTAGTCACTGACAGTTCGGCATGAGGGCAGGACCACAGGTCCCTTCTGTCATCACAATACTAGGTGCCCCGATTTACCAGTGCTTACCAATAAAATGGACTGAATTTAGGGTACAAAATTGCTACAAATATCCAGAAACTGAGAAACCCATCATGGCTCATAGTCATCACCAGTAAAATAAACAAAAAAAAAAATGCAGGAATCCCAAGTTTTGAAAACAGATTTTGACTTTTTTTGTAAACTTTTTTAAATTGTTGCTTTTTATTTGTTAGCAAGATGATCTTGAAAATAGTTTTGCTACTCTAATGGTCTTCTCCTGTATAAAGATTTTACCTGCCTCCCTTTTTTCAAGCAGTTAAGCGATTTCCCTGCAGCCTTGTCCCATGGGGTTACTTCCCTGCCCTGTACCAAAGAGTTCCCAGCAGCCATCAGCACAACAGTGCAGTGAGGAACATAGCCCTTCTACTGCGGGGCGGGGGGCATTGATCCTGGACTGGGTCCACAGTAAAAAGATTACAGCCTCAGATCTCTGAAGGAAATGTTGGGGTTTCACTTAAACGGTTGTCTGTTTTCATGTCTTTTTGGATATGAGATTTGTTCATTTCTCCATAAAAGTGACTGTGGTTTTGCCCATGTAAAGTATCCAAAGACTTGTCCATGGCATAGTATTTCTATGAGCTGGATGCAGTGACTCTTCCTTCACAATAGTTTTCCCACAAATGGGATCCAAGGATTTTTCCTTCACAATGGAAGATCCGTGGACACTTCCTGTACAATGGTTTCCCCACAAATAGAATCAAGGAACCCTTCCTTCCCAGTGGTTCCCCGGAAATGGGATCCAGGGACCCTTCCTTCACAGTGGTTCCCCGGGAATGGGATCCAGGGACCCTTCCTTCACAGTGGTCCCCTGGGAATGGGATCCAGGGATCCTTCCTTCACAATGGTTCTCCGCACATGTGATCCAGGGACCCTTTCCAAGTGACAAGCATGGTGATTCAGGAGCCTGTGCAGACCTTTCTAATAGGGTCACCTCACGGGAGTGGAGAACCCCACTGAGCATCCGCCCCTTTGCAGTTCCCTTCTTGTATCTCTCTGTTCAGTTTAATAAAGAATCCTATGCGGTTTTCTGAACGCTTCCTTACAAGTGAGTAATCTCATAAGGGATGAGGAGGTGCACAGACTTAACAATAAATTCGTTAGAAAGCTAGGCAGAGATGCGAAGGAAACAAAGAAGTGAGGCAAACTGGACAGTTGAGGATTCATGGGGGGTCTCTCTCTCTCTGCACTTGGAGCTGTGGGCTGTATAATAAGGCTGCGTCTGCCTCTTCTGTCACATGTGGACCACAAATGGAATCCACTGACTTGCGTGACATGGTGTGACCACAAACGGTATCCAGTGACTTATGACATATGGTGTGACCACGAATGAAAACCAGTGACTCCTCTGTCATATGGTTTGCTTATTTCGCCTGAGCTAATTTCATATCAATGTTTTGAGTTGACTGAGTCTTGCTCTTTAATAAATGGCAATAATTATATATATATATATATATTTTTTTTTTTTATTACACCCTTCTAGATAAGCCAACCCTAACCAGCTACTCCTTGTAAACTAATTTCTGTGGGGTGGAGAGGAACTCTTATTCACAGTGTCTATAGTTAAGAGTGGAAGGCAGCTGTGTTCTGAATATCCTGACCTAGTTACAGTTCATCGTTACGGTAGTATCATGATGGGTGAGCTGGGTTTTGAACCAGAGGCTCACAGTCCCCCAACAGTGCCCTGCTGGAGGAGGTAAGCGACAAGCTCCATCAGCAGAAGATTCTTAAGAGGAACAGTTGTAGTACCCTCCCCCCCCCCACCACTTTTAAGCCAAAGAGCAAATTGTTCAGAGATAGTTGGGCACCATCCACCGAACGTACACTGCCCCTTTCAGACTGGATGCCAAAATTACAGCATTATTGCTGAAAACTGGGGGAGCTGGGATTCAAACTACAGACTGTGGGGTGTGGGGGGGGGGCATGCCGGGTGAGCACCAAACCGATGCCATAGCTATCATTTTCACCGAGGCAGTCATTTTACTGTATATCATGGTATTAAGCAATGGAATGTATGGACTTCTAAAAGTACTATTGGAAGAACTGAGATTGCCGAAGAAGCAGCTCCCCTGGCTCAGCTGCAAGTAGATTCTTGTAAGGAAAGCTAGACTGGAACTTTCTGTAAGCTCTGCTGCACCAACACTCCTCATTTTGGTTTCCAGATGGAGAACTGTATTCAGCGACTCTGAATAATTTTCTTGGGACCGAGCCAGTCATCTTACGGAATCTGGGCAAACATCACTCCATGAAGACTGAGCACCTAGCTTCTTGGCTGAATGGTAAGATTTGAAACTCCTTTTTCTTCAGCTGTTTATCTGGCTGTGCTGTCCTGCATGCTTGCATTTCAGTGCTGGAGAGCACAGGCTTTTTGAGGATGGGGGGAGCCTCAGCAGTTCTTTGCACCCGAGTGAATCTGTGGTAGTTATGACTGTACCCCCCCCCCCCCTTTCAGGTCATGAAATGATACCCTACCACAATCCATTAATTTCTACCCTGTGGTGGTTCCAGGATGGGGATCTTTGTTCAGGTTGTCCCCCTCGGCCATCTGGTGTGGGAGGTGGAGTTACCATTCGGGAGGACAGGGTCCAAGAGTGCCGGGCGGCATCCTGCCAGTTTCCTGTTTTTTTTTTTTTTTTTTTTTTTCCTCCAGTTACTCACCACCCTCAGCAGGTCAGCGGCAAGGGTTCTTAATGCTTACACACCCTAATGCACGGCAGTACAGTGCACCAGTCAGCATCTTCCCACCCCAGGCCGCTCCAGCAACACTGCCACCTGCTGTCACCCAGTTGGCACTACCGCACTGGAGCTTGCTGCCCTCCTTGGAGGAAGATCGTGTCCTCTGGGATGCCCACCCCTCTACCAGCTGGACCCTGACCTGCCTGGTCTTGTCCCAAACTCTGATTGTCGTCATCAGGAGTAGGTGTAGGAACATGTTATCAGCATATCCGTAACTCTAGGTGGCGATGATTTTACTTGCACTTGATACATTTGCATTGACGTGCACAGAAGGTACCGTACAATTAACTATGTCAACATGTAGGTGAACAGGTAGTGGAACAGTGAACATGGTTGAGTGCATAGTCTGTACTGCTTGGCAACATGGAGGGGGCGAGACCGCTCTTACAGTTGTAAGAGTGATCTCCTCTGTATTCTTAGGGTTGGAGGACTGCAAACTAAGGGTGAGCAGTTTTGACTCGCTAGAAATTCTACTCTTACAACTGCAGGAGTGGTCTCCCAGGAGATATTGGCATGTTATGGATCGAGGTCAATCAGTAATCTATTAACATTTTTAGAAACCTGCCTTGAGTGTGCCATTTTCCAGGGCACCTGGGCAAGAGGTGGAGCATCTCAAGGGCCAGAGAAAAGAGCACTCCAATTGGTCAGGAGTGCTTTCTCGATCTATAATGTTCCACATGGTGCATTGTATGGTAACAGGTGTGATTTTACACGTCTGGACATGACTAATGTTTATGAAGAAGGTCCAGGTTCAAATGCCGTGTTTACATTGAGACTACAGATATCTCGCCATGAAAGTATACACAGATACACAAGATGTGTTGTACAGCACACAGGTCTGCGTATGTGGGTGCTGAGCTGGTTTCCATTGGGCTTGGCAGAGTAAACCTGCAGAAGCTAGAAAATTGGCATTTGTGAGATTTCGAGAACAGAGACCAAATACAGTAGATTAGCAGTCACTTTGTCTGTACAGTATATTGATGCCTGTTTTTCCAAAATAAAGGGATGGGGAAAAGTTGCTGGGAGTGGGTAGTGGGGCATATGATGTGATGTTTGACCCCGTTGAAGACTGGTACAGATGTAACGAAAGGGGGAATCCACTAGCATGTCTAGATATGTAGTGAAATGGCACCAGCTACCTCCGTAGGGCAGCAAACAGAACTTGTTTTAGCCTCATCTTGGCTGTAAATGGTAACGTTTTCCTGGGAAAGTGCTACCCCTTTAAAGTAATTATGAATCCAGCTCTGAGGTATACCCTAAGGTAAAGGGCCGTTTCTCGCCTTGTGCATATCTGTCCTAGAGAGAGGGGATTGTGCTGAAGCATCTGTAGTCCTGTTTTTAAAAGATGCCTACTCTAGAAGGGGAAAAAAAAAACAGACTGGCCTCAAAGTGGCCAACAGCACAAGGAGAACAGGGCAGAGAGCCAATGTCCCAGAAGGGCGGCCAGCAGTGCTGTTTCACAAATGCAGAGTGAAGTTTTGGCAAAGAGATGTTGATTTCTAGCTCCAGTTTGAACTGCCTGCACTAACAGAAACATTTTCATTCCATTTTTTGTCTCAAGAGTGGGGAATGGTCCCCCATTTTGGGGTTACCCTGCAACATTCCATACCTATACAACAACAAAAATATGAATGGAATATTCAGGAGAGGAGAGCATGTCCCATTTTTAAGTAATCTGATGTTGATGTATAAATTAGCACGTCTTTGCTCTGCTTCTCATGACAAGTTACACTGGCAGGCAAACAGCTTTCATAAATGCCACAACTGAAAAGACAGAGTGTTTTTTGTCTTCTTCTCTCCTGCTGATGTTTACATATTGAAGCAACTCTTTTATAAAGCAGCTAGGATGAGGGATTTCTCCAAATAGAGCCTTTAACACCGAATGCAGCACAAAACTCTAAACAAGTCTAGCAAAAAAAAAAAGCGTCAGCACAACCAGCCATGGAACATAAAGCACGCAATATCTGGGTCGGTCCGCTTAGTCAGACTTTCGGAAGTTATCCGGTAAAAAGGAAACTTGCATCCCCTTTGTCTAATGAGACCCGTAAGTCGTTCCTTAGAGGCTCTGATAATGAAACCCTGAACACTGGCTGTTTATTATTTCATAATGTTTGGCCAGGAAAGACGCACACTAAGCTGAGGCTTGTTTCCAGGTGGGTCCTGGGAGCACAGGGAATCTGTGACTTGCTCATGGAAAAACCACATGCAGGTGACGGCTGTGGGATTCAACCCCAGTTCTCCAGGTTTGCAGCATAGTGCTCTTAACCACTATGCTACACTGCCTCCCTAGGTGTGAGAGAGTAGATATGAAAGAGTTAATTGTGTATGGTGGGAGGGCAGATTGTTTGGCAGCGGTACAGTCACTTGTTCCTGGGCTCCACACACAGGTACAAATTACCAAAAACTCACAGCTGCTGACAGATTTAACCACATTGAAGAGAAAGGGTTCTGTTAGATTCCTGTGGCAACACGTTCCATTGTATGAAACACAGCTTGAAGGAGCCAACTTCACTCACTTTGACATCTGCTGCCCCGGTTGAAAGTAACCAGTTTTACCACTTGTTTGGAGTTCAGCTCAAACCTGGGTGCAGCTGGCCACGTTGGTGTTACAACACACTTACTTGGAACATTTTATTTATTTATTTAAACAGGTAAGGCCCACTAGGCACAAGTGCCTGTTTTCCAGGGGCGACCCAGGAGCACTGGGGCAGTTAAGTAACTTGCCCAGAGTCACAGTATGCCAGTGGAGGTTGTGGGAATCGAACCCTGGTCTGCTGGGTGTACCAGGCTCATTCACAGCTCGTTACTGTAACCTCTAGGCTATACTGCCAGCCTGTGGAGTTTTGAGGTCACTGGTCACCAGTGCTGGGCATTACTCAAGGTGTAGCACAGTTAGTTAGGTGACCTAGGTGGGCAGTAGATTCATACTGTGATGGTTGTAACGTTGTGTACATGGGGCAGAGTTGATGTGCCAAAACAACTTGGAGGTGGTATGGCTGGGCTATCCAGTCATCCAGCTGAAGCACATTGCATTTCCCTATCGGTGATCCAGGTTCAAGAGTGAACTCTGGGACTCTGGATAAGATATGGCATGGGCTGGTGAGCGCTGCTGAGCACAGGGTGAGTCAGCCTGGAGAGGGAGACCTCGGAATCTGGCTTCACAGTGAGCCAGCGCCTGCTCCCTCACAAAGCTGTCACTTACGCATGATACATTGACATGACTGAACCTGACAGAGGTATTGCCCGACAGCAGGGGTTATGAGAGGGAGAAAATGGGGAGTAAAAACCACACTATCTTTACGATGATGACGTTGGGCGGCTAATTTGGGACCACGTTGCAATGATGACATTTGGTGGCTGCCTTGGGACCGCCATTACGATGATGACATTGGGTGGCTACCTTGGGACCACCATTGTGATGATTATGTTAGGTGGCTACCTTTGGATCGCTATTGTGGTGATGACGTTGGGTGGCTATCTTGGGACCACTGTTGTAATGATGACATTGGGTGGCTACATGGGGATCGCTGCTGTGATGATGACATTGGGTGGCTGAATTGGGAACACCATTGTGATGATGGCATTGGGTGTCTACCTTGGGACTGCCATTGTGATGTTGATGTTGGGTGGCTACCTTGGGATCGCTGTTGTGATGATGATATTGGGCAGCTACCTTGGGACCACTGTTGTGGTGATGTTGGATGGCTACCTTGGGATCGCTGTTGTGGTGATGATGATATTGGGCGGCTACCTTGGGACCACTGTTGTGGTGATGTTGGGTGGCTACCTTGGGACAGCTGTTGTGATGATGATGTTGGGTGGCTACTTTGGGACCACCGTTGTGATGATGATGACATTGGGTAGCTAAATTGGGAACACCATTGTGATGATGGCCTTGGGTGGCTACCTTGGGACCACTGTTGTGATGATGGCATTGGGCAGCTACCTTGGGACTGCTGTTTTGATGATGATGTTGGGTGGCTACCTTGGGACCACCTTTGTGATGATGATGTTGGGTGGCTACCTTGGGACCGCCATTTTGGTGATTGATGTTGGGTGGCTTCCTTGGGACCGCTGTTGTGATGACAGTGGGCAGCTACGTTGGGCCCTGTGTTGTGCATTGCCCAATGTCCAGGAGGTATGGGCTGGTGGAGGTGGGGCAAGGGTGGTCGCCACAGGGGTATGCCCCAAGGCCGGAGAACTGGGCGGACTGTGGCGGTGGATAAAATGCTTGATTAAAAAAGTAGTACAGTCACGTATGGAATGTTTGGAGGGAGCTGTGTTCACCAGAAGAAGGTCCCTGAGGAAGAAACCTTTTGGAGTCCATAAAGTTTGTGTGCTGAAACAGTTTCTTGTTTTGGTATAGCCATGAGCACTTCCATTTTTTGGTTTTGTAGTAGCTATTTTCTTTCTTTCTTGTTTTTTTGTTTTACCCTGTGGTGTTGCCACTCATGGAAGGCATGCCTTGGATGCAGATGTAGACATCTTACTTTGGGGGATGTGGATCGCAGGTGACCAGTCAACAGGAATGGTTTACATGGGCAAAGTTTAGTGGCCAAGTCCGACATTCTAATGGCCATAGTTGGGATTATCAGTATATGGGGCACTCCATTCCCACTGGGTATGTGGCCCTGGTATTTGAAGGTGGGGTTTGTTTTATACCAGAGTAGGAACAGTTGGTGACGTCTGTGACACTGCCCGGGGGGGGAGGTCATATCTCTGCAAAGTGGTGGGTGGAGTCCTTACTGAGAGGGGAAGGCCCATTTATAAAAGATGGGGCGAGCACAGATGTGAGCTCCTCTGCTTCCCAGGAGAGAGGGTGCATATTGGTGAGCATGCCTGCCCCCTTGCTTGCCGACTGAGTAGTGGCATTAGCCCTCATCCATCTTCTCAGTCAGAGGAAGGGCACCCGCTTAGTGCCCCTCAATTGTCAGGGTGAAGGAGAGGGGAGCAAAAAGGGAGGGAGTTGGAAACACAAAAAAAAATATAATTAAAAAGGGGTTGGGGCAATATGTGGAATTTTCTTTCTTTTTTATTTTGTAATGTGGACACACATGTGGCTGTAGCTCAAGCCAGAGGCACCCAGCAGGATACAAACTGGTACACTTTCAATCACAAAGTATCAAGGGCTTGTCAGAGGAGCTTAAGGCGCTACCTCCCAGCTTACCTAGACAGAGGTGCTGTAATGCTGATTCGATGTGAGCACTCAAACACCCGCTCTCCTCAGATGGGTAGTTTATAGTCGTATTTTCACCATTTCAGAACCTCACTTTGTTGGTTCAGCACATGTGAAGAGCAACACAGCGGATGATGATGAGATATATTTCTTCTTCAGTGAGAGGGCGGTGGAGTACGACTGCTACAGTGAGCAGGTGGTTGCTAGGGTCGCCCGAGTTTGCAAGGTAAGAGTTCATCTTCTACCATGGTTTGGGGCAGGTACCAATTTGAGCTGTGGTGGGGGTGTCAAGTTTGAGCTGGGCAAACCATAGCAGGGGAAGTCCCCAGTTCATTATGGCTGCAACCACTCATTGTTGGATTTGGACTGGTCCACATTCACTGCTTCTAGGGTATTGTCACATTGTTCAGATTGCAGCCTGTGTGATGTGTTGTGACTTGCACCCCTCACACCCTCGATCAGATGACATACTGGAAGAACAGTTTCAGCCATTGGAGGTTTGATTTCTGCTGGAGGTTAATGTTCAGCGCTCCAGTGCTTCATGGGTATTCTTGGGGAAAGTTGTACGAACCTGTGGATAAGCAAATGCATGCACTGAAAAAATGTTTGAGGGGGGGTAGATACAGAGTGGATTTTACTTTTACACTGCTTACTGCAAAAAGGGGCCCTAATCTCGCACAGTTTTAGAGACTGCTATCGCTGCAGACTCGCCCCCCACAGACTGGATGCATAATGCACTGGCTGCGTCTCATGAATACAGAACACACTTCTGCTGCTAACTCTATGTAAAAGTACACTGCCTGGTCTGTAGCACACATTTACATACAGTGAGCAGTGGACAGACACTCTGTTCACAACATGTGGCTAGCCTATGAAGGGCTTGGCTCCCAGGAAGGGTGGGCACATGTCGTTCAGCCATGGCTCACCAATCCCTGCTGATCACAGAGTGGCACTGGTATCAGCTGGGAAGGCAGACGCCTGCCCGCTCGCCTGGCAAAAGCAACAGTACACTTGTGGTGGCCCTGCACATTGGAATTGGAGGGGGGGGGGAGGCAAGGGGAACGGGAGAATAGTTACATAATAAAAAAGTTGAGTCTTAGCTGGCCCACAGACTGATCAGCAGAGCCACAACTCACAATGCCAGCAGCCCAGGTTTGGGAGCGAGCCTGGGCAGTGGGGCCGGCTGGGGGATGGGCGTCCTGGGGAGGGAGGAGGGCAGCAAACTTCGGTTCAATGCTGCCACCTGGGGGAACACAGGCGGCAGTACAGTTGGAGCTGCTAGTGGGAGGGAGGACATTGTCAGACTCCATGTGCAGTCACCCAATTGCATACCTGTGTCTACCTCAATACTGGCATTCGATGGGGAATAGGAGAAACAAGCGGAAACACCCTGGCGCAAACAGGATGACAACGCTGCCTCCTGGACCCTGACTCCCCTACCAGCAGGCCCTCACCCAACACTTCATGGGGAGGGGGAGGATGCCTCTTACCATCACTGGAGTCCAGCACAGCAGCTGTGCACAGTGGACACCCCCGGGTGAGGAGGTTAGTGCCATAGACTGCTAGGATGAGGCTGGGGTGGCAAGTGTGTAGATGGTGGAAGCACCATGGGGGGGGGTGCTAAAAAGAAGTGGAGTCCTCTGAATTATTGGCTTCTGTAGATGCATTCTTCTGTATATCTGGGAGGGGTTGCATTGCATCCTAAGAGTTTTCTTTTCATTATCTTTCCAAGGGCGATGTGGGTGGTGCCAGAACCCTGCAGAAGAAATGGACGACATTCCTGAAGGCGCATCTCACCTGCTCTATCCCAGAACAGCACATCCACTTCAATAAGATCCAGGCGGTCTTCACCCTCCCCGGCACCAAAGGGCAGGATACCAGGTTTTTTGCCATCTTCCAGTCCCAGTGGTAAGTCTGCCCTTGCTAACGTAGCCAATGCAGTGGTGCCACAGATGTGGCAGCGTAATGTGCTGCCACCTGCGAGACCAGAATTTGCATGTGACCCTGGGAATCTGGCATGGAGGCCAGCTGTGGGGTGCGTGGGTTGCAGAGGTGAGGCAGTGGGTTGCCATGGAGGGAAGGAGAGCGCAGGTTGCCAGTCATTTGCACACACTAATACCAGCTGACAAAGAAGTCTGGTTTGGTGGCCATGGTGCAGGCCTCGGTAATGTGCTGGTGAGGAAATTGTCTGCAGTGGCGGAGGTTTTGTAAATCTCAGCCCGCCCACCATTACCATCAGAATGTGAACTCCCACGTTGGCAATGAATGTCTGGTTTCCAGTTCATAAAGGCTGTGTGTGTCTGTCTCTGTGTCGGTCTGTCGGTGGTGGGGGGGGGATACATTGTGCAAAGCAATTCCACAAGCCCATGAAAAGGACAGATTAGGAGGAGGGGGCACTGGTGAGGCAATGTGGTTCAGGGACTGTAGTACAAAACAGAACTGGGAGGTTTCGGGTTCAAACCCACCCCAGCCACTGTCTCACTGTCTGACCCAGAGCAAGTCACTTGACTCCCTGGGCTTCAGTCTCTCTCTCAGCTGTATGATCAGTGTAGAAATGCCCCCACCCCACCCCACCTTGAAGAAAAGATGTTACATCTCATCTGGGCCTGGGTAAATAAAGTGCAAAATCTGTAAAAAAAAAAAAAAAAAAAAAAAAAACTAACCGTCGCCTCTTCAATGAAGTGCCATTCCCTGTGCATCTCCGCAGTCCTGCAGCTGGTGGCATATCCCACTTTTTACTTGTATTGGAGTGCTTACTGCCTCAAATGGCGCATGGTGGCGCATGTAGTGCCTATCCACAAGGGGGGATCAAGGGAGGTGGCAGGGAACTACAGGCCTGTCAGCCTGACATCAGTGGTGGGCAAGGTGATGGAGGGCATTGTCAAGGAGAGGCTAGGGGGGGGACCTGGATAAGTCAGGGTGCCTGGACGATAGACAGCATGGATTCATCCCGGGGAAATCATGTCAGACAAACCTGGTGGAGTTCTATGACTGGGTGACAAGTGCCTTGGACCTGGGTAGACCAGTGGATGTCCTCTTTCTAGACTTCAGCAAGGCATTTGACTCTGTTCCTCACGTGAGCCTGTTGGATAAACTAGGAGAAATGGGGGTTGGAAACCAGATGATCCGATGGATAGGCAATTGGCTCCAGGACCGGATGAGTCTCTTTGCAGATGACTCGAAACTGGGGGCGGTGGTGGATGGGGAGGAGGGGAGGGTGGCCCTGCAGGGGGACCTGGAGGCTCTGGAAAGATGGTCTAGAAAGTGGAAGCTGAGGTTTAATGCAGGGAAATGCAAGGTACTCCACCTGGGGGCCAGAAACCCAGGCCAAGTGTACACCCTGGGGGGGGAAATACTACAAGTCTCAATGGCTGAGAGGGACCTGGGGGTGGTGGTGGTGGATGTCAAGATGAACAACTCTGAGACTTGTAGGAGGGCAGCAGCCAAGGCCAACAGGATGCTGGGATGCATCGCTAGGGGGATCACCTCCAGAAGGAGGGAAGTGATACTCCCTCTGTATAACTGCTTGGTAAGGCCGCACCTGGAGTACTGCGTGCAATTTTGGAGGCCGCACTAAAGAGGGACATTAACCTCCTGGAGAGGGTCCAGAGAGGCAACCAAAATGATTTGGGGCTTGGGGACAGGACCTATGAGGAGAGGCTCAAGAGCTAAATATGTACACTTTGAAGAGAGAGAAGGACCGGGGACATGATAGAGGTCTTCAGGTACATGAAGAGGGTAAATAGGGGAGGAACAGTGAGGGTGCTTCAAGGAAGGAGGAGGGGCCACTAGAGGGCATGGGTGGAAGCTGGAGGAAGATTCAGGGAGAAAGGAGGAGGTGCTACTTCACTGAGAGGGTGGTAGAGCCATGGAATGCACTACCAGAGGGGCTGGTGGAGGCAGAGACAGTGGAGGGTTCAAGAGGGGTGGGACAGGTACAGGGAAGGGTTCAGGAAGCAAAATCCAATGCAGCAAGAATATCCGGAACTGGGAAGGGAGAATCCAGAGAAGGCGAGGGGGACAGCAAGGTCAGCACCCAGGGTGGGGGCTGACCAAACGAGCAGACACGAAAGACCATTAGGCTTATTCTGCTGGCATTTTAGTATGTTAGTATATTAGTAAATGGAGAAGAGCGGTGCTGACTTAAGTGGGTCACCATATCTGTGCTAGAATGCTACAATTTCTGCTGTGTGAAAGCACTGCTCGCCAATGTTTGAAGTTCGGTCTCCATATTCTGTCCTGTATTTTATACTGCTCCCCCCATACTTATGTGGTCGGAATGGGGGTGGGGAATTGGTTGAAAAGTGCAGTACGCTTGGTATAGCCAGCAGTGAGGTCACTGTAGACCAGAGAACATCATTTGGCTCCTTTAAATTTAGAAGCAACTCCGAACACTGCCAAAGGGGTAGTACAGATGGGCCCAGCATGAGATGACCTAGATTTTCTCAGAAATAACATCAAAACCAAAAAAAAACACACTAACTCACTCTGCCTCTCCTCCAGTCGGGGCTGTGACGAAGCATCTGCACTCTTTAACCCTGTGAGGGCAGTGACTTTGGTAAAGAGCAGGACTTCTGTTAACTGCCTAGTACAGGACTCTGCAGCCTTGTGTTTGGTGTTATAGCAATTGGCTGATAACAACAGCAGGGGTCCGGGGACGCACCCCATCATTTTAGCTGGCACTTCCACCCAGTGAGATTGCTCTGGTTTTGCGATTAGAAGCTGGCCATGGCCTGACGGTGGCAGTCGAACAGGAATCTAAGCACTTCTGTATAGATATGTAGATTTGTACAGCACAAGTGGTTATGAATTTTCCCTGCATCACGCTACCTAACCTCCAGATAAACATTTTTATAACTGTAGGTGTAATGTATATACAGTGAAGCCCACCAGGATGAAGTGCAGCGTTACAGTTTCCTGCAGGACAAAAGGGATTATCTCCCATTAAAATCGCCTTGCTGCTTGCAGTAACTATGCTGCAGAATTGAGTTTCATCCTGGCAGACTTCACTGATATATATATTTTTTTTTTCCGTATAGAATTTTTCCTTCCTGCGGCTGGGACCAGCTGGGCTCCCATCCACACGTCCAGCGGATAGCGCACTGAAACAAAGAGTCAACGGATGACCACTTTGGAGGCAAAACACGTAGTTTATTCTTTCAAGTAGTATCAAAGTTGCCTCATATACAGATTAAATATACATAGCAACACAGTGTGAAATCAAAGTGCAGTCCGCTCCTCCTGTATAACCAGTCCGGCCTGCTCTGCCAAACCCCACCATCTCCAGCCTCCCCAGGACTTACCAGTCAGCCTGCCCCCACGGCTTTCCCTCTGTGGCAGGGTTGGGGGGGGACATTCCCTCCCCCCCCACCAAGTCAAGTATTGAGTTTCTGGCCTTCGGTGCCCTGGTAGTGGGCAGAGCTTCATTAATGCCTGCCCTGCCACCATTTTCCTTCATTTTTCTTCCTGGCCCACACCGCTCACCGCACTAATTTAAAAATGTTAAGTTGATTTTTGTCGGCAGTGTAGAAATTGAATACGCAAATGCCTGAGACAAAGCATGCAATTCATCACTTGAGGGTTTAAACTCGCTCATGGCTTTGACACGTGTGAGTTATGGTCCCACCTTTCTCACTTGAAAACGAATTGCACTGTTTGTCAGGTCATTGCATATCCACTATTTATACAATACTTGTAAAAATAAATTGTGTAAGATATTGTGTTCTCTTGGCACCCAGCATAAAAGATAAGATGTTATATTTAGGCAATAAAGCATGACAGGGCATGCGTTATGGTGGGATAATGGCCCGCCTTGGGTGGGTTAAAGGAAGAGGCAAAGCAGAGAGCTTACACCACCCGAGGAGGGCTGTAAGCCCACCATAACACACCCCCTTAAGTGCCTTATTGCGATTATGAAATGGGATGTATTTTTTTAAACACATTTTTGTTGGGCTGCTGTTAGCCAGACTGCTTTACTGGAATAACGACTCTGCTGAAAGTACCTCTTGGCTAATCAGAAGCCTGCATTCTTTGTACCCATTTCATAATGCAGGTTATCCTGATAGTCGGTTGATAGTTTATCCCTATAAATTGGCCTTTGCATGGCATACTTGTTTCATTCCTGCTTTTTACATGGGGAGGAGACGAGATCGAACTGGAGTCCCTTCTGAATCACCATGTTACTGTACTGGCTGCATCACAGTGGATTACTAAACCAACCACAAAACGGCTTTCACAGTGCTGATGACATCACAGTAACCCTGGGCAGTACTAAAGCCTGCAGTTGAAATCAAAGAGAAACCATTAAAACTTTAAACAAACAGCTGATTTAAAAGTTATAACTAGTAAACAAATGCTGCATAAACCAAATACAGAGTGGCCTGACTCAGATTGTGCAGTTTATCATCACTTGTGAGGGGGAGGAATTTCTTAACTCTTGGCTCCACTGCTCATGCGTCATGGTCTTTAGCAGTTGATGTCACCTACCTTGACTTCAGCAAAGCTTTCGATACTGTTCCACATAGAAGATTGATTAATAAGCTGGGTAGACTCTGGGTGGGTCAAACGTTGGTCAACTGGGTGGCAAACTGGTTGACGGGCAGAAAACAGAGAGTGATGGTAAACGGTATACAGTCAGAAGAGATGCAAGTCACAAGTGGGGTACCTCAGGGATCAGTCCTGGGGCCAGTCCTCTTCAGTATCTTCATCAGTGACATTGCAGATGGACTGGAGGGTAAGGTTTGTCTGTTTGCAGATGACACCAAGATCTGCAACAGAGTAGATGATCCAGATGGGGTGGGCAGAATGAGAAGAGATCTGGATAAAGTAGCAAAATGGTCGGAAGAGTGGCAACTGGGGTTTGACGCAAAGAAGTGCAAGATCATGCACATAGGGAAGAGAAACCCTGAAGCCACCTATAGGCTGGGAGGGGAGTTGCTGGCAGTCACAAAGGAAGAAAGAGGCTTGGGCGTCGTCATCACCAATGACCTAAAATCATCCAAGCAGACCCCTAAAGCAGTAGGTAAGGCTAGTGGGATGTTGGGGTGTATTGACAGGGGTATCACAAGTCAGAATCTTTACAAGATACTGGTTAGGCCCCATCTGGAGTACTGCATGCAGTACTGGAGGCCACACCTTCACAAGGACATTAACCAAATGGAGGCAGTCCAGAGAAGGGCAACCAAAATGGTGCAGGGACTGCATTAGGAAACATATGAGGACAGATTAACTGAGCTCAATATGTACCCTAGAGCAAAGGAGGGAGAGAGGTGATATGATCGAAACATTCAAACATCTTAAGGGCATTAACAAGGTGAAAGAGTCTAACATGTTTCAGTATAAGAAAAATAGCAGGACAAGAGGACACAGCATGAGATTAGAGGTAGGCCAGTTAAGCAGTAATGTAAGGAAGTTCTTTTTCACAGAAAGGGTGGTGGATGCATGGAATGGCCTACCTCAGGAAGTGGTGGATATGAATACAGTGCAGGGTTTCAAACAGGCATGGGATAGGCATAAGGGAGCAATACAGAAGAGTATGAATAGATAGGCCATTGACAGAGCAAAGGCCAATGGCACATTCATAAGGCAGAAAAAGAAATGGGCAGATTGGGTGGTCCTTGTGGTCCTTATCTGCCATCAACTTCTATGTTTCTATATCGTATATAGATATATATAGATAAATATAGATACATATGTGTATATAGATCTAGATAGATATAATATATAGGTATAGAGAGAAACAGAGAGTCTGTAGATGGTATTGATCTATTTATAGACAGCATCTGTCTGTCTGTCTCTAGGTAGCTAGATAGACAGACAGATACCCAATTTTACAGGATTGGTTTCCCAACATTTTCATTAGATAGGTTTCCTAACACTTCTTTCAGAGTAACTTTCCTAATGCGGCTGTCTTTGTTGTTCATCAGGGACGATGTGGACGTGTCAGCGGTGTGTCAGTATCAGGTGACCAACATCCAGGAAGTTTTCAATGGCTCATATAAAGAATACCGGGAACAGGCCCAGAAATGGGTGCGGTACTCTGACTCCGTGCCTGTCCCCAGGCCTGGTTCGGTGAGGAACTTTTCTTTTCTTTTTTGTTTTGTTTTTGTTTTTTTCATAAACTTGCTTGTGGCGATGGATTAAAGAGCACCTTTTCTAGTGCTCACAACAAAAACCCGGGAGGACCCTTACGTACCCCAGTTCAGTTGGTGCCAGTTATAATTTGTACATGCCCCAATTTTAGAAGGGGGAAAGGATCGTATTTTGGCTCCGTGAAGCCAAGTCACCGATCCCTTTCACTTCCTGATACTGAGAGCCGCCACTGTGATGGCACGTTTTGTGCTATTATATGGAGAGCACAGGGGCATGATCCACAGACATTAATGAGGTGTTTTTTTTTATCAATTTTTTGTATTTTAGATGGTCATTCTAAACAAATCAAGGCAACCACCTAACAAGGATCTTGTTATTTGACCAGTAGCTTTGATTTGTTGTGAATAACCATCTAAAATATGAAAATCGGACAAAAAAAAAAAAAAAAAAACAAGAAACACGGCCTCATTAATGTCTGTGAAGCATGCCCCTGTGCATGCCATATGATAGCACAAAATGCTCCAGCACCGTGGCGGCTCTCAGTTTCAGGAAGTCAAAGGGATTGGTGACTCGGCTCCATGGAGCCAAAATACGACCCCTTCCCTTCAGAAATCGGGGCATATATAAATCATGACTCTGGCACCAGTTGAACTGGGGGCAGGTAAAGGTCCGTCCAGGTCATGGGGGCGGGTGACTGCAAAAAGATCAGGAAAGGTGCTTTTTAATGTGCTAGACTACAGCTTTGGTCTTGGGGACCACGAGTTGGCTTTGCAGCTGATAACCCATACCAGACATCAGCATGGCTGTGTGTAGACACACTGGGAAAGGGAGGGTTGGATTTGAGGAAATAGAATGTGTGGTGGCGTAATGAGAGACTGGATTGGCAGAAACAGATCAGACTTCACAAAGAAGAGCTTCTCTTCTCTGCCTCAGCACCGATAGTGTTAAACTCTCTCTAATAAGGGCCTCTAATGAACTGGGAGGTGGGGTGGGGGCAAGTTGGAGAGATGGGCCATGTGGTTTTTTTAGAGCCCTGGGCTATAAAAGCTGGGACAGTTCCTTAACTGAAACCTGTCTCGACCTCATTAGAAGAGTTATCGGTCTCCAGGTTCCTGCTTTTGACATATTTATACCATTACTGCCGTAGGCTGGGAGTCCACAGGGACAGAGAACTCTGTGTTGGACTGGCAGCTTTTTCATTGTTTTCTATTCTGTTCTATTATATTCTTTTAACAGTTTTTGTGCATTTAAAACTTTATAATACAATGTGCTACCTCTTGGCACAGAGCCCGTTTCCCAGTAGCTGTTCCATAGTGCAGTGAGGACCACTTGTATAACAGTTAAACTGTTGTTTTTTTTTTGTTTTTTTTTGGGGGGGGGCTCTTGGTGACAAGGCTTGATTGTGGGTACATATAGTTATTAAATTGCCTGAAGAGCCCTCTTTCCTAAATGATATTTTTCTAATTATATTATTCCCCTTTATTACTCCTCTTCCCAACCCAATGATCGAGGTTGTCACAGCCCAACCTTCCTGCAGGTGTGACAGTAGTTGAGCTGTTGTTTCCACAGCCAGCGCCATTGGCAGTCTTTGGTCAGCAGGCAGGGGGTGCGTGAACGTTTGGCGGTCTTTCCTTCCCAGGAGCAGAGTGCCTCCCCTCTGCAGTGTACTGGACCCTAGCCAGCCGCAGTTTTGATTCTGGGACTTGCTTATGAACCCCATCTCCCAGGTGGCAACATGACATGCTACTGCCATGTCATAGGATCACCCATTCATTGAAGTTTAAGGGCCCCACGACTTTATTTATTTATTTATTTATCCTCCTCCTACAGCACCATCCTTGCCTTACCTCCTGCCACCGCTCCTCCTCACCGCCGACCCCAGAGTCCTGCACGCCCAGCTGGCATATGCATCTGTACCGTAGAGAGGGGCCCCCTCTGATGCCCCCGTGCAAGCCGGGATCCATTACCGGCACATGCCTCTATCCAGGCATGCCCGGCTGGTGAAACCGCGCTACTGCTGTCGCGGGCCTGTGCTGCCATGTTTTTCCAGTTTTCTCCTGCAGTGCAGCATGCACGACGTCGCAGCACACCGACATCTGCCGCCCTCCACACTTCACTGTACCACTCTAGTAGTGCCCCTGGTCATCACCAGGGGCCGCTACAGAGCGGTGGTTCCCCAGTTCCCTCCCTGGGATGGAGGAGCAGTCTTCTGGACGCTCGATCCCATCCCTCCCCTGCCAACTACTGGCGCCCCAGGCTCGCATCCGAACCCGGGTTGCCAGTGTAGCGCAAGGTGTGGCATCCAGCACCTCAACCCTCGGCGCCACATGGCCCCGTGGCTTTTACGTTGACCATAAGGGATGTTAGAGTGCACTCGGAGATGTTCAGTCGGCAACACCCTTGCCATAAATGCACTGTTTATTCACTGTCCTGGAGGGACTACCGGTAATGAGTGGGGAGGTACTTCCTTTCGTACCAATGTTTATCCGTCGCCCCTCATGTTAGACTACTATCAAAGTTGGTAACTGTGATGGTGAATTTTACGTGGACACTGGAAGTTGGTCCACAAGGACTGGACTACCCACCCCCCCCCCAAACAACTAATTTCACACAGCTTCCAGCCACTAGCAACAAAACTCAAAAATAGCACTTCCTACCTTTGTTTTATTCACAAAGTGCAAAATCGCATTTCTGATGAGGATGCTACTGGTTTTGTGGCACTGTCACAACAGAGTCAGTGCACCCCACCCCATGATAAATCTGAAAAGTTAAAATTGCTTTTGCCTAAATTGGCTAATTTCTTACTTTTTATTTCCATGGGGGTTATAATGGACTCTGTGTGTTTGTTCCATCCACCACCAACCTGGGCCACAGCTGAAGAACCTGAGCTCTACAAGTTAAAACTTAAATACCTTAGTCCACTGAGTAATTTTTCTGCCCTCCCCCAAACGTGTAGGCTTTTAGAAGAGTGGTTCTTGGAGGTTTATGCTGGTGATTTAGTGCAGTTCTCTGCGGATGTTTTGCCCTGTGCAGTTAGAGCTCCATCAGAGATGGTACACGACAGACTACTCACTTGAGAACAACGGTCAGGCCCCCAAAGGCAGGGAATTACAAGATTGCTTCTTCAAGGGAACCTACAAGTTGCGGGGGGGGGGGTGGAATGACTTATCTGTTCTTCGGGGGACCCTTTACAAGCAGGCTCCTGTTCTGCCAGAGTAGTACTGTGGGCACTTACCATTATGAGCACTGTTGATTGGGTTTAGACTCAGTGCAGGGTGGACAAAGCTAGATCAAACTGCATGCCTCAGCTCAGAACAAATGCTAACTAGTGTGAACTTCAGCAGTCTGAAATCATAATATTAGTGTAATTGTTTTTGTAGTGCCTCAACGCACAGAGCAGTTCCCTGGATCTTCCTGATAACACCCTCAACTTTGCCAAGAAGCACCCGCTGATGGATGATCAGGTCCGTCCCATGGGAGACCAGCCTCTGATGGTCAAGGAGGGCTCAAATTTCACCCAGATCCTGGTGGACAGGGTCCTTGCTCTGGATGGACATTCGTACGATGTCCTTTTCATTGGAACAGGTTTGTAATGTGCATTTCTACGCACACACCGAAACACAAAAACTACACATGCACACCACACACAGACAGACAGACACGCACACCACAGACACGCACACCACAGACACGCACACCACAGACACGCACACCACAGACACGCACACCACAGACACAGCGCAGTATTCTCTCTCTCTCTCTTTTTGGGGGGTGAGTAGATGGGAGGAGTGTTGAGTTTTTTTTTTGCTTAAAGGAGTTGTACAGCATTTTTAAAAAAGAATGTTTGGTGGTTCAGATTTAAATAAGCCGGGGGTGTGTCATAACTGGGATAACATCACACTTTGGGCGCATTGTAAGGTGCTGGGCCACAGAGCTGAGTACCTTCAACCACCTGAGAGGTGACGTTATCCCAATGATGCATGCCCCGAAGTTTTTTACTGTGATGATAAAACTGACTCCAGCTGTGTATTTACAGCTGTAAGTAGGCTGTTTTGTGGGCACTGGTTTCATCTGGGAGGCTGAGTTGGGATAACATGAGTGAAACTGGCTCATCAGCTTTCAGCATGTTTTCCTCTCCATTTTTGTTTTAAATTCTCTGTAATGCACTTCTCATTTGCATAACACACATGCCACATACTTGGTGTGTGTGCGCATACGGGGAGGTTCATGTGCTATATATAATATGAGTTTATCTGCAGTAGAAGTTTCTGATTTGATGTCCAATGGCACAGAGCGAGTGAGTTTCCCTAGCCCTCAGTATTAAAAACTATTTCTTATGGTTTCTTGTCTTAAAATCATTGCCTTTTGTAGCTGGCCTGCCAGCACAGGAGTAGCACAACTGCTCACAGTGCCAACAGCTGGGATATGGCACAAGCTGTCTGGGTCATTGGAGGGTCTGCAGGGGGACATGTGGGTTTAGCATCTCTAGACCTCTCTTCAGTAAGCCAGGGATGAACATGAGCGCGGTAAGATCGAGAGAAGGTAGGTGATGGAGCTGGGTGAGTGGGCAGGACCGAAGGAGGGCCACTTGGGGCAGGGGAGCGAAAGCATAAAAATAGATTTCCAAAATATGAATCGATACTGGCTACTGACACCGCGGTGGGCATGCCAGTCCTCTGATACCCATATAACCCTGGCAGTAGTCCTGTGCCACTTTGGGTCCTGAATGTGCTATTTAACGCACCACTGCCAAGCCTGTGGAGGAAACTCTGGATGGATGGGATGGGATGGGCTTGGCAGGGCAGTACTGTGAGCTGCTATTGTGTTATCAAACTGGGAAAAAGGGGGTGGGGTCACACCCGAGTAGTTATCACCCGCATCTTTGGCGCTCAGTATCATGATGTAAATGGTCTTGAGCTGTAGACCCTCAGTGAGGAAGGGCGTAGGTGGCCTGGTGTTCACTCGTCTCCTGCTGGCTGACCAAGGAGCGCCATTGTTTTCAGAAGCAGCGTATGAGGCGTGAAGATGAGCGCATTCATTGTGGCTGCAGCTGTTGAGGTGGGCATGGGGAATTTAACAAAAACAGTTCTAAGGGATTTTAGTGTGATTTTTTTTTCTCTGCATATCCTTTATCACGGAAGCTATTTGATGGGGAAAAAGGATTGTTTGTCATGTGATCCTCCTGCAGCTCCCTCTGCTGGAGTCATAACTCATTACCTGTGATGAGGTAACCATTTCCACAGCAAGACGTTGTGATGTTACAAACTACAAATTGTGGCTTCAACGGACAGAAGAGTGGGAGGAGCAGAATGAGTCAAAGATCATGTTTCCATGCAAATGGCCTCATCCATAAAGAACTGTAGGGAAGCTAAATGCAGAAAAGTAATGATTTATCAGCTGAATTATATCTGGATCTTACATTTTAAACTGTGTAAGATACTGGAAAAACGCTTAAAGTAATAATTTCATTACTGGCTCCACATGAACCACGGGGAATTAATAATTACTTTGGCAGTCTCTTCATGTTTTTGAGTTTAATGCTCCACTGAGGCTTCTGACTGGTTACTGAGTGAAGAGAATTAAAAAAACATCACCATTGGCAACACAAGTGCACCACCAAGAAGGCAAAGAAACTATTATAATATGTTATCAGTAAACTGTAACAGTTTAAAAAGCCCTGCAAGGTGAACACAGGATGCACTTACATATTGTATTGTCCACAGTCCGCACCAGCTGACGTTCCGGTGAACTGATTTCGAACGCATGATATTTGCATAGTCTGGGAGATGCTTCGGTCTCTACCTTTCTTGT
This sequence comes from Neoceratodus forsteri, assembly GCA_016271365.2. Classification (NCBI taxonomy): domain Eukaryota; kingdom Metazoa; phylum Chordata; order Ceratodontiformes; family Ceratodontidae; genus Neoceratodus; species Neoceratodus forsteri. Next base: position 26,694,526 of record JADMNL010000026.1, on the reverse strand, counting down.
CTGGGGAGAGGCCTTTTTGAAGTTGTTTCCTTCCCACACACACCAGAAAGACTCACCCACAGATGAATTCGGATTCCCTCTATTTCCTTTTGATCATGGTGTAGCAAAGTGGCAGGTGTGTTTGTATTTTGAGGGAATCCAGGCTGGCCATAGGTGACTTTGTCCCCTGTTTGCTTTGTGTTTCCAGGTGACGGATGGCTGAACAAGGCTGTGGCATCGGGCTCCCAGATACACATCATTGAGGAGCTGCAGCTGTTTGACCCTGCTGAGCCTGTGGAGAGTCTGACCATCTCCCGGGGAGAGGTAAGGGGCAGAGCACTATTCTAGAATAATTCATCATCTCCAAGAAAGAGGGATGAGCACACAGCTTGATTCTAAAACAGTTATGCTAGCAACAGCAATGACATATCCTTAGAGAGGTATGGGGTGGGACTTTGTTCTAAAATAATCAGTCCTTTTCCAAGAGTGAGGGAATGTGGTGGGGGTTTTGATCCTTGTTAGTTCATCTTGTCCTAGAAAGGGGTATGGATGTGTGTTTTTTTTTTTTTCTAGAATAATTCACCATCTCCCAGGCAGCATTAAGGGACAGGGTTTTGTTCTAGCAAAATTCCTCCTTCTCCAGGGAGAGGAAATGGAAAGGATTTTGTTTCCTATAATAATCTCCTACAGAGGGGGAAGGGAGTCTTTGAGAATAATTCATCTTTGAGGGCGAGTAGGGGGTGGGGTGGGTTTATTCTAGACCGTCATCTCCCAAAGCAAGGTATGGAATGGGGCTTCATTCTATGATGCTTCCACTCCCAGAGCAAGGAAAGGAGTGGGGGGTTGTTCTTGAATAATTCATCCTTTTCCAGATCACAGTAAGGATGTGTGGTTTTGTCTAGAGTAGTAAATCATCTTCCAGACAGCGGTAAGGAGATTTTTTGGGGGGGGGGGTGTTTTAGGTAAGGGGATGGTATTTTGTTTTAGCATAATTGGCCATCCCCCTCAGAGAGGGTTAAGGTGTGAGTGTTGGTTGTAGAATAATTCATTTTCCAAAGAGTGGTAAAGGAAATGGGTTTTATTCAAGAACAATGTATTTCCTACAGCAATGAAAGTGGCAGAGTAGAATAGTTTTGTTTTTTTTCCCAATTATTTAACCAGGTGGGACACACGAAGCTGAAAGCTTGTTTACAGGTGCAACCTGGGAGCACAGGGAAGTTAAGTGACTTGCTCAGTGTCACACAGTATGCAAGTGGGGGATGTGGGATTCAAACCCAGGTCTCCAGATTTGCAGCTCAGAGCCTTAAATCACTGCGCCATACTGCCTCCGCATACTTCCCAAAGAGGGTTATGGAAAGGGGATTCATTTGTGAATGCGTTTGGGGTCTTTATGTATAATTTTGCTTGGGGGGACCTGACACCTATGTTTGTCTTGGTCCCCCACCCCAATATCAGGGTTGCTGTGGTCACCCATTATTCTCTGGCCAGTTTAGTGAGCTGGTTTCTCAGCTAGTGACAGAATGGTTCAGTGGTTGTCTGACAGGGATTTGGTGACTGCTGGGCCATGCACACCCTCACTTTCTTCCTCCCTTAGGAGCAGCATGTTGGATGTTGGCTCCTGTGATCAGGTCGAGACAAGTGGGCATGTCCTTGTGTCCCCCTCACATCTAGGTGATGGGCTGAAAAACTGAGTCATTAGCACTATGCCTTTACCAAGATTCTTCAGTCTCTAAATTTATCTCAAGCCAGGAGCACATGCTCTATTCACACAGGGACTGTTTGTTGTTTTTTTTTTTTTTCCATATGAATCTTCAGCCCAACCTTAGAGATGTCCTAGCTGTACTCCCGATCAGCACTAAGGTAAGATCGGGGAGTTTTTTTAAGGTGGGGCCTGTTTTACATGATCAGGTGGCCACACAAGTCCTGTGACATTTCATGGCAGATTCGGAAAGGGAAGCGTTTGATACCTCGCCTCTGAAATGCATTCTGGCTCCCCGCCCACCCCAGGATGGTCCATGTGCAATCTGACTCCATGTGTGACACCCTGCCTAATGAATTTTGAATCCTGGGCATGTCCAGGAGTGCCGGACAGTTGGGATTTGTTTTAATGGGAAGCTGTGTGTGGTTCGAAGTCCCAGAACTGGCCCAGTTAGGGGGGAGGAGGGAGTTTCAAGAACTAGTTTGGTTCATTCCTGGTAAATATTATGTAGAGAATGCCGGTCGGGTCCATTTAGGTGAGATGTGTTAGCCTAGTCCTGGGGCACGTCCATCGTGCCACTCGTCTTATTCCATCTCTGCTACCACTGATGTCTGTCTTTTCCTTTTTAGAAACAGCTGTACGCTGGATCCCAGTCCCAGATCATCCAGCTGCCACTGGCGAACTGCAGTCAGTACCTCTTGTGTACAGACTGTCTCCTTGCCAGGGATCCCTACTGTGCCTGGAGCAGTCGTCGTGAAAAATGCATCAACATAGCTGCAGAACGCAAGTAAGGGTCTTACATCTACTGTGCCGAGTAAAGTTAAAAATGCTGAAAAGGGAGAAAAAAGATACACAAATCAGCAGATGTCTATCTCCTGTCCTTCATCAGGAAATGGCTTTGGAAAATGGAGGGCAGTCGAGTATCTAGGACTGTGCTGTCACATGTCCAGGTGGAAGTCCAACATCCTACAGCAGGTTTCAAAAATTGGGGTGAGGAGGGTGTTTGGGGTTGCCTAGTGGTAGCGTGTCACATTACTGTGAATGCAACCATGTTTGGGAGTGAGCCGGGGTTGCCAGCATTCGGGCGGTCAGACGGCTTCCCAGTTTTAGCAGGGGCTCACCACCACAGTGACCCCATGGGCGAGTTGAGGAATTTGCTGCTTCACAGAGGCATGCCATATATAAGTGAGGCCATGTTGGGCATCTGAGGTACCAGTAGGAGGTGATGAGAGGAAGGGAACAAAATCCAAAGGAAGAAGGGAGCCGAATGAAGAGTTTGTACTCCCTGGTCTCCCGCCCTGCCTGATTCCCAGAGTCAGTACACCCGGGTCCCCCACTCCAGCCTGATTCCCAGAGTCAGTACAACCATGCCCCCTGCACCACTGCCTGATTCCCAGAGCTGGTACACCCGGGCCCCCCACCGTTGCCTGATTCCCAGAGTCAGTACACCCGGGTCCCCCACTCCAGCCTGATTCCCAGAGTCAGTACAACCATGCCCCCTGCACCACTGCCTGATTCCCAGAGCTGGTACACCCAGGCACCCCACCCCTGCCTGATTCCCAGAGCTGGTACACCCAGGCACCCCACCCCTGCCTGATTCCCAGAGCTGGTACACCCAGGCACCCCACCCCAACCCTGCCTGAAATATATAGTGGCCAACATTTCTGTTTTCAAGAAAATAAAAAACTGGTTTTACCATTGCTATGTGTGTGGGATGTTGCAGGCGTATATTGCTGTGTGTGGGATGTTGCTGGTGTATATTGCTGTGTGTGGGATGTTGCTGGTGTATATTGCTGTGTGTGGGATGCTGCTGGTGTATATTGCAGTGTGTGGGATGTTGCTGGTGTATATTGCTGTGTGTGGGATGTTGCTGGTGTATATTGCTGTGTGTGGGATGCTGCTGGTGTATATTGCAGTGTGTGGGATGTTGCTGGTGTATATTGCTGTGTGTGGGATGTTGCTGGTGTATATTGCTGTGTGTGGGATGTTGCTGGTGTATATTGCTTTGTGTGGGATGTTGCTGGTGTATATTGCTTTGTGTGGGATGTTGCTGGTGTATATTGCTTTGTGTGGGATGTTGCTGGTGTATATTGCTGTGTGTGGGATGTTGCTGGTGTATATTGCTGTGTGTGTGGGATGTTGCTGGTGTATATTGCTGTGTGTGTGGGATATTGCTGGTGTGTATTGCTTGGTGTGGGATGTTGCTGGTGTATATTGCTGTGTGTGGGATGTTGCTGGTGTATATTGCTGTGTGTGTGGGATGTTGCTGGTGTATATTGCTGTGTGTGGGATGTTGCTGATGTATATTGCTTTGTGTGGGATGTTGCTGGTGTATATTGCTTTGTGTTGCTGGTGTATATTGCTTTGTGTTGCTGGTGTATATTGCTGCGTGTGTGGGATGTTGCTGGTGTATAGTGCTGTGTGTGGGATGTTGCTGGTGTATAGTGCTGTGTGGGATGTTGCTGGTGTATATTGCTGTGTGTGTGGGATGTTGCTGGTGTATAATGCTGTGTGTGGGGTGTTGCTGGTGTATATTGCTGTGTGTGGGATGTTGCTGGTGTATATTGCTGTGTGTGTGGGATGTTGCTGGTGTATATTGCTTTGTGTTGCTCGTGTATATTGGTTTGTGTTGCTGGTGTATATTGCTGTGTGTGTGGGATGTTGCTGGTGTATAATGCTGTGTGTGTGGGATGTTGCTGGTGTATAATGCTGTGTGTGTGGGGTGTTGCTGGTGTATATTGCTGTGTGTGTGGGATGTTGCTGGTGTATATTGCTGTGTGTGTGGGATGTTGCTGGTGTATATTGCTTTGTGTTGCTGGTGTATATTGCTTTGTGTTGCTGGTGTATA